>AP027103.1:40912358-41458735 GCA_028142955.1 Pinctada fucata
GAAAATTGTTTATTTTATTTAATTTGTCTCTCTTTAGTTTGAACTAAATTCAATCAAATGGACTAAGTGCAATGTTGAATTCAAATGCATGGCAAAGGCGAAAAGATCATTATATATACATTGTAGTAGCTTACAGCATTGACCATAGGAAATTTGTACAAAGAATTGAGAACTCGTTTAATAACTACCTTTGACAATCAAATTAAAAAAAAAGATTAAGGAGACAAATTTTATTTGAAAATGTACATGTATGTATGCAATTTATTCATCTGACTATGCAATATCCCTATACAAAGCTTAGAGTGTGTATTATACATTAGCTTATACGTATCATTACATGCAATAATGAAAGGAATATGTATTTCAAACATTTTATATTTAATTAACTTGTCTCGATAAATAAAATGTTTTTAAATATACTTGCTGTTCCATAATATGTTACCTTTTCATTAGTCCATAATCCTAAAATCAGGGAATTCAGACAATGTAAAGTGACTTATTGACATAGTACCTCACCCAGTGTCGTCCGTAATATCAACTTCTTCACGATTGCTGCATGGATCCATGCCTTACAGGAAGCAAGTACTCAATGTCTTCTGCCATTTGTGTGTGTGTTTTACGAGCCAGTCGGTCAACACATATTGGCTCAATTATCTCTATATAGACATAACCTCAGACAGTGCATGTATTTTACATATTGTGATCATTCATCGACGGCGGGTGCGGCTAGCCAACAGGGGATGCTTACTCCTCCCGGGCACCTGGTCCAACCTCTAGCTTGCTAGGGGTCCGTCGATGCTCAACTTGGTGCTCTATTGTGAGTGCTGTTGAGATTATCGTCAGGATCTTCTTTAACTTATTTGGATAATGTTGACCACAGCATACAATTTCTCAAGTCCTTACAGGAAAAAGGGACTTTTAAAGTGTCATCTACAAAGTTTAGTTTATCCAGTCAAAGTGTCTGCAAGTACAGAGGTATGTTTAGAACAGACATAGTTAGGTAGAAGTATGGCTACCGGGTGCTCTGAAAGGCTGATGTGTCTTTGACTTCTCCGCAGCGACATACAATTTTGCTAAAATGTTACAGGATTTTGAGGAAGCAAGTACTCAAAGTCATCTATAAACAAGTTTATTGCTGATCTCTCGATATGTAGATGTATGTACAACAAGAACTCAAATTTGCGGAAATATTTATTTTTTATTCAGGCACTGAAATGATTACAACGGCACCATGATAATCTAACATACATAAATATCACAGATTGACATAACTCTATAGAGTTCAGAACTATCACAGATGGTAACTTATCACGTATAGTCGATGGTATCGCATATTGAAAAAAAATTATCATTTTATATTTCAATATCACAGATACTGAAAAATCTATGGATTTTGCATTTTATATTATCAAAGATAAAATGCACAAAAAGATATTGCCTGAAAGTAAAAGTACATGCACTAATCACTTGCAAGTATAAAAAATCGCGTCTGCTTTGTTTCCTTTATATAATATGATTAATAATAAGTCATTGTAATCATAAAATTCTCGTAAAACAAGTTTTCAGATGTACGTGTTCACTCGACCGTAACGCCGATCTTTACTCCTTACAGACATTTGCATAATTAATACACGTTAACCTAAGGTCCTTGTTTATTTCTTTAATTTGAAAATAATGAAAATCTGTTCAAGATTTTTATTATTTTGTACGTATAGTTAACAACTTACGGAAAATTTCTAACTCGCCATGGGAGCGCAGACGACAAGTGTGATAAAATATGGTTTGGTGTTACTTTCACTGCAAGGTAAATGCTAATTTTTGTCCCTTTGTTTTGCACTTTGAAGTCATAAAAATTCCACGAATATATGTGGAAAACTTTACTCTTGATCTTATCAACGATCGCGATTTGAAAAAAAAGATTTATATTTAAGGCCAATTTCATGTTATCTATAATTTGTTAAAAGATAATTAGCATACCGTAACTTTGATTCTATTGGTCTTTGTTATTATAATCGTAGAATGTGCAATATTTCTCATTTTATCTTATCACTATTGGTAATTCTATTTAATTTTTCTTGCGAACCAACTATTGGTGATTCACGCTTTTTGATGAATATTTGTCTAGGTGTACACGGCAATGATGACACGATGGTAGCGCTGATTGCATCGTCAACTTGCGCCTTAGTCATGTTTGTGGTGGCCCTGATCATCACCGGACTTGTTGTTGTATGGTAATTAACTACAGCTTTACGTAACAATATAATACCTATATACTGATGCTACATCAAGGTCATTTGCAAAAAAAAAAAAAAAATCTCAAAAACTCAAATATATATAAGTAATTTGTTCATGAGTCTTGTTTGGTTTAAACTACTAATTAAACGTCTTCAAATTCAATAGCATCATTTAAGAACATATATAAATTTGCAGCACGGAACAGACATGCACCTTTCGGTTATTTAACCCTCGTCAGTGATCTTCAAAGTAAATAATGTCATATGGCCAAAGAGTGTGAAAGTTATAATGTTCAAAAATGTACCGAAAGACGTAGCAGGATTGGTGGGATATGATGCTACAGGACCCACGTTTTAGAAATTTCAAGAAATTTTGATAACAGTAATTTTCAAATGCGTTGAAGAAATGATCAACCGAAGTTGATCGAACTTGGCTCAAGTTCCACCGGGGACTTCTAGTCCACTAGCACTCACCAAGTGGTACACATGTTAAACGTCTTCAAATTCAATAGCATCATGCATTTAAGAACAGATGAATTTACAGCACGGACCAGACATGCACATTTCGGCTACTTAACCCTCGTCAGTGATCCTCAATGTAAACAATGTCATATGAACAAAGAGTGTGAAAGTTCTAATGTCCAAAAATGTACCGAAAGACGCAGCAGATTGGTGGGATATGATGCTACAGGACCCAAGCTTTAGACATTTCAAAAAAAGAAAATTGATGACAGTAATTTTCAAATGCGTTGAAGAAACGATCAGCGGAAGTTGATCGAACTTTGCTACATGCGCCATCGGGGACCCCTATATACATGTATAGTCAACCCGCAGTGACACTCATCAAATGGTACAAATGTTAAACGTCTTCAAATTCAATAGCATCATTTAAGAACAGATGAATTTGCAGTACGGACCAGACATGTACGTTTTGGGTACTTAACCCTCATCATTGATCCTCAATCTAAACAATGTAATATGGCCAAAGAGTGTGAAAGTTCTAATGTCCAAAAATGTACCGAAAGACGCAGCATGATGGATGGGATCTGATGCTACAGGACCCAAGTTTTAGACATTTAAAAAAAAACTGATGACAGTAATTGTCAAATGCGTTGAAGAAACGATCAACTGAAGTTGATTGAACTTTGCTACATGCGCCATCGGGGACTCCTATATATAGTCAAACAGCAGTGACACTCACCAAGTGGTACAGATGTTAAACGTCTTCAAATTCAATAGCATCATTTTTAAAGAACAGATGAATTTACAGAACGAACCAGACATGCACGTTCTCGGTACTTACCCTCGCCAGTAATCCTCAATCTAAACGATGTAATATGGCCAGAGGGAGGGAAAGTTCTAATGTCCAAAAATGTATCGAAAGACGCAGCAGGATGGATGGGATCTGATGCTACAGGACCTGGGTTTTTAGACATTTCAAGAAATTTTGACAACAGTCATTTTCAAATGCGTTGAAGAAAAGGGAAGGATCTCCAGCATGATCACCCTGCGCTTATTCGTAAAAACAAACCTGAAACCAGAGACGCACAAGTAGTACCCATAGGAATTTCAATTACTTAAATGTATAGAGTGTAATCAAATCTTACAAAAATGTTGTCTAAAAGAAATGACAAGGCTATTGAATTTGAAGACGTATAACATTTGAACTACTTGGTGAGTGTCACTGCTGGTGGACCAAGAGTCTCCGAGGGCACATGTAGCCAAGTTCGATCAACCTCGGTTGATCGTCTGTTTCTTCAACGCATTTGAAATTTTCTGTTACAATATTTCTTGAAATTTCTAAAACGTGGGTCCTGTAGCATCATATCCCACCCATTCTGCTACGTCTTTTGGTACATTTTTGGACATAATAATTTTCATACTTTTTGGCCATTTTACATTGGTTAGACTGAGGATCACTAACGAGGGTTTAGTACCCGAAACGTGCATGTCTGGTCCATGCTGTAAATTTATCAGGTCTTAAATGATGCCATTGGATTTAAAGACGTTTAACACTTGTACAACTCAGATCAAGTCCATGATTTGTACGATTTGTATTCTACTGAGGAAAAGAATACTTTTGTGTCAGAAGTACATACGAATGGTTTACCCCCTCGATCAAAACACCATTTAATAAGTTTTGATAAGCGATCTTTTATCTTCTCACGAGGGAGGGTGTTGTACATGTTAGAGAACCAAAGTAAGTTGATCGAACTTGGCTACAAGTGCCATCGGAGATTCCTAGGCCACCAGCATCGACACTCACCAAGTTGTACAAATGTTAAACGTCTTCAAATTCAGTAGCATCATTAAAGAACAGATAAATTTGCAGCATAGACTAGACTAGCATGTTTAACATAAAATTAGAAAGGATGATGAAGGTCTACGCCTTTGAAACCCATTTTAATTTCATTGAGATATATTTATTACTCCCAATGTTTGAGGGCCTCGTAGAATTATGAGGATGAAGCCAAGTGCAGTTCTGTGGTAACTACAATCAATACATCAAAAAGTTCCTAATCTAATGTAACATTGTTTGCATGGATTTCTATTCCATCTATTCGATATTATAAACAGAGCTTTTCTTCATTAGGAATGATATCTGACAAAGTCTCTTTGAGTACTGTCCTCCTGAAATGCTTCATGAAATGCTATGCAGCAGAAGAGGGGTAGAAGTAAAAAATGCACCAGAAAATAAAAACCACATATGGTAGATGACATAAAAAAAACCGCACACAAATATAATCAGAATCATTGACAGATATGGTTATTGACGGATCAGCTCGAAACAAAAAAACTTGTTAAAAGACCTTGAGCACTTGTATCCTATACAGTTTCTTGGAAATATGTGCAGCGGTCGTGGAGGAGAAGTCTGAGCACTTAATTGTTTCCTGTAAGGTTTCGTGAAAATCTGCGCAGTGGCAGCAGAGGAAAAGCTACATTTGTGGTCATGTTTGTTACTGTCCCCAGATCGAATGGAAATACGTCCTTAGTGCAAGATCTTAACCGAGTTCTTGCTTTGTAAGGTAAACTGAAATTCTGGGTACCCATAGCAAAGAAGTCGAAAATACGACAGTCAATCATAGAGATTGGTGTTCATGTCTGTCGGCTAGGAAAACATTTAGTCCATGGTAGATGAACTAGATATAAGACGGCCCCGATGTCTATTGGTCACTTCGCTTTGTGTAGAGACTTGCTATTTTCAATATTTGCTAACTGTAGATAATTTCCACTCTTTTGTCAATTTTCTGGAGTTTCTGTGATGTTTCATTAAATTCTATGCACCAGCCAATAACCCAGGTAGCACAAAACATTTTCGAAATATTTTCGAATGGTTTCAAACAGGTTTCTGCTGAAACATTTCTGGCAAAACGATCCAAGAACATTTTAAAACACTGTGTAGTTGCATAGAATGTTTTTAAAAAGTTTTAAAAACATTTAAGAGTACTGAACAAAATGAAATGTTTCCAAAAATGTTTTATTGATGTTTCTGGAACCATACAAAACCACGTTTCTATAACATTTACCGAAATATTTTTAAAACATGCTTGTGTTAACTGGGAACTTTATATCACTATGTTAATTGACAGCTATTTATTCTTACTGCCTTGACGTTTCTTTGTTGAAAAGGAAGGATATCGTTGAAGACTATTACAGAAAGAGAGGATTTATAAAAGTTCCACCTTACAAACGTAAATGGTTGAGGGGAAAATCTCGTAGTCATGTTTCCTCCCGCAGGAGTGCTAGCAATTGGGATCCTCCACAAAGACCACCTGTCGCTCAACCATTACCTGTCATATGGAGAGGTACTAGTATACTGTTATTCAGGATCAATTTGAATTATTTTGCATCACCTGTGTAAAATAATTAAGGTAACCTAAGTACAATAGAGTCATTTTACATTGCGTTTTAATCATCT
Organism: Pinctada fucata; assembly: GCA_028142955.1. Taxonomy (NCBI): domain Eukaryota; kingdom Metazoa; phylum Mollusca; class Bivalvia; order Pterioida; family Pteriidae; genus Pinctada; species Pinctada fucata. Next base: position 40,918,512 of record AP027103.1, read on the forward strand.
CCATTGTAAAGTATGGTATATTTTATGCCCTGTAAGGTACTATAAACTATATATTTTCTGAAAGGAAATGATGCCCTGAGTACAGATATAAGACTCCCAGGTCTTAAAAATCAATGGGAAACATTTGTTACTTTGCATATGTTATATAGAGAAAATAGACAGTTTAAATGCTTTATCGGTTATTCCCCTTTGTTTTTCAGGTCCAAGAATTATTATTTCTGAGCAATGGGCATTGTAACCTTTCAGAAAAAGTAGTTTATAGTACCTTACCAGGCATGAAAAAAATGCCCTATTTTACATTTGATACCCTAAAGTTTTATCGATAACGACGGACATTTTGCACTTTCTTGTTTTAATTATTTTCAATATTCATTTTGCTACAAGTGTATTAAATATTTATATGAAACACCGTCACTTGAAAACATGACTCCTTAGCGAAATATAGGGGATACAAACCCTCACGCTCCTTCTCATGCTAGAAATGTCTTTGAATATATCCTGCAAACATTGAGAGCCGCTCACATTTGATGAAAAAAGCTAATTGAAATTCAGCAATTGAATGAGATGAGGAGGCGCCATATGAAATTATATTTTCTCCCACTTGAGACTGAGAACTCTCAAATTTCCCTGGGGCGACATCAATCGATCTCACCCTCTGACGTCATCGCTACCAAAGCGACGTTGTGGAAGTAAGGCAAACTGGTGATTATAACAGACACTCTAGATAGTCGATAACGTGGGAGAAAAAGAATCAAACACCACCATGAGGGAGGATGGCTAATTCTCAACCCTCGTGTAAAAATTTTGCTTGTCCATGACTCGGCAAGCCTCGTCATGGACTTGCAAAATTTGTACACTCGGGTTGAGAAATCGCCATCCCTCCCTCATGGTGGTGTAAGATTATATTGTCTCTTTATGGACTAGAAGTACCACTGATGAGGATTCATTATCCCAAACATGTATGTCTAGTGCACAGAGGATTCAAGTTATGAGGATGTATCCCTAAAGGCCCCATATAACCAAAAAAAAAAGACCTTACCCTTGAGAAAACCCGGTTTATTCTTCATTACGTAATTGTTCCAATGTCTCAAGGGTAAGGGAATTTTTGATACACATCAAGATCGAAGTACCCATTAGTTATTCAGACTCAAAGTCGAAAAGTTAAGGCAAAATCATTAGAATTTCCATTCCGAAAAGAGACCAGGTGTCCGAAGAGAGTCAGGTCTCCTGTCTGCATGCAACACCCGTCGCGACAGCTCCATGAAAGACCTCAAAAAGAGTTATATTGGGTATTTAGGGAAACATCCTCATAACTCTCAGAAAAGTACATCCTCTTAACTTCAAGCCTCTGTGGTCAGGTGCAAAGAAGTTGATCATGTTTTTTGGTCCAAAATGCTGCTCTCTGACATCAGAGTTGAAATATTTCTGGTTTTTTTTGTGACCAATATGAAAGTGAAAGTCACATTGAAATGTTTTGAAATTTTAAAATCTTCTATGTATAAATTTTAATCCTCTTTATGGACATGGATATATTTGAAGTTGTTTTTAAAAAGCGTCATTTTGTTTTTTCAGAGAGAGAACCCACACAGAGCTCAAATAACATAGGATTGGTGTAAATATATCATAAGTTATATTATGTATCAAATTTCGATGTTCATATATTCATTAATTGGATTTCCTCTATTTCGGGCTTGAGCAGCAATGATCAGATATTACTTGTTGAATTGCGCATATGGTGTACTGATTTTTTTCTATAATAAATTACGTATTTCAGTGTTGATACTAGTAATAACCCTATTTCAAATGTAATATTCTTTACCTTAATTAATGTTGACGTCATAATCTTATCAGATATAATGAACAAGTAGGGGAAATATCTCAAATTCGTCAATGCAAATATGGTTAAAGCCTTTTTTCTTCCTTAGCTATCCCCCGTTTGAGGAAGATTTTCATGTAAGTATACCTTACAGTACTGTTTAATTTTTCTTGCACCACCCTTGTCATTTTATATGAAGAGATACATTGTAAATACTAAATAATGAATGGAAAACATTCTACATTTAATGTATTGAAGCGTGACGAGATAAGGGGGTTGTTTTGGATAGGAAAAGCTAATGTAATATTTTTTGAAAGGAATGTTTCTCTAGATGATAGCCCGAGATCAAGATTCTGGATCTATTGCTGACAAACCAGTCACGTGTCCATGACACTTCGTTTTCCTAACTCCAACTCTACTGGTATAGAGAGCAGACTTCCGGACAGGAATTTCTAAATATGGTGTACCAGAAATTTCAGGATGCGAGGCACCAGACATACGTGTTTCGGTTAATGAATCCTCATCAGCGGTACTTCACTTACATACCAGCGCTGGTGCCCGAAGGAAGTTTTTTTTTGCGAAAAATAAGACGATGTAAAAATATATTTGAAAGTCCATCTATTTACATTAAACGATTTTATTTCAATTATCATCAAAATATAGGAGGTTAACATCCTTGAACCATTCCTTCAATGATTTTAGTCGTACTTTTGTCTTTAATTACGCCTCTGAATTGAAATAAAACTAGACAAAGGGGCTCTTCGCTAGACTATTTTTTTTCAAATTTGAATAATTGTTGGCTTACACTACCACTAATGAGGACTCATTATCCGTAACATACATGTCCGGTGTACCAAATTTAGAAAATTTCTGACAAGAAAGCTGCTCTCTGGTATCAGTGTTGGAGGCTTCGCTGAATCATTTAAAGTTTTGATGAAAATGTGTTACCCTCGCTCAAATTCTAGATATTTAGTTAGATTTCTATTTTGATAAGAGTAAGCGGATACAAAGTCCTTGTAGTGTCTTATGAGTCGTCATCAAATCCAAATACAAAAGCTAGCTCACCAAAATTATTCAGTTTGGAGGGATGGTGCAAAGATATAAATCTGCTATATTATGATGACGATTCAGAAAGAATGATAGATAGAAGAATTTTATGGAAAGTAAGTACATGTACATGTAATTGAGAGGAAAAACTTTCAACACTATTAGTCACTGGTTTATCAGCAAATGGAGAGTTTTCTATCCTTTTAAATTATTGAATACATATAGGTTCCCCCGGAGTCATTAAACCACATCGATAAACTCCTTTCATCATCCCTCCAATGTTTTGGCGACAATTTGGATTGAAGTACCACTGATGGGAATTGATTATCCAAAATATACATGTTTGGTTCACAGTATTTTTTTTTGTCTAGAGGGTTGCTCTCTGGCAAGAGAGCTTGGACACTTGGTTTTCTCTATCTGCTAGTATATCTGAAATTCTCAGTACCATCAGAAGGCATCAGTACCTACTAGTAATCTGAATATATATTCCCTAAATTGATGCGTACAGACCCGACCATCTACCTACTAGTAATCTGAATATATATTCCCTAAATTGATGCGTACAGACCCGACCATCTACCTACTAGTAATCTGAATATGTAATCCCTAAATTGATGTGTACAGACCCGACCATCTACCTACTAGTAATCTGAATATGTAATCCCTAAATTGATGTGTACAGACCCGACCATCTACCTACTAGTAATCTGAATATGTAATCCCTAAATTGATGTGTACAGACCCGACCATCTACCTACTAGTAATCTGAATATGTAATCCCTAAATTGATGTGTACAGACCCGACCATCTACCTACTAGTAATCTGAATATATAATCCCTAAATTGATGTGTACAGACCCGACCATCTACCTACTAGTAATCTGAATATGTAATCCCTAAATTGATGCGTACAGACCCGACCATCTACCTACTAGTATATCTGAATATGTAATCCCTAAATTGATGCGTTCAGACCCGACCATATGGAAAGCCAAATTAACAGAAACTCAAATAATTAGAGAGCTCTTCAATTAATTAAAGAGCTCTTTAAAAGAATTAGAGAGCTCTTCAATTAATTGAAGAGCTGTATAAAAGAATTGAAGAGATCTCTAATTAATTTATAGAGCTCTTTAATTCATACATTGCCGATTTTTGTAATTAGAGAGCTCTTCAATTCTTTTACAGAGCTCTTTAATTCTTTAACAAAGCTCTTTAATTCAATTAAAGAGCATTAATTCTTTTAAAGAGCTCTTCAATTGTATTAGAGAGCTCTTTAATTGTATTAGAGAGCTCTTTAAAACGGACATATTCATATTATAATTAAAGAGCTCTCTAAAAGAATTATAGAGCTCTTTAATTAAATTAATGAGCTCTGTAAAACAATTGAAGAGTTCTTCAATTGAATTAAAGAGCTCTCTAATAACAAAAATGCTCTTTGTATGAATTAAAGAGCTCTATAATTGTATTTGAGAGCTCTTCAATTCTTTTATAGAGCTCTATAATTAATTGAAGAGCTCTTTAATTCTTTTAAAGAGCTCTTTAATTCTTTTAAAGAGCTCTTTAATTCTTTTAAAGAGCTCTTCAATTCACATATTTATTGCGCTCATTAAAAGAATTAAAGAGCTCTCTAATTGTATTATTGAGCGCAATAAAACAATTATTGCCCTCTTTAATTCATTTATTGCGCTCAATAATAAAATTAGAGAGCTCTTTAATTCATTTATTGCGCTCAATAAATGATGCGAATTGAAGAGCTCTTTAAAAGAATTAGAGAGCTCTCTAATTGTATTTATGAGCGCGATAAATGAATTAAAGAGCGCAATAATAGAATTAAAGAGCTCTTTAATTGAATTATAGAGCTCTCTAATTCTTTTAAAGAGCTCTTTAATTAATTGAAGAGCTCTCTAATTATTTGAGTTTATGTTAATTTGGCGTTCCATACGACCATCTACCTACTAGTATATCTGAATATGTAATCCCTAAATTGATGTGTACAGACCCGACCATCTACCTAATAGTAATCTGAATATGTAATCCCTAAATTGATGCGTACAGACCCGACCATCTACCTACTAGTATATCTGAATATGTAATCCCTAAATTGATGCGTACAGACCCGACCATCTACTTACTAGTATATCTGAATATCTATTCCCTAAATTGATGCGTACAGACCCGACCATCTGTGCGATTAACATCAAAAGATTCTCAAACTAAATCACTTGTATGCATTATTCATTTTTGAATAAAAGACTTGCACAAGTACCCATTGGTTCATCGTTCTTATTAGATAATTTGAATGAACAAATTTACCCAAAGCACGCATGTATTTTGAACTGCATTGTATAAATTTCTTGTTCATACAATATGTTATATCATGCAACAGGAAGTTGAAGGTCATACTGTACTGCATCAATGGCCCCAATATCAGCTGCATCCGGCTCATGCAGGTCTACAGCCTTCTCAAGTCGCCGAAATAGAAGATGGGAAACGGTCAGGCGCGGACTCTATTGCCAGGAAAAGTACGACGGCATCCCAAAGAAAATATGAAAATGTTGGTTATTACGTTGAGAATGTTGGTCAGTCAAATGCAGCTTATATTCCTGATGGTCCTCCAGAAGTCAGGGCCGATGATGGCGGATCCAGGGTAGATGGGAACAGGGATAGAAGCGAGCAACAAGTCGATGACATGGCGGAGCTTAGTGTACATAAACTTGATCAAGAAAAAGGTGATTTATTACAAGATTTTATTTGTTGAAAAATGTATGTTTTACCTGACCTGTATCAGTATAGATGAATGTTGTTTTTCTTTTAAGTTTTTAAAAATATATAGACATACTATTATTTCTTAATGTTATCTAATTATATTATCACTATAATTTCTAGTACTAGCAAACAATTGTTATATGTGTATACATAATTACCGGTAGTTTGTTATTCTTTAAAATTCTGTCACACGATTCTGAGTTCAAGTATAAAGGAATCCACTCAATATCAAACAATTGTAATATGTGTATATACATTCTTATTTCAGTCACACAATTCTGAGTTCAATTACAACAGAATCCACCCAACATAAAACAACTGAATTTTAGATGGCTGCAGCAGTAAAGAATGATTTTGATATTTAACGTCATGAATTTTTTTTTAAATAAACGAACTATATATACATGTAAATGTATATATAATTTATTATCTTTCTGGGGCAATTTTGTTCCCATTAGCATGCTTTCATAGCACTGGGCATGGTGCTTTACCACTCTAAAGCAATGTATCTGGCTGACTGTGATGACAGGGCTCCATGACGGGGCCCGTTAACTAATTCAAGCCTCTTTAGATAAGAAAGGGCCGCAAACACATTGCCCTTTCTGAATGTCGATCGAACTCCTTTGGTGATAATATACATTAGCTTGCTACAGCCGGTAGAGCACGGACTGTATTTCATACGCCCTTTCTTTTATATGCATTTACATATTCATCTGTGTGTTGCTTGGGCCCCTGCATTTTGCTGTCTTGTTTCTTCGGTAATCTTACAGTGAGGATGTTATTTTACACTACAATAGTGCGTTCTTCGAGACCTTTGGGTAATTGGAAAAGTGGGAGGATTGTGTGCACGTAATCCGGATAATTACACCATTTCCTTCTAACGTAGCAGATGGCCGTCCTCAGTCGGCACCGATTTCCCATTGGTCTTGTTGGTTTATGTGTAGTATATTGTGTTTTGTATTTTGATGTTGTGTTTGGTGTTCCTTGTCCTTTGTGTCACTTCTTGTGTATGCCTTTTCTATGATTTCACTTGGGGTGTTTAGATGTTTTGCTGTTTGTGCTGCAACCGGGTCTTATTGGGGATCCCCTCCTTTCTTTCATAACGTTCCCCTCACCATTACGAAGGGAGGGGATCTCCAACCATACCTGACTGTAGTACCAACAACAGAACAGAGTGTCACTGCTGGTGGACCAGGAGTCCCCGAGGGCACATGTAGCCAAGTTCGATCAACTTCGGTTGATCGTTTCTTCAACGCATTCGAAAATTTCTGTTATCAAAATTTCTTCAAATCTCTAAAAAGTGGGTCCTGCAGCATCATATCCCACCCATCATGCTACGTCTTTCGGCAAATGTTTGGATTTAATCATTTTCACACTCTTTGGCAATATTACATTGTTTAGATTGAGGATCACTGACGAGAGATGAAAAGGAGACACACGACATAGAAACAATAAACACAAAAGACTACACATAAACCAACGAGACCAATGGGCAATCGGTGCCGACTTAGTAAGTCACCCTGTGTATTCGTTGTGGCCCTCTATTCCCCCATGGATAAGTTCAACGTGAGAACTAGGATTCACATATTTTGGCAAATGGCTACTTGAAATTTAGATTTTAAATGAGCAGGAACCACTTTTTATTTGATCAATTTAGCATTTCTGAATTATTTGTGATGAAGTACAATTAATACGAACTCATTATCTGACACATACATGCCTGTTGTATCTGGAAATTTTAGTCCAGAAAACTGTTGTCTGGTAACAGGATTGGAACACTTCGTTTTTCTATTACTAGTATTTCAATTTTTTAAAATATGTGTAACTTGTAAATTTAGATTTTAAATGAGAAGGAGCCATTTTTAATAAAGAACCACTAAATAAGAATTCATTATCTGACACATACATGTCTATTGTATTTGGAAATTTTAGTTCAGAAAATTGTTGTCTGGTAACAGGATTGGGACACTTCGTTTTTCTGTTATATTAAGTTACTTGTAACAAAAGCTGCTCTACCTTAATCTTCATACATGGGAAATGTTTGTAGTCAAGATTTGGATGCTATTCCTCAGGTACTGTCGTATTAATGTGAAGTGACCGGGCAAAGCTAATACAATCAAGCGACTACAAGACCATTCGATAAAATTTTAGCATAGATATATAATGAATGACATATATAGCAGTATAGCAATTAGAGTAAATACTCATTACCTGCAATTTTGTATAGCTTTTATCATAATAATGTCGAAGGGTTCCAACTCTCTACCTTCTTGAAGAAAATTCCAAATCAATTTACATGCACCAGACACGTGTTTCGAATATTAAATTCTCATCAGTGATGCTTTCAGCGGCGCCACCATAAATAGTTTCAGTAGCGCCCTCTTTAATTTTTTGAAGTTAGATTTTTACATTTACATTACAGAGAGCGCGCGGCTCCAAATTTCCTGTAGGGTCGATTCATTAGCATATCCAAATAAAATCTATGTTCAAAATAGCATTGGAGGGATGGTGCTAAGATGTTAAACTCCTTTAATTTCGATATGGTATTTATCAGTGAAATGGCTAGTATCCGAAATAGCGAAAAAATATATTTTATGTCTCATTGATAAAAGGCCAAAACAAAGCTTCTTATCATGTAGTCAGAATACAGTTCTTCTGATGACCAGGTGAAAATAAGCTCCGCACGGTCAGGTCAGTTTGCTACGACACTACCCAAAAGCAAACCATCCTCGTGTTACAAATACTTTTATAAGGTGTGGTCCATACCTTTTATCTTGTAACCTTGACCGCATACTCTTACTTATGTAACAAATTCTAATATTGGTAATTCCACTTCATTGTAAAGAAAACCCCCCCCCGACATTTCCTAAATCTGCTTCCAGTGAGAAGCCTACTGGACGAAAAATTCCAAATAGTGGTACACTAGACATGGTTGATTCAGATAATAAATTATCATCAGTCGATTCGGTACACGTGGTACTTGAAGCCAAAATAATTCAATTTTTTTTCCTTAGCAGAATGTTATGGTTGTTTTGTTTTGCATTCTTGCATTTGTTCTGAGTTCTTATGTCCGTTGAATGTGATTTTTGTAGTCTTATCTAATCTTATTTATAAATGACAAATATGGAGACTGATCGTATCTCTATACACAGCACAAAATCGATAACTCAGAAAATATTAAGTCAAATGCATACAAAATCAGGATAAAACAGGAACGAATCAAACAAACAAAAGCCTCCGTCACATAAAAAGAAGCAAACTCCAAATATGGGAGTGAGACCAGGTGTCCAGGAAGAGTCATCATCTCCTTCTGCATGCAACATCCGTCGCTTCAATTCGGTAGAATTGTCACATCCAGTTACCTCCATATCGGAAGATATAAGCATATTCTCTGGTTGGATGGTTCAAATGGTTTAAAAAAGAATATCATCCACAATTCTGGACAATGGGACATCATAGTGTATGACGAGTTCCTTGTATCGACCGTAGAACTTCCTCGGTAACAATGTTAGTCGGTCACGAACGTATCCCTGATTGAGAAGCCTATCTAAAGGACGTCTACCTCTCAGAACAAAATCTGTGTATTTGATACTTGCTCTGGCATAACGTATCAATTGAGATATAAACACGCCATAAGCAGGCGATGAAGGGATGTTGCTACTCAGAAAAGGAAAGTTTGTGATGCTGAAATTGAAGTCGTCACGTTTGTCATAGAGTGAGATGTTCAGATGTTCATGAGACCATCAGTGTCGTGGACAGCATTATGCCCAAATAGGATGCTGAATTATTTGTCTCTGTAGTTTCTTTCACTTCAAGCTCTGAATGATAGATTCTGCTAATGTAATCCGATAGAATAATTTTGGATTATTGATGGACAGCACAACGTCTATATATCTGTAAGTGAAGTTAAAATCGTCAGAAGCTAAGTACCTTTTCCCTTCAGAGACCAAAAATTGAATGAATGCAGCTTCGAACGAGTAAAGAAAAATGTCGGCAAGGAGTGGGGTAAATTGGTTCTCATTGGAATTTCGACATTTTGCTGGAAGACCTTTCCTCCAACACCACAAAAATTTTGTCGATCAGGAAGTTTAACATCTGAATAATATCTGTTTCAGTGTACATCTTTTTTAATCGAACTTTTCTTTTACAAAGTAGGTTTTGTCATAGTTTATAACAATAAATTTATATTTGCGATTGTCGTTCCTGCTTGTAAACGCATTGCTTATATTTTTTTGCGACCGTCCTTATATATAAGCCAAGTTCCTTCATTTCTCACTTCACTTCGGTTGTGTTACTATCGCTGTCAACTTGGAACAAGAAGACGTGATCAGTACGGTATTATTTTTGTTTACTCAGTACGGTAAAGGCCCGAATAGAGTCATAGCCCGAACAGAGCTAATTTACCGTATTAGACACGGTCCATTTGATATTATGGGGGGGGGGGGCTTGGGTTTTTTGTCGGAGCAAGATTATTTTTTTCGCCCCTGACCAGGGCAAAATTATTTTTTTCTTGCAAAGTTGGAGCAAGGAAATTTTTTTTCTAACAATTGATGTGTATTAATTAAGAATGTTTGTGTTTTTTTCAACGGAAATTCTTTATTTTTACTTAAACTGCTCTAAACTTTACTAAATTTTTATGTAAAACTTGTATTCTCTTCTAAACTAAGAGAGATAAAAGATTTTTACAATGTGATGTAATTTTCAGTAAACAAAATGTATATAAGGTGATGTACATGTAATATGTAAAGAGCGTCTGAGGGGAGGGTCTTCTAGACAAATTTTTAAATTTAGAAATGTAAACTAGTGAAAAACTTCTTCCAAGATTGTATATAAATTTTAGACTCTATGGTGATACATGTATGTATTAATACAAAATGTAGTTATAAATGTATTTAAGCATTTATTAGGAAGCCCCTTTTTTCAGTCACATGTATACTTTTGATATTTTTGAATATGAACTTGCCATTAAAGAAGGAAAGAATGGCGAGCGAAGCGAGCCCAAAAAATTTATATAAAGTGAAAAGTGTGGCGAGGGAAGCCAGCCAAACAATTTTCAGGAATTTTATGCTTATTCTTCAAATTCAGATTACTTGTAAGAGCAAGATTATTTTTTTCTGTCACACCATAAGCAAATAAATTTTTTTCTTCAAAATTCAGAGCAAAATTATTTTTTTCGAAAAAAAAACCCAAGCCCCCCCCCCCCCCCCCCCCCCAGAATATCAAATGGACCATGCCTTAGAGTGACTGGCTAGGTAGACATAAAGTCTAGGTTGCTTAGTAAAAGCATTGGCACGTCAAGTGCATTGGTTAGCCAGTACGTTTGTACGTACCACAGTTTGGTAGGTCACATCGTTTGGCAGGTCACATCGTGTGGTAGGTCAAACAAGTTAGGGTACGTCACATAGGTGATAGGCCCCGACGGTACATACATTTTGGCACGCCATAATTCATATTGGCAAACCATTTAGTGAATTCATTTTGTTGTTCAATAAATCATTAGGTCTTCCGACTTCCGTCGGAAGACCTATTGTTTTCGTAACCGTGGAAAATTGGATCAGCGATTTCTCAAGAACCCTGTAAGCTAGGACAATGAAAGTTCTCCAACGTTACGTTTGGAGTAAAAGCTAGATTGGTCTTTTTAGGTCTTCCGACTTCCGTCGGAAGACCTATTGTTTTCGTAACCGTGGAAAATTGGATCAGCGATTTCTCAAGAACCCTGTAAGCTAGGACAATGAAAGTTCTCCAACGTTACGTTTGGAGTAAAAGCTAGATTGGTCTTTTTTATTTTTGGTCTCTGTTATTTTTTTTATCATGTTTTTTAGTAGATTCAAATATTTGACGGGAGCGTCGAATTACTCAAAAGGACCAAAAATTTCATGTTTTGCTATTTGTAAGCTTAAATATCTCGTATTTTGCTATCTACAATTTCCATTCTTTTTGAAAGTCGACAGCCATGCAAGATATGAAATGCTAGATGCACACTGTAACGATTTATTACGATGACGTCCTTCACCGTCCTTCATAGTTCCAAATTCAGAAGTTCATAGGAGGAAGACACTTTTTTGCTTATAATAGTAAACAAAAATTAAGCTTATGAAGTTTCCTAAAAATTTCAATATTATTATTTTTTATCCATATATCTGTCTTATTTAGTCTTTCTGATTTTTCCTATCTCTTACTGTTGAAAAGATATGAGCATCGAAATTTTGAGTTGGGTATTTCGATACACCTTCACGCCAACAGATCGGGCGCACACTAAAATTGGTAGTCCGAGTCCGACTCGAGAAAAGCAGTGTTGAGATTTTCAAATTCCGATTTCACGGCAATGATGAATATGCATTTCATAAATACATTTCGATATACACAATTTGATTTTAAAACAGTTGATTAATTTAGAAGAGATCAGCTACAAACCAGAATTTACACACAAAAAGTGGTAGTTTGATTCCGATTTCTAACCTACAAACCTGTTTCTAAACTTCAATAACTATATTTTGAACATCAAGTTTAATTTCTAATTCTAGCAAACGTTCGAACATAATTTTCGGTTGGTTTATTTACAAATTGATGAACAATTTCTCCAACATTCTTCCCTCCCCTCGTTTTTCGAAAACAGTTCTGTTTATATTGAACGATGTCGCCATGATGGAAATTCAAAATAAACTTTGAAAAAAGGGAAGGGGGGTCCAAATTTGAACCTGCACAGCGAGAACCTCATGGTATTTATATATATATATTGAACGTAACTTGTTATTACCATTTCTCTTCTCAAGAAAATTGGTTCTACGGCTACGAGCTAGCCTTTTTTATGGGGGAAGGGGGCAGGAAGAATTTGCAAAAAAAAAATCCCGGCTCTGAAAAATGCTGAAAAAAATATTCCGGCCCAAAGGGCCGGCAATTTTTTTTTTCCCGGACCATGCAAAAGTAAGGATACATTGCATGATATGGAAATTTTTGCTGGCCCTTTGTGCCAGACAATTTAAAGTCAAAAAATTAATTAATATAAATACAAACTGTTCACATAGCTGTATCTACCAGAGACCTAATACGCATAGGCACAAAAATCTAGAAAAGGTTCTATTTAAACATCATACAATCTGTCTGAAATTCGCTAATTGCAAAGAGACATCTGAAGGAACGGTTATTAACTCATACTCTGTAACAGCGGGGAGTTTAACTTACACAGACATTCACAACATTTGACAATTTGTTTAAATCCGGCCCGAAGAACCGGCGAAAATTTTTCTCCGACTCTGGTAATGGCTGAAAAAAATCGCCTGCTCAGAAAATTGCTGAAAAAATTTTACCGGCTGGCAAAAGAATTCCTGCCCCCCCCCCCCCCCCCCCCAAAAAAAATCAAATGGTTGCTCACCAACAATTATCGGTTTGAAAATTTAATGTTACTGCTATTTGAAAACTTAAATATGTAATATAAATACATGTAATGTGACGTCCTTCATATTTCCAAACCAAAAATTGTATAGGAGGAAGACACTCTTGTTGCAACCGCAACAAGAAACCTTTCTAGTTTATTTTTGGTCTCTGTTATTTTTTTTATCATGTTTTTTAGTAGATTCAAATATTTGACGGGAGCGTCGAATTACTCAAAAGGACCGAAAATTTCATGTTTTGCTATTTGTAAGCTTAAATATCTCGTATTTTGCTATCTACAATTTCCATTCTTTTTGAAAGTCGACAGCCATGCAAGATATGAAATGCTAGATGCACACTGTAACGATTTATTACGATGACGTCCTTCACCGTCCTTCATAGTTCCAAATTCAGAAGTTCATAGGAGGAAGACACTTTTTTGCTTATAATAGTAAACAAAAATTAAGCTTATGAAGTTTCCTAAAAATTTCAATATTATTATTTTTTATCCATATATCTGTCTTATTTAGTCTTTCTGATTTTTCCTATCTCTTACTGTTGAAAAGATATGAGCATCGAAATTTTGAGTTGGGTATTTCGATACACCTTCACGCCAACAGATCGGGCGCACACTAAAATTGGTAGTCGGCCGAGTCCGACTCGAGAAAAGCAGTGTTGAGATTTTCAAATTCCGATTTCACGGCAATGATGAATATGCATTTCATAAATACATTTCGATATACACAATTTGATTTTAAAACAGTTGATTAATTTAGAAGAGATCAGCTACAAACCAGAATTTACACACAAAAAGTGGTAGTTTGATTCCGATTTCTAACCTACAAACCTGTTTCTAAACTTCAATAACTATATTTTGAACATCAAGTTTAATTTCTAATTCTAGCAAACGTTCGAACATAATTTTCGGTTGGTTTATTTACAAATTGATGAACAATTTCTCCAACATTCTTCCCTCCCCTCGTTTTTCGAAAACAGTTCTGTTTATATTGAACGATGTCGCCATGATGGAAATTCAAAATAAACTTTGAAAAAAGGGAAGGGGGGTCCAAATTTGAACCTGCACAGCGAGAACCTCATGGTATTTATATATATATATTGAACGTAACTTGTTATTACCATTTCTCTTCTCAAGAAAATTGGTTCTACGGCTACGAGCTAGCCTTTTTTATGGGGGAAGGGGGCAGGAAGAATTTGCAAAAAAAAAATCCCGGCTCTGAAAAATGCTGAAAAAAATATTCCGGCCCAAAGGGCCGGCAATTTTTTTTTTCCCGGACCATGCAAAAGTAAGGATACATTGCATGATATGGAAATTTTTGCTGGCCCTTTGTGCCAGACAATTTAAAGTCAAAAAATTAATTAATATAAATACAAACTGTTCACATAGCTGTATCTACCAGAGACCTAATACGCATAGGCACAAAAATCTAGAAAAGGTTCTATTTAAACATCATACAATCTGTCTGAAATTCGCTAATTGCAAAGAGACATCTGAAGGAACGGTTATTAACTCATACTCTGTAACAGCGGGGAGTTTAACTTACACAGACATTCACAACATTTGACAATTTGTTTAAATCCGGCCCGAAGAACCGGCGAAAATTTTTCTCCGACTCTGGTAATGGCTGAAAAAAATCGCCTGCTCAGAAAATTGCTGAAAAAATTTTACCGGCTGGCAAAAGAATTCCTGCCCCCCCCCCCCCCCCCCCCCAAAAAATCAAATGGTTGCTCACCAACAATTATCGGTTTGAAAATTTAATGTTACTGCTATTTGAAAACTTAAATATGTAATATAAATACATGTAATGTGACGTCCTTCATATTTCCAAACCAAAAATTGTATAGGAGGAAGACACTCTTGTTGCAACCGCAACAAGAAACCTTTCTAGTTTATTTTTGGTCTCTGTTATTTTTTTTATCATGTTTTTTAGTAGATTCAAATATTTGACGGGAGCGTCGAATTACTCAAAAGGACCGAAAATTTCATGTTTTGCTATTTGTAAGCTTAAATATCTCGTATTTTGCTATCTACAATTTCCATTCTTTTTGAAAGTCGACAGCCATGCAAGATATGAAATGCTAGATGCACACTGTAACGATTTATTACGATGACGTCCTTCACCGTCCTTCATAGTTCCAAATTCAGAAGTTCATAGGAGGAAGACACTTTTTTGCTTATAATAGTAAACAAAAATTAAGCTTATGAAGTTTCCTAAAAATTTCAATATTATTATTTTTTATCCATATATCTGTCTTATTTAGTCTTTCTGATTTTTCCTATCTCTTACTGTTGAAAAGATATGAGCATCGAAATTTTGAGTTGGGTATTTCGATACACCTTCACGCCAACAGATCGGGCGCACACTAAAATTGGTAGTCGGCCGAGTCCGACTCGAGAAAAGCAGTGTTGAGATTTTCAAATTCCGATTTCACGGCAATGATGAATATGCATTTCATAAATACATTTCGATATACACAATTTGATTTTAAAACAGTTGATTAATTTAGAAGAGATCAGCTACAAACCAGAATTTACACACGAAAAGTGGTAGTTTGATTCCGATTTCTAACCTACAAACCTGTTTCTAAACTCCAATAACTATATTTTGAACATCAAGTTTAATTTCTAATTCTAGCAAACGTTCGAACATAATTTTCGGTTGGTTTATTTACAAATTGATGAACAATTTCTCCAACATTCTTCCCTCCCCTCGTTTTTCGAAAACAGTTCTGTTTATATTGAACGATGTCGCCATGATGGAAATTCAAAATAAACTTTGAAAAAAGGGAAGGGGGGGGGGGGGGTCCAAATTTGGACCTGCACAGCGAGAACCTCATGGTATTTATATATATATATATTGAACGTAACTTGTTATTACCATTTCTCTTCTCAAGAAAATTGGTTCTACAGCTACGAGCTCGCCTTTTTTATGGGGGAAGGGGGCAGGAAGAATTTGCAAAAAAAAAATCCCGGCTCTGAAAAATGCTGAAAAAAAAAAAAAAATTCCGGCCCAAAGGGCCGGCAATTTTTTTTTCCCGGACCATGCAAAAGTAAGGATACATTGCATGATATGGAAATTTTTGCTGGCCCTTTGTGCCAGACAATTTAAAGTCAAAAAATTAATTAATATAAATACAAACTGTTCACATAGCTGTATCTACCAGAGACCTAATACGCATAGGCACAAAAATCTAGAAAAGGTTCTATTTAAACATCATACAATCTGTCTGAAATTCGCTAATTGCAAAGAGACATCTGAAGGAACGGTTATTAACTCATACTCTGTAACAGCGGGGAGTTTAACTTACACAGACATTCACAACATTTGACAATTTGTTTAAATCCGGCCCGAAGAACCGGCGAAAATTTTTCTCCGACTCTGGTAATGGCTGAAAAAAATGGCCTGCTCAGAAAATTGCTGAAAAAATTTTACCGGCTGGCAATAGAATTCCTGCCCCCCCCCCCCCCCCCCCCCCCCCCCCAAATCAAATGGTTGCTCACCAACAATTATCGGTTTGAAAATTTAATGTTACTGCTATTTGAAAACTTAATAGCAGTTCTCTGTAAGGACCAAAATAATTTCAATAGCACGTGGAAACAGCATGTCTCCAATTTTGGAGATTTTTGGTGTGGAAGGTGTATATGATGTACTGAGACAAAAATAAACTTTCTTTTTACAAATTAAGTTTACGTTGCCATGGAAACCATGTTTGAAATTTTACGCATCAGGAGAATACATGTTACATGGCATTTTCACAAGGCTCGTTTCCATGGTAACAGCTTTTGTAGTGAACTGAAATTTCCTTAATTTTTCTCTTTATATCTTTAATAGTATAAATATTACATAAGAAGTATGTTTTTGCCCGCTATTCTCTTTGTCAATATGCTCAAAATGTAGGCAAAAACCTGTTTTGAAGAGGCCCTTTTTAAGACCGAAAAAGTTCCTAATTTAACATGATTTTGCTCAAATTTAAGGGCAAATAATCAGAAATGTCAGGCTAACTTGATTTCTACTGCCAATTATCTTTAAAGTTTAATCCTCGATCTTTAAGAAAATGTTAAAATTTGAGTGGGACCTCTTCATAATTTTATTCAAAAGGGTATAAAAAATGGTTACCATGGTGACATTCTGTTCAGTGCTATTACACGTAGAGTAATTTACTGGTAAATTTTCAGCTGTCTGTTATATATTTTTTAGCATTTTTTTATCAGTGCATATAAAAGAGCATTATTGATTAAAAAAAATTACCTTAAAAATTGTCAAGGTCACAGGACCCAATGTCAAGGTCATCTTGTATGCAATTCACAAAATTTGGCAAAATTCTGTGATTTTTCAAAAATATGAGAGGCAGTTACTCATATATCATGCGGTATTGAGTAAAACAAACACATACATAGTAATTTTGGATATATCCCCTATTTATTGACCAAAGTAGCAAAAAATCTCAAAATCAATGACATCCTTTATTTTTAGCTAGTATTTCATACATACATATAAAAAGAATTGAGATTATCATGATTTTTGTCTGGGGCTTATTTTTTTAGTAGAAATGTTCTGAACAAAAAATTGTAATGTTTTTCCATCTATCGGTCCTAATTTTAGAAAGAAGTATTTTCGATACAAATATATGGCAGTCAAACCTAAATTTAGCAACAATAAATAACAACAAAAATGCAAATTTTATTAAAATTGGAACCTATATTTTGAATTGACCTTGAACTTAAAGTCAATGACCTTGAAAAATTTTGGAAGTGCTCTAATAAAGAACAATTTCTTCTGTTGTCCCTACATAAAGCTTAAGCAATATAAGTTATCTAAACCATATTAAAAATCAATTTGAAAAGATATAGTCATCATGTGTAAAATGAAAAGTT
This sequence comes from Pinctada fucata, assembly GCA_028142955.1. NCBI lineage: Eukaryota > Metazoa > Mollusca > Bivalvia > Pterioida > Pteriidae > Pinctada > Pinctada fucata. Next base: position 40,936,406 of record AP027103.1, read on the forward strand.
GCCATGGCAACCATTTTTGACCTCGAAATGTAGGAAAACAAAACAAGGTCCCACTTATTTTTTCCGGTGATTATATTTGTCACATGAAATCTATTTTGTTCTGACAATAGTGATGGTGTTATCAGCCTGACATTTTGTGTTATTTTTGCTTAAAAATGGTAAAAATTGGACAAAAATAGGCCTTGATTTTGACCTTATTTTATGGCAATTTTTGACTGATTTTGATTTGATAGGATCCGGCTAATTGAAAGAAATGTCAAAAATTTATTATTTTTTCTAAAAATAGAGGTTTTAAAGATTATAAGTTGTTAATACCAATTAACTCTGACAGTGGTTTCCATGGCAACATAATAACCAAAGATGACTTATTTGACCATTTTTTTAGTGCTATAAATAGACAGACCTCGTTTCCATGGCAACCGGAATATTTATTTTCAAAAAATTGTTATTTTTGTATTCAGGGCATTTTACATACCATTTATAGAGAAATTCATGAAAATCCATGACATGCTGTTTCCAAAATATTTTGTTCCTTACAGAGAATTGATATTAAATATATAATATAAATACATGTAATGTGACGTCCTTCATATTTCCAAACCAAAAATTGTATAGGAGGAAGACACTCTTGTTGCAACCGCAACAAGAAACCTTTCTAGTTTCATGTACATTTTGATTCAATATATATAATCATAGTGGCAGACAGTCATAAGGAAAAATTCAATTTATAGATATTATACACGTATCTCTGTGTAAATCAGAGGCGAACCCGGAAGATAATACTTTTCGCTCGAAGTTCACGTTACAATTGATTTAAACTTTAGAGTATAAATTTTCAACATTGGAAAATTACAACAACAACAAAACCGGCGAAAAAAAAATTCCGGCTCTTAAATGGCCGAAAAAAAAATTGTCCGCCTGGCAAAAGTCTTCCTCCCCCCCCCCCCCCCCCCTGGTTGCTCCCTTTTTTCAGCAGTGTATACAGGTGATCTATTTACAAAACAACAAAATGCCAAGGACAAAAATGGAAAGACCGACCGCATGGACCTGAAAAACAGCTTGCCCCGCGGGCTTGCTGAATTCAAAAATGATTTGCCCGGCCGTTTTTTTTTTTTTTACGGCACGGGTGCCCGCAATCGGACGTATGTTCAAGTGAAAATGATGGGAAAATATGGAAATCGACTATTTGTGATTTTTTTTTTTTTTGCAAACATAGCCATCCGCATTCGGATTATCCACGACCTTTTTCTTCTCATTACAAATAATAAAGGGCGAGGGTACCCGAATGACCCGCCCTGAAGGAGACATCGAAACAACATAGGACGAAAATATATGCATATGAGTTGGCCATTTTCGAAGAAAATACGAAACAAGATTGTTTGTAAGATGATAAAGATCAAAGTGAGTGCAATCAATTGTTTTTTTTTTACTTGTTTTATTGACTTAAAAAAATTCATTGAATTTATTAAGATTTTTACCCGGAAGAATTAGGCTGTCATTTATTTGCGAATTTCCTCTGTCTTTTATTTTTTTTATCTCGCTGCTCGACTACTTTAATTCCTTTTGCGATTATGACATGGGCCGTTTTATTGAGTTTCTGTTGACTGATAGCTCTTTTCTCTCATATTAACAGAGTTATCGTTATAGAATGTGTAAGATTACAAATCGATCATCGATGACTACTTTCAATTGAAACTGAGGAGCTTCTTTACTTTTTGTCTAAGCTCAACCTCAGTTTCAAATGCGCGCTTCATAAAGTGTGGGTGGAAATTAACTGATTTTCCTCACACACTTTATGAAGCACACATTTGAAACTGAGGTTGCGCTTAGACAAAAAGTAAAGAAGCTTGATCCTCAGTTTCCATTGAAATTAATCGATGACAACAGTCGCCATGTTACGCAAATAAAGAATATAAAACCCTTGTCAGTGTTTGAGCGCAACCTCAGTTTCAAATGCGTGCTTCATAAAGTGTGGGTGGAAATTAACTGATTTTCCCCACACACTTTATGAAGCACACATTTGAAACTGAGGTTGCGCTTAGACAAAAAGTAAAGAAGCTTGATCCTCAGTTTCCATTGAAATTAATCGATGACAACAGTCGCCGTGTTACGCAAATAAAGAATATAAAACCCTTGTCAGTGTTTGAGCGCAACCTCAGTTTCAAATGCGTGCTTCATAAAGAGTGGGTGGAAATTAACTGATTTTCCCCACACACTTTATAAAGCATAGTCCGGATTATCAGGACTCTTAACATATGAATATGTAGAGTCCTGACTGGGTCCCTTGTCTCAAAGTATACCTGCGCAGAAAAATGAAGACGATAGTAATTAAAATAATTTGAGAGCTTTCATGGAAAATTCTTCGGTCCATATCTATTCAAGAGGCTACCAGCTCTTACTTTGCATGGATAATTTATCCCAAATTAAATAAGTCCACATACTTTAATACACACTTTTCTCACTGGCCTCTCCAAATTTCCTCTATTTTTTATGTTGGGACAACTCGACCAAATTACTAAGTCAATCCATCCTTATTCGGTTGCCTAACCAATGTAGACAGTTTGTCAGATTTTCTTTGTGCAATCTGGCCAATTTTCAATCAATCGTTTGGATAAAATGGTACATATTTCCTCCAGACATCGCCATGTATTCGTTTGGAACATTATTTCGACATTTTATAGCCATATATTAAGGCTTTGTCAGACTACAGTATCTGGTCAGAGGAAATCGAGAACCAGTGTCACATAGGTTGCATCGGCTGACAATCGGTCAGGTGACAGTGCAACTGGGGGGGGGGGGGGTCCAAAAGGACTGCCCAGGTGTTTTTGGTCGTTCCCCTAGGATCAGTGGTTGTTTTACTCTGAGTACTTCGGTTTCTTCCACAAAAACAGCTGGGTTACTGACATTCCACCGGAAACAAGGATGGAGTGACTTGGACATTTGGTCAAGTTGTCTCAACATAAAAAATGGAGGAAATTTGACACAAAAGAGGAGAGGCCAGTGAGAAAAGTGTTTATTAAAGTACATGTATGTGGACTTATTTGGAATAAATTATCCATGCAAAGTAAGAGCTGAGAACCTCTTGAATACAATGTAGATATGTACCAAATTATTGTCCATGACAGTGCTTGAATTATTTTTATTTACTTCGCAAATTTGACACGAACTGGACTGCACTTTGAGAAAAGGGGTCCCCTCAGGACTCTACGTATTCATATGTTAAGAGTCCTGATAATCCGGACTATATAAAGCACACATTTGAAACTGAGGTTGCGCTTAGACAAAAAGTAAAGAAGCTTGATCTTCAGTTTCCATTGAAATTAATCGATGACAACAGTCGCCGTGTTACGCAAATAAAGAATATAAAAGTTAAAACCCTTGTCAGTGTTTGCTTCTTATTCCTTAACAGTGAAGGGGTAAAGGAATAAGAAGCGAACACTGACAACATGGACAAGGGTTTTACATTCTTTTAATATTTGCATAACGCGCCCCGCGACTGTGCTATAACGTCCTAACACAATGATGATTTTGTTGCTTCATTCTCAATTAAATTATGGCGGAATTGCGTACAAGAAGGATCATTTGGAGGTTTTTCAGGCAATGGGAGAAAAATAATCATGGACAAGAAAATCCAACCCTCGTGTTTGTGATTTGCTTTTGTCCATGACTCTGCAAGCCTACATGTAGTCATGAACAAGCAAGTCCCGGACACTGTTTTTCAGGCAATGGGAAAAAAATAAACAATCACCAGTGGTATGATCATTGACAAGGAAATCCAACCCTCTTGTCTGTGCTTGCTTTTGTCCATTACGAGGCTTGTCCAAAAATTCATACTGTACATGATATACATTTATCTAACTTCTTCTAAGGACTACAGACCTCTTGACTCTACCATGTGTTACTAGAATGCTTCAGAATTTTGACCTTCCTACACATTAAGAAGTTTGGAGGGAATTGTGCTTAGTGTTTTAATACAAGGTTTTTGAGGGGTTTTTTTTGCTGGCCATACCTCCTAAATCATATCTTAAACCCATATATATACAGGATAAAAAAAGCTTTATTTAAAGTTGGCATGTCAAAATAACAAGTACAAACATAAGCTCTACTGAGCTTTTAGACGGACAGTGTAATGATGCTGTAACTTCAAATATTGTGTAATCATCAGAGGCAATAAATAGCAATATGTTTTATGACGTTATACCTCAAGTGAAATCTGAAATAAAAAAAACTCTTCCCTTTGTGCGCACCGTTAAACATGTTAAAGATTGGAACAAGCCGGAGAACTAAATTATCTCTGCAGAGACAGTGATCTATTTATGTCTTGCCTTCATTTGGACTAAACCTTTTCTCTTCTCACTCACACGTCGGTCATATGCAAGTACATGTAATGGATTATCTAACACATATACAGGTACATGTATACCGATACAGAAATTATTCATTTGTTGAGTCCTACATCAAAATGATTAAACCAGGATGTACTGTGTCATCTACCCACTCTGAAATCTCTGTTGATAGCCATTTCAATCCTGTAGTTATACCACATGATCAGTATATTGAGGCCCCTTAGGCCCTAAGGAGAAATGGTTTAATTTACAAATCTTTAGGTAGAATTCAATTCGAACCAACAGATGAATAATATATGTGGTTGCACATGCATTATTTAGGGACTGGCAGTAAAATTATCTTGCAAATTCAATGGTTAAGAACGGGATTAGGTCAGAGATTTCCCCTTACAGTTAATGAATTTGGCAATTGAAACTTGGGTGGTGAGCTTTTGAGCTTCTCAGTTTCCATTGAAATTGATATTATTATCACTTTTTTAAATGGTTTTGGTGAAAAAAACTTGCAAATTGAAAGGTTAAGATTTCCAAGAGGGCTGATGAAATTTTAAGAGAAGGTACAATTACCCTCCATACATATTGATTTTTTCCAATTTTCAGAAAAATCTGATGATCAGTTCTTGCTTATTTTTGTTGCATGAAAGTAATGGTCTGCTTTTTGCAATGATTTTGGGATTCTGCTTCCAAGATTACTATATACCTTAAATTTTACCTCCAAAATTCCCTTCTCTAGGGTCTTCGCTTGTGAAAAATGTCAATTTTGACCTTCCTTCAGATATTTTTCATGGCTCAATGGAATCATGTCCGTATTTGAATGAAGGGAGGGTACACCATGTACATATCACCACCTCACAATTAGGTCATGTAGTAGTGGATAGTCTAAGGTTTTTTCTATGCAGTAATTCTCATATATATTTATACAGCTGATGAAAGAGTGAGAATGATGTGGATCTGACCTGGATGGGGGCATGCTATTCCAGCTCCGCAAAAGACCAGGAAAACACACCCAAAAACAAGAAACCTCATAGCAGAAAAGAACCGAAAAATGGGTTAGCTTTAAAGTCAAACGGAACTAATGACGAAGGTAGTCATGGAACATCATCTCGGACTAAAGACCTAGAGGAAGGCGACAAAAGTGAAAATTCTCAAAGAAATCGTGAGAATCTGAAGGATGAGGTGAATGATGATTCTAATTCTTCCTCAGGACACAAGAGAAGTAAAGCTGAGGTTGTCAATGACAAAGAGATTGTGGATGGTCCAGAGATAGTTAACAATGAAAACATTGATAGTGTGGAAGGAGCTGTACTGAACAACGAAGATACTGTAGACACATCAGAAATTCCTTCAAATACGCATGTCGATTCTAAAACTTTGGTGAAAGCTGTTGAAGATATTACAAATGGTTGTGCTTCTGACAATGCCCAACATTCATCTCTACTCTCTCCTAAGGGGAATTCTAGCCATGCATGTGAAAATAATGAGGTTGATATAGAGAAAATTTCCCTGCATGACCAAGAACTTACTCTTGCATCTACTTCTAACGTACCCCATTGTGCATGCTGTAGATTATCTAGTCACGGTGAGTTTCCTGCCTTTTTGAAAAATTCTTTACAAAGTAAACGGAATTCTGATATCTTAATTCTCAAACCAAGTCTTAAAAAAGCTGGGCAGAAATCAAATAGGAATTGTAGATTGTCTTGGAAATCAGAGCACAGCTTGGACTTGAGCAGCAACTTGTTTGGCAGTCTGGATAGGGCCCAAAGTGAGATGTCTGAAGTTTTTTATGATGAGCTTAATCTCCACGCTCCTTTAGCAGAATTTGACTCTCTAGATTTTCTGGGAAGTTCCACTGGTCTTTCCAAAAATGTTAGAGATAGTAAGATTGACTATAAGTCAGATACTTTTAAATTTCAATTTGATTTTTCTGGATTAGACACCGTCTTGGATAAAAGTGAATCCACGCCTGTGACACCTCTACGTAAAAAGGGTGGATATCTACGCCAACATTCACTGAACTTGGAGAATGTAAATACAAATGGCCATGGATCTAAACGATCATCTCTAGAGCTCAGGTAAGAAATTGTTGTCATAGATATTGTATGATATTGGCTGTGATTTGATTGTTGCATGTTGTTAGCAAGCTATGAGAAAGGATACCACATGGTCTGTACATCAGTTCACTTGAAATACTATCTGTCTTGACTTTGTTTATGTTGCATTGAAACTTGATCTTCCTCTTTTATCTTTTCTTTGCATGATCTGTTTAAGTAAGCTTCCTTGCCCCCCCCCCCCCCCCCCCCCCCCTAATAAAATAATAGGACAAAGTAGAGTTATTTTGTCTTGTAACGCCAATGTCTCACACATAGCTTTATTGTCTTGTAATATCAATGTCTCACTTACCGGAAGTTTATTATTTTTAACGTCAATGTCTCGCACAGCTTTATTGTTTCATAATGTCAATGTCTCACACAGCATAATTGTCTCATAACATCAATGTCTCACACAGCATCATTTTGTTGTAACATCATTGTCTCACACAGCATTTTTGAGTAGTAACATCATTGTCTCACACAACTTTATTTTCTTGTAACCTCAGTGTAATACACAGCTTTATTGTCTTATAATTTAATTTTGCATGTAACAAGGATTTTCATTGGTTTAAAAGTTGAGGTTATTTTCCATAACCTGAAAAATACTAGGACACACCCCCCTTTTCTGGAACTACTTCTCAAATTTTAAAAGCAAAATGGCGTATCCCGTAAACTTGATATACTGAATTTTATCTCGAGAACAAAGACTAAATACAAGATACACGTCATTTATACTATTTTCATTCAAAGATATACAAACATAATCGATTGCAGCAACAGGTACATGTAAACGATTAAATGAAGTACTTACCGCGATATTTGTAGGTAAACATATCGCGTTGGTGTCATTATAGGTCACGCTGATGAAAGATTGCATTTTAATCAAAATCCACCACTATCAAACATGTACCTGATTGTCAGATGCTTTGCCATTCCATCCAGAGTCATTCTATTCTCATCGTTTAAAAGATATCAAATGATTCGGGCTGAAATGTAAGAAAACCAACGCCGGCGCCGTTCAACTACCAGCCTCCATTCTTGTACTGTCGGTTGTTGTCATTAGCAACGAGGGAGATAATCCCTACGCAGGAACTTTGCATTGAGCATTTTCATGATTTTCCAAGATCTAATAAGATGCGCATAATGTATTATATTACTTGAAATTAAATTATGAGGAATGTTTCTAAAATTCTTTTTGGTTATGGGAATTAACCTCAAAAAGCTGATGCACATACATGTACGTGGTATAATTCGCTACGAGTGAGTGAGTACGCGAGCTTTATTGTCTTTGTAACATCACTGTCTCACACAGCTTTAGTGTCTCATAACATATATGTAGTAATTGTGTAGAATTTGTATGAGTCTTGATTTTTTGGGTGTAGAAAAGCCCGACTTGTATGTTGGGTCATGTTTTGGTTGATTGTGGACTGTGAAGGGGTGGTTATGTTTTGGGAGGGGAGGGCAATCTAATCCTAATACAATTCCTGGATTTTAATCTGTTATTGGTGGGTATAATATTATGTATTTATTTGCCTGTAGTGTATTTGTAGATATAACATTTCTGCCCTTGTATTTACATTGGTTGTTCACCTTGTTAATCTAGTTAATACATTGCATTACAGAGGTTTCGATTCCACTACAAGTCTGGAATTAGGCTCTGCATTAGAAAGCTTACAGGATGTGAAGACAATGGAAATTGATGGCAAGGAGGTGGTAGTGATAGAGAAAGATGTATATATGCAAGTCATGGATGAACTAGCCTCTCTGAGACAAAAACTTGGACTGCTCACTGACATCATCAATGTAACGTTCAATATTATTATTTTTGTTTAGCTGCACTTTTTTGTAGTGTTGTAACGATTATCGCCGACATCGGCGACATCATCGCTAATACCCTTCGATTTCGATTAATCGATTATGTTTTTAAGAATCGATTATAATCGGAAAGATTCAACATGGAAAAGAATGACATAGTTTTCGGTCGAATTCGCGTATGAAAAGTACGAATAAAACGAAAGTAGATCAACGATCGTTTCTACGAGTTAATTTTCCGGGCGTAGCGTATAAATACACTCTCAAAGGCATAAAATGGATGGAATTATTTAATAGTAATGACAAGTACTCTTACAGAAAACTTCAACGTCAGATGCAGTACGGGCCTGCAATATGTCAATATCCACTCGACTAGAAAAAAAACTTTAGTTTTTACGCCGAACTCCTGAGCTTTGTAAGGACAAGGTCAGTGAATTTCACAGTACTGTTAGCCTGAACTCCACGAAGATATTGCTTGATTCCTTGAATGAGCAAAATCTCAAGTTAACTCTTGGGTCGTATGGACCCCCCCCCCCCCCCCCCCCCCCCCCCCACCCCATTCCTGCATCTGCATGCATATCTGCCGTATAAAGTTGTCGACTATTACAATCACATATTTGTTTTGACTCCATTATTGCTGTGTTCTTGACAAAATATTTCATTTACTAGACCGGATTTTTTCATTATTTGGTTGGAGTTCTTTCTAGACATTTTGCTATGTATATTAGCATAAGATTAAGTGAAGTTTATTCATTACTTGTCATATTCCTTTCTGTAAAAACAAGAAAGAATTATTTCCGATTAAATCGAAAAAATCGATTAAAATCCTCTCCGATTATAAACCGATAATCGATTATGAAATTTTTCCGATTATACAACACTACTTTTTTGTACTATTTTTCTTTCATTACATTTACTGTCTGGTGCACTTTTTTGCCCCTGTAATCAGAGATTCAGGGGCATATAATTGTCCTGTCCGTTTGTCTACCTGTTAGTCTGTTTATCCACAAAAACTTTAACATTGGACGTAACTTTTTAATGGTAAGGCCGTGTTCTAGGATTCCATTACCTGTTACCCGAGGTAAGTGAAAACTGAGGTCATGTAACTGGAAAACAGAATGCTACTTACCCGTTGGTAAGTGAATTTTTACGCACAATCCCCATTACACTCTCCGTGTATACCGGTATGTAGCAAAAACAGAGGTAAATAGTCCCCCAAAAGTACAGGATCATATTTTAGCAGTCATCCTGTATTTTCTGTGTGACAATATTTTTGGTCGTAATAATTTATTTGAATTGTAATGGTTATGATGCACATTTAGAAAATTAACATCCCCTTTATATTCTGACATTTTTGTTTGGGTAAGTGAGTTTCCTTTATGGGTAAACACATTTTTTGGTGGGCATTTACTGGTAACCATTGGTAAGTGATTTTGGAATAAAATCCTAGAACACTGCAAGGGATGGGACTTTCATATTTCACATCTGTATTCCTAGTGACAAGTTCTTTCCATGGATATAAAAATTGTTTACCTTGGCCTTGGAGTTTGATCTACTTTTGAAAAACTTTAACCTTGGCCGTAACTTTTGACCGGTAAGTGATAGGGCTTTCATATTTTACATGTGTATTCCTTTTGACAATACCTTTCCATGGATTTCCAAAAATTATAACCTTTTGACCTTGACCTTGGAGTTTGACCTTCTTTTGAAAAACTTTAAACTTGGCCATAACTTTTGAATGGTAAGTGATAGGGCTTTCATATTTCACATGTGTATTAGCCTTTTTCACATAACTGCGGTCCAGTTATTTTGGACGGCAGAATAACTACTTTTCCCGCAATATGATGTCAAGGACAATCAATCTTTAACTGTGACATAACGAAAGTCGGTACTTGCCGTCCACAAAATGCTAGTCATGCAGCTGAAAAATTCCTTGTGATAATACCTTTCCATGGATACATGTACCACATTGGTGACCTTGACCTTAGAGTATGACCTTCTTTTGAAGAACTTTAACACTGGCCATAACTTATTTTGTATTTAAAGTCATTTTACATATGTATTCCTTGTGGCAAGGCCTTAATCTCAATACCATTTTTTTTATGCCCCCGGAATCAAAGATTCCGGGGCATATAGTTTTTGGCCTGTCCGTCTGTTTGTCTGTTTGTCTGTCTGTTTGTCCGAAAAACTTTAACATTGCGCATAACTTTTGAATGGGAAGTGATAGGGCTTTCATATTTCACATGTGTATTCCTTGTGACAAGACCTTTCCATTGATACCAAAATTTTTGACCTTGTGACCTTGACCTTGACCTTTGACCTACTTTTCAAAAACTTTAACATTGGGCATAACTTTTGAATGGGAAGTGATAGGGCTTTCATATTTCACATGTGTATTCCTTGTGACAAGACCTTTCCATTGATACCAAAATGTTTGACCTCTTGACCTTGACCTTTGACCTACTTTTCAAAAACTTTAACATTGTGCATAACTTTTGAATGGGAAGTGATAGGGCTTTCATATTTCACATGTGTATTCCTTGTGACAAGACCTTTCCATTGATACCAAAATTTTTTACCTCATGACCTTGACCTTGACCTTTGACCTACTTTTCAAAAACTTTAACATTGGGCATAACTTTTGAATGGGAAGTGATAGGGCTTTCATATTTCACATGTGTATTCCTTGTGACAAGACCTTTCCATTGATACCAAATTTTTTGACCTCGTGACCTTGACCTTTGTGTTCATACTAACAAAGATGCCATTGGGGGCATTAGTGTTTCACAAACACAGGCTTTATTAGCCGAGTTGCAAAACTCGGCTCTTAATTTGATGTGAGACGGGCGGGCGGGCGGGCGGTTGGGCGGGCGGGCGGGCGTCTGGGCGGGCGGGGCGGGCGGGAGGGGCGTCAACAATTGGTTTCCGGACTATAAGTCAACTACGAAAGAGGCTATAACAATGAAACTTCATACACTTACTCACCATTAGTCAAGGATGAGCCCTATTGATTTTGGGGTCAAAAGGTCAAAGGTCAAGGTCACAGGACTCAGATGATTGAAAATGGTTTCCGGACCATATTACAGCCTGTATTGCACCTATAATCATGAAACTTGCCAAAAATGTTTCCCTTGAATCAAGGATGAGGCCTATTGATTTTGGGGTCAAAAGGTCAAAGGTCAAGGTCACAGGACTCAGATGATTGAAAATGGTTTCCGGACCATATTTCAGCCTGTATTGCACCTATAATCATGAAACTTGCCAGAAATGTTTCCCTTGAATCAAGGATGATGGGGTCAAAAGGTCAAAGGTCAAGGTCACAGGACTTTTTTGATTGAAATTGGTTTTCGGACCATATTTCAGCCTGTATTGCACCTATAATCATGTAACTTGCCAGAAATGTTTCCTGTGAATAGAAAATGACCACTTTTGGTTTTGGGGTCAAAAGGTCAAAGGTCAAGGTCACAGGACTCTGATGATTGAAAATGGTTTCCTGGCCATATTTTAGCCTGTATTGCACCTAAAGTCATGAAACTTGCCAGAAATGTTTCCCTTGAATCAAGGATGAGGCCTATTGATTTTGGGGTCAAAAGGTCAAAGGTCAAGGTCACAGGACTCTGTTGATTGAAATTGGTTTTCGGACCATATTTCAGCCTGTATTGCACCTATAATCATGTAACTTACCAGAAATGTTTCCTGTGAATAGAAAATGACCACTTTTGGTTTTGGGGTCAAAAGGTCAAAGGTCAAGGTCACAGGACTCTGATGATTTGAAATGGTTTCCTGGCCATATTTTAGCCTGTATTGCACCTAAAGTCATGAAACTTGCCAATAATGATTCCCATGAATCAAGAATGACCCCTATTGATTTTGGGGTCAAAAGGTCAAAGGTCAAGGTCACAGGACTCCGATGATTGAAAGTGGTTTCCGGACCATATTTCAGCCTGTATTGCAATTATAATCATGAAGCTTGCCAGAAATGTTTCCCATGGATCAAGGATGACCACTATCAATTTTGGGGTTCAAAGGTCAAAGGTCAAGGTCACAGGACTAAGATGATTAAAAATGGTTTCCAGACTGAATTTGAGCCTGTATTGTACCTATTATCATGTAACTTGCCAGAAATGTTTCCTATTAATTTTGGGGTCAAGAGATCAAAGGTCAAATTCATAGGACTCGTTAATTGAAAATGGTTTCTGAATTATATATGAATGTGGATCAACCTGAAACATGCTAATAATGTTTCCCATCTGTCGAGACCATATTCAAATCATGTATATTTTACTTATATTCAAGTTTTGCAACTCGGCACTTTGCATCTTTGATGCATTTTAAGCTTATTTACCTTGTGACCCTGACCTTGGATTTTGTTTTACTTTAAAGAACTTTAACCTTGAGCATAACTTTTAAATGGTAAGTGTTAGGGCTTTCATATTTCACATATTTATTCCTTGTGGCAAAACCTTTCTTTTGATACCAAAATTTTGACTTTTGATCTTGATCTCAGAGTATGGTCTTCATTTTTCATTTCAGCTGTTTTATTGACAAAGATGCTATTGGGGGCATTTTGTTTCACAAACACATTTTTTATTGATTATTTACAAAAAAAATCACTGTATTTTTCAGGAAGCAGACATACTGACTTCAGGTACTTCAAGAGACAGAAGTAGCTTAGCACAAGAATAAAGGTACTGTAAAATTTTAATGCATGATACATAATGATGCTTACTTGTGATGGCATAGTTATTTGATGATGGTTTTAAAGGTCAAGTTCATTGATGCAAAAGTAGACATCCAGATACTGGTTTTCAGATAATAAGAAATATTCTTATTTCCAAGCAAATTTAGATATACTGTAATTCTAGATAAAATTTAGATATACTGTAAATGGGGGGGGGTCGGACAGGGGGTTACCTCTCTCCCCCTCCTACCCCCTTTACCTCCATCCTCCCCCTCCTCCCTCCCCCCTCCTTTTCACCCTTCCCTTACCTCACCCTCCCACCCCTTCCTTCCTTCTCCTGCCCCCTTCCTTCCCTCCCTCCCCTTTTCCCCTTCCCTCCTTCCTCACTCTCCCCTCTCTCCCTCCTCATGCCCCCTTCTTCCCCCCTCCCTTTCATCCTGTCCACCCCCTCGTAAAAGTAGAATCATTTGCTGTGTATAAACCTTCTCTACTTTTATGACCAGCTTTGCTCCATTTAAGGTCTTTTTTCAGTGAATAAAAACATAACCTGATACATAGCTGAATATCATCATGAATGGATCTGTGAATCATTAAAGTTTACTGCCATAAGATGGTTAAAGAAAGTATCAGCAAATAATTCTACTTACTGTATACAGTACATGCTCTTACTAGAAACGAAAAGTACCTAATAGTCAAAGCACTTCCTTTAAGGACATGAATACAGATACATAGAATTATATCTATTAACATTCTCTTTTCATTCTTGTACATGTATGTCTGTTTCTTTGATGCATGGAAAATGAATATGGTTATTTTTCAAATCAACTACAGTGTACATGTATGTAGGTCTTTGTTTTCTTAGGCTAGCTGACTTAATGATGCAATCTAAGTTATATGTGTTATTTTTGTAGGTTGTTGATTTTCTGAATCGAGGAAAAAAAGTCACCAGAAATGATTAGAGTGCACAGATACAGCTACCAGGCTGCTCTACCCAGTCTCACACATGATTGTATACAGATGTTATACCGGGTACATGTATACAAACCTTGTAATTACAGTCTGTGAGTTGTGCTAGTCACCATTATATCATATTTATGTTTCACTGCAGCTAGCTTTTCTAATAATTTTTGTCCACTGGTTGTTCAGTATCCTGTTTAAGGTGTCCATTTTACTCTATTTAATCTAATTTACGATTTTTTTGTTGTCTCAAATATTTTGGATATAATTATTTCTTTGGGGTTTACAAACGAAATAGTATAAAAATTCCTCACCAGATTATGTTAACTATTTTTAAAATGATAATGCTTTCAATCAAAAATACAAGTATGTGTTTTACTGAATGATTCACCTACATGTAAATGTTAATTTTATCATTATGGAGTGGGGGGGGGGAATGTGAGGAATAAGGTAAATTTGAAGAACAGGCTAAAACTTATTTCTGCTTATGATAACCATTTTTAAGATGAAATTTGATTTTGAAATCATGAAATTTAAAATGAATGTTAAGGAAAGTTTCAGAAGCTGAATGAAGTACTGAATTCTTTCTTGTTTTGTTTACAAGAATACACCAGAGGAATATTTTCGAACATGAATTTTTTCGTTATTTATATTTAGATAAGCTTACTAAAGCAGTTATGTCATATCAGTGAGTTCCCCATATCATTGTAATTTAATGGGATTTACTCATTAATGTTATGATCATGCTTTTATCAACAACCCGGTTCTAGAAAATAGTCAAAATTTGAATTGTGTGAATTGTAGTTGGAGGGTAGGTAAGGTTGTATATTTATTAGGGCACAGCAAGTGAATGCAGGAGCCCCTTGAGGAATAATGTTTTTAGTCTGTCTGGGAGTCCATTTGTCTGTATTCAAATCTATGGTTCTACACGATAATTTGAGTACCTATACATACTTAATTTAGCACAATTCTATTTTAGCGGAAACAGTTTAAAAAAATGCACAAATGGACAAATTATTGCATCATGAACTTAGTGCACGTGACTTCTTTTCAGCTATAATGTATAAGAATTATATGATTTAGTGCAGTCTGAGTAATGCTTACTCTACTAAAATATGAATCCTGCTAAAGTTAGTACACATACAGTAGCCTTTAAGATACAGCTTTTGTATTTTATAAACAGATTAGTAATAGTAGAGTTACTTGTCTTCAAGATTGTGAACTTTCAAGGTCAGAGGTCAAGGCCAAACCTATGAAAATTATTATGAATTCTCAATATTTTGGTTCTGATGAAGTTTTCAAGATACAGCTGTATTCTTCATAATAAGATAAAAGATTCTTTTAAGAGGATCATGTCCATAAAATTTTGAAGTTTCAAGGTCAAAGGTCAGGGCCTAACTTAAATAATTTTGGTGAAAACTCAACGCTTCTGTTCTGATTTGTTAATTTTCAAAGAAGAGCTTTCATATTTTCTGTGCAGAGAAAGGATCAGAGTAAGCCAATGAATTTTGAACTTTCTCAATAACACAGGTCAAGGTCAAACTTGGGCAAATGTTTTCAAAGTATTGACATTATGACTCTGATTCAAATTCAAGAAGTTTATTTTAAGGTAGAACTTCATGTTTCATGAAGAGATGAAAGATGATACAATGAAGTTGCTTCAAATTTTGAACTTTCAAGGTCAAGTCAAACTTTGGCAGGTTGTGTGAAATATAAATGAACATGCGTACAAATTTGAACGTTGATAAGTAAATTTATACAAATTGAGGTGTACTATTAGTGCTTTTGGTTCAGATACAGTTACAATAACCTTTCAAGGTAGAACTTTCATATTTCATATGTGAATTAAGGATTCATGAGTAAGTCATATGAAAGTCAAAATCAGAAACAAAACCTGCTGCAGGGCCCCTCATGACTTTGTCATTTTCATAGTTTGTCTTTGCATATTTTTTTATTTTGATCAAATTCTTCGGATTACAGATGTTTCTCCCCATTGCTATTTTGCCGCATGCTTATTCGCCCCACATTCAGATCACCCCATTTTCAGTTCGCCCAAAAGAGTTGTCATTTCGCCCTGTCTTGTATTTGGTTCACCCCAAAGTGTCTATCCAGTTCGCCCCAAAGAATAATCAATTAGCCCCAATAAACTTTAGTTATTAAATATGGCTGTATTCGCGCCAATTAACTTAATTCCAACACTGCAATGGTCTTCTTTAAACAATGTAAAATCCAGAAAGTCTCTTAAAAGCTGAAAACGGGCTGAAATAGACAAAATGAGACTACGGTGTTGGACTGACTTCTATATACATTTGTACCAGTAAAACTTTATATTGCAAAATGCTGATTCTTCTTCAGCACTTCATTTTTCGAATTGAATAGTATTCTTCTTTTCGAAGTGAATAATAGAAAATTCACTATGAAAAAAAACGAACATTTTCTACAATCACTCCTTTTGCTTACTTAACGAACAAGTTACACAACTTGTATAAATATATCACGTTGGCTCAGATGTTGGCGTGAGGGGTCCAAGGAGCAGGAAGAAACCGGAGTACCCGGAGAAAAACCCCCTGCAGAGGCCTGGGTAGGGGACCACCTACCCTCCCACATAAGACCCTTTGCTGAATCTGAGATTCGATCCTGGGACCTTAGAGGTGGGAAGCGAGCGCACTACCACTGCGCTAACATGGCCGAATTGAACATTACGCGGGGGCGAATCGGTTATTATTTTGGGGCGAACTGAATCTGGGGTGAACTAGCATGGGGCGAATTTGCAAAGGGGCGAAACGTCGTGCACCCAATTCTTCCTTAGAATGTTATTGAGTCGTACATGTACTTGTATATTAACTATTGTTTATATGTTGATATTGCCTAAATTATTTTAATGATTTAAAAGACAGTTTGATGTGTAAGTTATACTGAGTGTGTCATAACTGAAGTAATTGTGTAAGGGAATTATCATATACATACATGTAGCTAATAGCGGCCCAAACCTGTTTCCATCTTTAGCCAGATCTGACCATTACCATGGGTTTATATTCAGTTTTTGCCATCTATGATGTCAATATTATGCTACTTATGAGTATCATATACTTTTATTTAAATCATTGTATCATAAAGGATCTCAAATGTGCTCAGCTGAACATATCTTTTTAAATATTTATTTTGAAAGAGGTGGATAAAAATAAAGTATTTAGGCTGGGTCACTTCACTGATTCTTCTCAGCAAGATTTCATGTATAATCTTTTAGATCATTTTCTTCATGTGTAATATTTTAGATTGTTTTCTTCATTGTGCATTCAACTAAAATTATTCGGGTGAAATGGCTAAAAATACCTTATGTAGTCAGTACAGCAAATTGGCAGTGTAAGGCAATATAGGTCTTGTAGTGTTTAACTATAAGACATTGTGGTTTTCAGTACCTTACTGTTAATTTGGCATTATAAGTGTCCTTCTAGTTCAATTTCTTACTGTTGATTTGGCATTTTGAATTGTATTCTAGTCAGAAGCTTATTCGTCAAATAAATGTAGTTTGATAAAAGATATAGATTGTTAAATACATATCAATAGTTTTTTCTGAACCGGTTAACCTGTATCAGATCTACTAGGCACAGCACTGTCCCAGCCCTGTGTATGTTGAAATCAGAAGTGAACTTTATATCAGATTATCGAATATTTAAGTACACGGTGGAATTGTTACACTTTTAAAGATTGCTCAATAATAAATTGCTGGAAAAGTTAAAAATTTTTCATCAGTAACTATATAACATTATAGGGTGGTCACATTTGATTTGTTGCTAAGTATCCTTACTGATATGTCTGGATGAGGCTTGTAGGTATACAGCACGTAAACAACCTGCATTAGACAGAGGACGTTTTATTGCTTAGCCTGCCTCAAAACTGCACACACAAGACAAGTGTGTGTGTAAGTCATGTATGAAATTCTTTATTAAAAGATTATTTTTCCTAGTTCATTTCTTAGATTAGGCCAGCAATGAGTTAAAGCAAGTATAAGTATCTACTGATTGTAAGGTCCAGCATGAAACAGTTTGATTGAAAAAAAAACATAAATAAGAGTGTGAGACGGAAGAAAGACATGTTTTTGAAACATTCCTTGGTTCTTATCTTGAAATTTGAAATTTCACGCTTCCATTAATATATCCCATCATATTTAGAAACATCTGATTATCAATGATTAGAAATATTTACATGTATAAAATATCAGAGTTTTGATAAGCAGAAATTTCTTTTGAATAAGACATTTTAAAAATAATGTATGTTAAACTGATAAAATGAATGTTTTTCTACAGTTTTGATTTTTGTATCTTCATAATCAGAGATTATAGGAGCATGTACTTGTTTGCAAGAAACCTTGATAATAGGTGATAGAAATTTGACATTTTACATGTGTATTCCTTTTGGTAAGACCCTTCCATTGATACCAAAATGCTTTATCATTGGAAATGGAGCTATCAGTTATGAACAAGATACCCTCTTCAATTCCTTTTAAAGGCTATTACGATGCATTAATATCATATAAGTTTATTATGTTAGTTTTCTTTCTTGTATATATTACTGAAATAGATTATAACATGTAGCAATGCCTTTGTAATGTTTGTTAGTTGAGTTGGCATTTTTCACTTTGAACCTTTATAGATTTTTTCGTAGGATTTGTGCAATAGATTTTTTCACATGTAATATTTTGCTGTTGTTGTAATGATGAGAATTGATGTAGTAGATTTCGCTTACATAGTATCTTTTTGCTGACAATAGAGAAACTGTTAATCTTTTGAAGTGCAGTTCTTCATGGTCAGATTTAATCCTAGAGATTGAAATAATACCATAGATATCACTTCTAGCATGAATCAATGGAAAACAGAAAAAAATCATATTGTATACGTCATGTTGTTGTCTGAAGTATTTTAAATGCATGGAGGTTTATGATCTAAAATTTTCTTTTATAGTGCTAGCTTGATGGCAATACAGCTTTATAGAATGATGTACAATAGTGTTACACTTATCGTATCAACTAAAAGGGATTCAAGAGATTATGTTGCAAAGGTTTTGTCAGTTGTGTATAATTTAACTCAACATGCTGCATATTAACATGTAATCACTTTGCATCAGTTATCTAACTTGATGGGAATGTTTATACATTTTGTATTTAGGCCATACTAGTTTGATTTGTAGTTTGACGGGACATGAGCAACTTTTTTTTAGGTTTCAGAATCAAAATGTATTACTGCACCTATCTTTTGAGTTTGCGCAGAAACATTTTTCTGCAATTACCTGAACTGAATTACTTTTCTTTTTGCTGTGTATCACGCTGTACATTGTATCAATCTGTCAAGGTGTTTATTGTACATACATGTATGGCTCACGTAGAAAACCAGATGAATATGATTTTGAAGTGTCTGCCTTGAAACACTGCAAATGAAATATTGATGCCATTCAAACAAATTCTGAAAGAACTATAGATCAGCTTAGTGTGTCCTTAATTTTTGTTGGCCGGATTGCAAAGCAATTCCGGTCTATAGATTGACGATGTCCGTCTGTCCGTCCGTCCGTCTGTCCGTCTGTCGTCAACATTTTGGTTAAAGTTTCTGGTTGAGGCAAAATCTAAGCAACTATATGCAGTAGAAACTTTATATTATACATGAAGGTTGCCCATGACAAGACCTTTCAATTTATGCCGTAACATTTGACCTAGTGACCTTGACCTTGGACTTTGACCTAGTTAAAGATTTTGGTTAAAGTTTCTGGTTTAAGCAAAATCTAAGGAACTGTATGCAGTAGAAACCTTATATTATACATTTAGGTTGCCCATGATGAGACCTTTCAATTTATGCCGTAACATTGGACCTAGTGACTTTGACCTTGGACTTTGACCTAGTTAAAGATTTTGGTTAAAGTTTCTGGTTTAAGCAAAATCTAAGGAACTGTATGCAGTAGAAACTTTATATTATACATGTAGGTTGCCCATGATGAGACCTTTCAGTTTATGCCGTAACATTTGACCCAGTGACTTGACTTTGAACTTTGACCTAGTTAAAGATTTTGCTTAAAGTTCTTGGATTAAGCAAAATCTAAGGAACTGTATGCAGTAGAAACCTTATATTATTCATTTAGGCTGCCCATGACGAGACCTTTCAATTTATGCCGTAACATTTGACCTAGTGACCTTGACCTTGGACTTTGACCAAGTTAAAGATTTTGGTTAAAGTTCCTGGTTTAAGCAAAATCTAAGGAACTGTATGCAGTAGAAACTTTATATTATACATGTAGGTTGCCCATGACGAGACCTTTCAATTTATGCCGTAACATTTGACTTAGTGACCTTGACCCAGTTGGTGACAAAAACTTACTTTGCAATCCGGCCATACCGTCTTTAGCGGTGTTTTATCTTATAATTTAATTGACTAATGAGCTTTGAGTGTAATTGAAAGTGCATGTATTTCATTAACCATTTTCAAGAAGAAAAAAAATCATATGTATGGCAGAAGGGAAACAACTCATGATGTAGTACATTCCATGTCGTAATATTCATTTTCAGTCATCATTAACATGCAATTTATAACTTTTATATGTTTGCTTTCATCCGAAATGGTGCATAATTCATCAGCTGTTAAACTTAGCATGTGGAAACAGTAACTTATGACGGTAGACGACAATCATATATCATACAATGTCATGTTATATTGTCACATAATAATTTATTGATATTACTTAAAAAATTGAGTATTGTTTTTCACTACAGAGGGTACTATGGTTTTGCAATGCATGCAGTGCTATTAAAAAGCATTAAAGTAGTTTCGGTGATAGATTTTTATTTAAACATTGATGCTTTACATTTATATGTCATTGATTTAAAACACAATTTTTACAAGTCATTTGATGTATTTGTACACAGAAAATTATCTGGCATAATATTGATATGTAGTTTAATGAGATAACAAACTTAACTGAAAAAGTATCATTGAAAACAATTAATCATAACCTTTCCTTTATTATACTATACTGCATAGCTAAGAACTTTTTGTGAGGTATTAATTTTTGCTCCTTTAACGTGTGATCAGGATTTACTTGAGAGATTTTACTTCCGCAAGTCTTCATAATTGAATGTACTATGCACACAAATTATTGTACATGCAGGATACTTCCATGAAATTAAAAAAAAATTGAATTTTAGATTTTAATATTAATTTAATTTATCAATTATTTATGAAGAACGTGTAAAGATCATAGTTAAAAAGCCAATGACAATAGATATAAATTAAATACATAATCTGTATTCAATCTTATCAACATTTGAACTGGCCTAAATTTATACTTGATACATTTAAGCTATAAAAACAGAAAATTTGATAATTATGAACAAGTCTGGTCATTTGGTTCACTTGACTATATAAAGGGGTCCGTGTTTCTATTGATTATCAAAAGATTTACCAGTCTAACTTGATAGAGTTTGGTGAGGCAAACTATTAATAGCATTCATACATCATATACTATGCTTTACAAACAGATATATTTTACAAATAATGTATATTGATTCTATATGCACAGCTGGTTAGTGCTGGTACTAGGTTACAGTGCTTTGTGATATATAATTTATCTTTTTTTTTCGAACTTAATGAAATTAATGTATATGCCGGGAGCTCATTTCTGATTATTTTTTTGACAAACTGGAGAAATAAAGTAATAGTAATATGAAGAGACTTGTGATCTTCGTGTCTACTAGAGCCCAGCCATATCTAGGTGAGCTATAGTGGTCTAACTCGGCCAGTCTGACTACTATAAACTCTTTACAAATTTTAGTACAAGAGGCTCATTAGGGTCACTATCTCTCATCTAAGTCAAATTGGCTCAATATACCAATTAGATATGCTTCTGAGTTATCAAAGCTACACTTTCAAGACTTGAAGAAGAAGTTTCAGCTTCAAAATCTTAAAATCCATGTGATGTGCCAGCCCTATAGATCCATTGGCAGCCAGCTTGTCTGATATGATGGGAAAATAATTTTTAGCTCACCTAGAAGAAGTTGAGTGAGCTTATGCTATACCCCCGCGCATATTTGGCAAAGTACTGATGCTACAGTAACCAAACTTGCACAAGTGATCCATCTTGGGATACTGAGATGGACCCATTCATTGGATGCAGCATCTGACCTACATTTTCTGCTTGAGTTACTTGGTTAAGAAGTTTTAGGTAGCTCAGAGTGACTTGGTTAAGAAATTTGGGGTAGCTCAGTATCTGACAAAGTACTGATGCTACGGTAACCAAACTTGCACAAGTGATTCATCTTGGGATACTGAGATGGACCCATGCTTCAGATGCAGCATCTGACCTACTTTTTCCACTTCAGTGATTTTGCCTTAAAAAGTATAAGTGCTACATGTACCAAACTTGCATATTGGATGTATATTTGGCCAAACTTTAATAAAATGACCTTGACCTACTTTTTCCACACAAGTTATTTTGCCTTTAAAAGCCAATATTGAGCACAGTATAAGTGCTACATGTACCAAACTTGCTTATAGGATTCATCTTTGATCAAACTTTACTAAAATGACCTTGATATACTTTTTCCACTTGAGTGATTTTGCCTTTTAAAGCCAATATTAAGCAAAGTATAAGTGCTACATGGACCAAATTTGCATATTGGATGTATCATTGACCAAACTTTCATAAAATGACCTTGACCTACTTTTTCTGCTTGAGTGATTTTTGCCTTTAAATACCAATACTGAGCAAAGTATAAGTGATACATGTACCAAATTTGCATATTGGATGTATCTGATCAAACTTTACTAAAATGACCTTAATCTACTTTTTCTGCTTGAATGATTTTGCCTTCAAAACCCAATATACATGTACTTAGAAATATGTTTAAATTGAATTTTGCTGCCACGAGGTGAGCCTTGTAATCTGATTACCTATGTTTTATAGATCTTAAGCAATTGCTTTCTGGCTAGTGTCATAAAATTCTATGTAGCTGTTTACAGAGAATTGGCCGATTAGATCCAATGGTGGCCATTATGTACGTTGGAAAAATACAGTCTTTTGGTAGACCTTGAGCAATTGCTTATTGGCTAGTTTCATAAAATTCTGTTATGCTGTTTACAGAGAAGTCCCAAAAGCATAATCCAAATGGATCCATTGGCAGCTATATTGATGAATGGGTTCAAAAACATAGATTTAAAAAATATGAATTTATATACTGTGTTATTCATCGTGCATTAACATCGACGGCGGGTGCGGCTAGCCAACAGGGGATGCTTACTCCTCCCGGGTACCTGATCCCACCTCTAGCTTGCTAGGGGTCCGTCGATGCTCAATATAGTGCTCTATTGTGAGTGCTGTTGAGATTATCGTCAGGATCTTCTTTAACTCATTTGTGTCACACTTATGCCCTTTGCCGTGTGGAGCTCGTAAAAAAGTTCCCCGCGAGGGGTTTGACAGTAAGTGTTTTGAATATTTCCCTGACATGGTCGCCATAGCACTTTCTATATAGACATAAGGTCAGGCAGTGCATGTAATTTATATACTGTGTTATTCATCGTGCATTAACATCGACGGCGGGTGCGGCTAGCCAACAGGGGATGCTTACTCCTCCCGGGCACCTGATCCCACCTCTAGCTTGCTAGGGGTCCGTCGATGCTCAATATAGTGCTCTATTGTGAGTGCTGTTGAGATTATCGTCAGGATTTTCTTTAACTCATTTGTGTCACACTTATGCCCTTTGTCGTGTGGAGCTCGTAAAAAAGTTCCCCGCGAGGGGTTTGACAGTAAGTGTTTTGAATATTTCCCTGACATGGTCGCCATAGCACTTTCTATATAGACATAAGGTCAGGCAGTGCATGCAATTTATATACTGTGTTATTCATCGTGCATTAACATCGACGGCGGATGCGGCTAGCCAACAGGGGATGCTTACTCCTCCCGGGCACCTGATCCCACCTCTAGCTTGCTAGGGGTCCGTCGATGCTCAATATATAGTGCTCTATTGTGAGTGCTGTTGAGATTATCGTCAGGATCTTCTTTAACTCATTTGTACTTGCTATTTTGTAAATTTTCATGAAAATTTTTCAGCCGTTCCTGATGAGAAGTCGAAAATTTGTCTGCCAATAAGACCCATTGGAAGTCATATTGTTAAAAAACAAGACCTTTGTACAGGACCTTGAACGCTTGCTTCATGTCAAGTTTCTTGAAATTCTGCGCAGGCTCTTCTGGAGATGGGGAAGTTGAACATGGATTCATTAACAGCAATCTCGTATTATCAACCGGGTCGAACTAACTTGTTTCATGTCAAGTTTCTTGAAATTCTGTGACGATGTTGGAGTGGAGGGACAAGAGTTGTCAGCAAATCAGATTCATTGGATTGTCATCTTGTTTGACTGTTTAGATTGTTGGAAGACTTATGGTACTTTTTTTCTTGAAAGTCCATGCAGCGGGTCCGGAGGAGTGGAAAATGTGTCTGTCTGTCAGATTTATTGGCCGTCATATTATTTGAGAAATTTGGAAGAATAGTACGGAATTGTTTTAGGATTATCGGCGTTTGCTTCCTGTCAAGTTCCTTGAATTTGCACTAGTTCCTATGACGAAATCGAAAATGTGTCGTATCATCAGATCAACTAGCAGTAATTATCTTTGTTGGACTGGTCGAGTCCAATAACACGACTTTGTAGAGGATCCTGAGTACTTCCTCTCTATTAAGTTTCTTGGAATTCTGTGCAGCAGTAGGTAGAGAAATTGAAAATAATTTTGCTAATAAGATCATTCAACGGTCATTCTGTTTGAACAGTTGTGTTGAAAAACATAAACTTGCTTGAGGACATTGAATAACTTTTATGAAATTCTGTGCAGCTTCTACGAAAATGTATAAAATGTCAGAAATTTTCGACGTGTCGACACAGACCCATCCTCGGTTCCCCATGCTATTTGCGCTTTGGCTGAATACCCTGGGTCACATCGTACTATTTCGGGGATTTTTTGAAGAAATAGACTGGTTCCCGGTCTTGGTTTCCTCTTTTACTTCGTGTTTTCGAATAGTGTTAACGATAAAGGAGAAAACCAAGGCCGGGAACCAGTCTATTGTAGCAATAGCTCTTCTTCGTGAAGTTAAAAAACTAACATTAATGGCTGCACACAGATCAGTGAGGACAGTATGTGAATCGTACGCAAGAGGGAATTTTTGTCGGTTACCCTAATATTTGTATCGAAAACATCTAGTTAACAATTCGATTATTGTATCCAGGTATCAAGAAGTATCTTACCTAGTCGAACATGCACTTTTTATTGTCGTTATCCAAAAGACGTTTGTAAACTATTCTGTTATTGGATAAAAAGGTTTATGAGGAAACCAATCGACAACATTTGCACATAAATAGAAATCCCCGAAATAGTACGATGTGACCCAGGGTATTCAGCCAAAGCGCAAATAGCCTGGGGAACCGAAGATGACACAGACCGGACGACTTGAATTTCGCTCAAGTTCTCTAGTTAAAACATTTCGCTATGGTATTCTTTATCCGAAAATATGGGTCATATAAGGACTTCCTTCTTACGTCATTCTATGTCCACGACTAGAACAGTCAACAACTGTCACCATTAAAGACTCTAGAGTTTGGATAATGAACAAGACATGCTTGTGAAAATGATTCACCCTGTTCTGTCTTTTATATTTTCTTTCTCGCAATTTGAGAGCCACCGATTTCACTTTAAGTTAGCACATCCGGTACACCATCGTATGTGGATACGTACACTCCATTGTTGTGGACTTTCTAGATGTCCAATTGCTCGTCGCTCAAAGGTGGCGTTTTTAAAAGAGGTCTTTTTACATAAAGAAGCGGGATTTTTGCAAGGCTGAACAAAGCCAGGATGAGATGATAGAAAGATACAGAGACGTTCAGACGACCAGGCATAGAAAATGTAAATGTGTTTAAAACAACTATACCAAGGACAGCATTGGCAGTGAGAGCAACTCCAAAAGCTGAACAGTTACACCAACAACAAAAGATGTGATAATAGTGATGAGACACTCCTAAATATAATGACATCGCCTAGAGTGGTCCAGAAGTCAAAGCTTCTGTAACGAATGACCGGTTCTACGTTTTCACCACAATAAGGACAGCAAATCATTTTATAGAGATGACTGCCTTCTACATGTAGACAAACAACTCCAAAACCTATAGCCTCACAAGGCCCAGTGCCCAGTATTCATCCCTCCAAAGTTCCTGATTAAATAGCAATTAACGGAGATAACGCCATCATTGACGATTATCTTCGAAGAATCCATTGATAAAGGCGAGGTCCCAGATGATGGGAAACATGCCTTATGACATCCATATTCAAGAAGTGACCACATACCCCAGACCAATCTCGATGAAGACACTTGAATGCATAACTTTCTGGTCATGTCAGGAAAAATCTTGATCAGAATACCGGTATACTGGTGCATTAAAATTGGTTTGAAATTTTCTTCAAGAAGGTATAAAGAGTTAGAACACATCCGTATTATTGGAATCAGAAACGGAGGTTTTGAAAAAGCAAATTAGTACTTTCCCTGCTAAATCTCTGCCAGCCAGAAAGTTGGAGAAACAATTTAGGCTATAGATGAGCAAGGCTTTCGACAAAGTTCCCTACCAACCCCATGCTCATATGTAAATGACCAGTAAGAGGGTCCCGGTAGACAATTATTCATTTGAACCAGCAACAGTGATCACGGAGTGCCCTGGGCAGTGTTCGATTATCAGCTCTTTCTGTATATCCCTGATCTGCGAAAGAGAGTAATGTTAAACTTCTTCAAATTCAGCAGACATGCACGTTTCTGGTACTTAACCCTCGTCAGTGATCCTCAATCTAAACAATGTATTAAAGCCAAAATGTACCGAAAGACGTAGCAGGATGGATGGGATTTGATGCTACCGAGGACCCACGTTTTAGAAATTTCAAGAATTTTTGGTTACAGAAATTTTCGAATGCGTTGAATAAACGATCAACCGAAGTTGATTGAACATGGCTACATGTGCCCTCGGGGACTCCTGGTCCACCAACAGTGACACTCACCAAGTGGTACAAATGTTCAATGTCTTCAAATTCAATAGCATTAAAATCAACTCAAAGGCTCTTCGCAGATGACAGTCTACTTTACCGTAATATCGTTTCAGAATTACCTTCAAAAACAAGACCTACAGAAGCTGAAGAATGGGAACGTGATTTGTTAATGTCCTTTAATCCCTCAGATGGGAGGTCTGAAGAATCACCAGGAAACTGAATCCCATTATGCTAATTGTACTCTACATCTGCACCAGCTATAGCCATTGCCAAAAAGGGAAATACCGTGGAGTCATCATATACGATCCTCTTGTAACAATCTTGTGGGCACAACTACGAAGAAAGCCAATACAAACATCGACTCTCTCCGGAGAAGCTAGCGAGTCGTCTTTCCCAGATCAAATCCCACTGCTAGAAAACACGTGTCATCCCAGGACTAGAGTTTAACTCGCCTACTAGCAACAAAGGCAAACTAGAGAGTGTTCAGTGAAGGACAGTAAAGTGGTGACTACAGAACTACAAGTAGCATCCTACAGCAGCGTAGAAAAGTTAGCAAGGTTGTGATGATGTACATGTATCAGATTATGTACCAAGTTGCCGATTTACATGATTTTCGGATCATTGCCAATTTATACAATTTTTTGAATGGCGAGGTTCAACTTTTTACACGGAGTTAAAGTATCCAAAATAGCACCGTTCAAGAACAGGAATGTCGCCTGTTGCATCCTCAGTACATAACCTTGACCTTAAAAGTGACCCTGACATACTGGGAGCTGAGTATCATCATGCTTTACTATCCCTGCAACTTTGAAAGATGTATACATGATGTATAGCAAGTTATGTAAAAGTGAGACTATACCACACAGATGGACGCCGGATAAAGTGGTCCCTATATGTCGCTCTTGCGTTGCAGGCGACATACTAGTAGCACAACTCTGGAAAGTGAATTGCGTTTGTAGTTCTTAGAATATTAAGATAACAACCTTTACATCTCGAAAAGTTTAATAAATATCTTCAATAATTATGTAAAAAAATCACAACAAACGCAAGTACCATAAAATGTAGAACATGCAATACGATTGTGACAAAGATAAGTGTACAAAATGATTATGACAAAGATACGTGTACAAAATGATTATGACAAAGATACGTGTACAAAATGATTATGACATGATTATGACAAGATACGTGTACAAAATGATTATGACAGAGGTAAGTATGCTATGACATGAATATTTGTAGCAAGTAAGATTATGTGTTCATGAAAATAAATAGAATCAAGTTTATGATAGAGGGGGATGCTGAAACATACGGCAAGGTGGATACAAGTGGACTTTAATCACCCATGCCTCATCCAAACAGCAGAGTATATAGATAATGCTTCAGAATCTGCGACTTCAAATGACTATTTTAAACACATATAGCAAATGACGATAGACTTCTTGAAATATTAATGGTGAACTTCTAAGAATTACATGCTGTTTGATGGTTTGGTAAATTCTTTAAATTGGATTAGGAATCTATCTGGAAAGAAAGGAACAAGATATGTTTGTGAAATACAAATTCCCCGTCGGCTTTTTGTCAGTATAAAAACTTATTTGAAAATAAGATTACCAAAATAAGAATTACAAAGTCAAAATAGAACGGTCTTTCCACACAGATTAGTAACTTATGAGGTAAATATTCATGTCACTTAACCATTTCAATAGTCTGACAAGTAGACACGATTGTTAGTTACAGTTGTTGTGTATCGTTTTGGGTCAGACAGTGATGCATAGGCAAAAGTTGAGACTTGGGGATCCTAAAATTTTCTTTGTGATGCAACTTTTTTTCAACTTACATTCGTTTCCTGACCAGAAATGAATTCTCAAAATATCATTGTAATGCATAGGCTGAAATTGAAAAATCTGGTCTACATATAGGGATGACCAGTCGATACTATTCAAAGTGATTGCGGAAAAACAGACAGATAGTAACATAGTGTCATCAAGGATGACAGCTCACCTCAACGGCAACATTACCGGACCAGCTTCCATGCAATGCATGGCACAAAGCATCTTTGGTCAATTTAGGACTTATTTCAAAAGAGAATTGGGAATGGAGGAATGGAATGTAAGACCTACATAGTAAGCTTAGAGTGTAACCCGGTGTCCCATTTGCCGACGCCGAAACGACGACGGGACGATAGCATATAAACCGAGCTAACAAAAACACAGGACGGCGTCGTTCTGGTGTACTAGTCTGGTGTGCTACGACAATTTTGATACAAAAAGTTACTGCTACTGGAAACTCTAGACCATCATTGAATATCTAATGAATTTTTCGACGAGGTAAATATGTCAAAGATGAGATATTATATAACATCAAAACAAAACACGTGTAAACAAATACGAGAATACGCGAGTTTCAAATGATACTAGACTATATATGGGAAGAATAAATTTGTGTCTGTATGAATATACCACGTATTGCATAAGACCTGAATCATTGTATATGAAATATCTTGCATATTATATGAATAATGCTTCCTTTTTGATTGTCCAGACTCATCGTGTAAACGAGTTCCGTATAATATCACATTATATTGTCTGAAATATATCAAAGAGCAACAGGTGAGTCGGGTCTGCTGCCGACAAAGTCCGTGCCCTCGTCGTCTGACATGTAGTTGTTCAAAAAGTCAAAAGCAGCCGACACTTGTTTACCTGCAAAAGAATCACATACATATGCTATAAACTATGGGACATTGGTAAGGAGTATATGTCTTTTACATGAGTAGAAATTTAGAAATGTGCACATTTTGTAAATTTTTGTTGAGAAATTAAACAATGAAGTATGAATATTAAAATTACGATATATTTAAGCATTCAAGTTACAGAAGTACCCACCATCGGTATTGCTCTCTGTACGATGTACGGATGTTTTACGTTGTGGAATTTCCCTCTCGTCTGAATTATCATAAGCTTGGTTTACGTGCGACTGTTTTTCTTCGGCATTCGTTGATGAGTTTTTGCGCGATACATCTGCATTTACAGGTTCTTGTATCTTACTATCTTTCACTTCCCTTTTCGGTATATAAACATCCGTAACTTCTGTTTTATCAAATCTACCTTTATATTCGTATTTACGAAGACTGATGTCATTATTACGTTCGTCATCACTTTCATTTGGAAGATCTAATCTCAGTTCGTCTGCACTTCTCCATTTTTGTGATATACGGGTATCTGCCTCTTTGTTTCTTTCATTAATTGCTCTTAATTTAGCACTGTCTGTCTGTGACAGTCCTGCTTCATTGATATCTGCTTCCTTTGTGTTTTTATTATTATCCATCTGTTCTGTATAGGACTGTCTATGGTGGACTTCCACAGACGATGTCCTTTTTCCACTGACCTCTTTATCACCATGGTTTGACCCTTTGTTGTATGGAGATTCTTGACGATTTCTTTGTCTCTTTTTGCGCTTTGTACCGGTCAGATCACTATGTGTTCGCTGAACCTTCTTACCACGTTTTCTGTTCTCTTCATACCCAATATCCCGGTACGGATCGTAATAGTAATCAGTTCCATCCGGGTACTCCACCAATACGGCTCTAGAATCTGAAATAACATAAGAATTCTAACATTAGAATCTAAATACAAGGATAAATAAATAGGAATTGGTTTGTCTTTCTTTTGTTAGTTTTGATTAGAAAGGTAGAAATATGTCACTTCTTGATACACGTTACCTTTTTGGTTGTTCTGCTGACAATTTTGTTTTGCCGAGTATATTTCCTGTACGTATACCTCTAGAACCCCTCATGCGACACAAGACCAAGAGACGACTCACCTCTGATGCTATTTTCCCATAGCGTCCAATGTTAAAGTTCAAACGGCTACACTCTCGGTATTATCATGAAACCAAGAGTTATATTTTGTTTGTATATCAGGTTTAACATAAGCTTTGAATATATGGAAATGAAAATATGGTAAATGTTGTTATTTAGGAAATGTGAGCATCTGAGACCTGAGGGATGCTCTACCTTAAGATCTACATATGCCAATGGGACGTCAAGCATACGACCTTGTGCTGACATATACATATCACCATTTCAATACGAGTCACGTCGTCTATACCTGACATGGCTGTACTCTATCTTACCTTACTACCCCATATAAGATAATGATACTTGAGTGACAATGAGGTGTCTCCCTCAGACAATTGTCGTACGACCATTTGACGACCTCTGTCTACAATATGACAATACGATGTCTCCCTGACACTTGGCATATGACCATTTGACGACCTCTGTCTACAATATGACAATACGATGTCTCCCTTAGACACTTGGCATATGACCATTTGACGACCTCTGTATACAATATGACAATACGACGTCTCCCCGACACTTGACATATGACCATTTGACGACCTCTGTCTACAAAAGGACCAAATGATGTCTCCCTGACACTTGGCATATGACCATTTTACAACCTCTGTCTACAAAAGGACCATATGGTGTCTCCCTGACACTTGGCATAATGACCCTTTGACGACCTCTGTCTGCAACATGACCATGTGATGTCTCCCTGGCACTTGGCATATGACCCTTTGACGACCTCTGTCTGCAACATGACCATGTGATGTCTCCCTGGCACTTGGCATATGACCCTTTGACGACCTCTGTCTGCAACATGACCATGTGATGTCTCCCTGGCACTTGGCATATGACCCTTTGACGACCTCTGTCTGCAACATGACCATGTGATGTCTCCCTGGCACTTGGCATATGACCCTTTGACGACCTCTGTCTGCAACATGACCATGTGATGTCTCCCTGACACTTGGTATAAGACCCTTTGACGACCTCTGTCTGCAACATGACCATGTGATGTTCTCTGATACTTACATAACATGTTATGTTTCTCTGAAACTTGACATATGCCTATGTGACGACTTACCTCTCATACCTTGCATATGACCAGCGTGTGACGGGAAGCCAGCATAAGGACTGATATCCATATAGCTATTACTGCGTGGCAGACGACCAAAAGGCTCGTGATAAGGGGTGTGGCCGAGCTGCTGGCTGTGGTAGATCTGCACGTGACCTCCCTGGGTAACTAAATGGGCTGTGTAAGTAATGACAGAGAAACGGTCAGTAAGAAAAAGTCAAGCAATTAGTTAACAAGAAGTTTAAGGTTTTATATATGAATTGAAGACTACATGTGTATGTATTACAAGAGCTAAGTAATATTACATTGCTTTAGTAAAGATCAGAATAGCAGAGTAACATGAGTCAAGAGCATGTTCAATAAAAGTTTAGATCGTATTGAGAGAAAAATTATAATAGAGGATATAATATGTATATTGCATGCAGTATAGAATAGATGAATACAATAATTATGTTTATTGAATTTCGTGCAATTGTGAAAATGTTTAACGTCAGTGAGTAATCATCCATTAACTAGGATTCAGGCAAATTTCATTCAATTTAACAATTAATATCTAGTAAATAATAATCATGCTGTGAATTCGATTACAGTTTTGAAGCACGGGTGGAAATACAACGTACAATTTCTTCATAAGAAAAGATAATTGGTTATTATTACTATTGATAAGCGATACAATACTTTAATCCATTCTACAATATTATAATGTTCTACATCATATATAGGTAAAATACTACAAGTATATGTATATATGTACATGTAATATAACATCTGTCAACAAACATTGAACGTGCTGGACCTGCAAACCATGCCTATGTCATAGAATACCTACGAAATGTATAATTGTATCTATCGTAATACGGATACCGCTGAACTGATACGCTTCTCTTGTAGAGTTTGTCTCTAGGCCGCATATAGCCTGAACAAGGGAAGAAAAAAGTCAAGAAAGATGTAAAAACCCTATATATTGTGTGATTATAAAATTCCATGAGCCACTTTTCGCAGGAGAACAACAAAAAGAAGTTTTAGGCGCAGAGTTTGTTCCCATAGGAATACCTACATATCTCCATAGTACGCATACTACCGGTATCTAAATTCACAGTCAAGCTGAACAAGTTTAAGGAGCAATATATATATGAAATCATGTACTCCCTGTCTATACATTTCATTCTTATTACTTTTATCCAAATTTACTCTTTTTTTTTTTAAGAAAATGCGTCCTATATTGCTTCGTCCGATATCATCGTATGTACTGGCACTTCTGATTTTATATATATTCTAAAATCAAGTAAACACAAAGCGTAATATACCCCTCGCTTGGCATCTAGTATCCACAAAGGGTTTTTTTTATCAATGTGCGATGTGACCTTGACCTTTGATCCCTTCCCTTAAAAATCAATGGGCTTTGTCCTCTCCTAATGGACAACTCATGCGCCAAGCTGAATGAATATCCAACGCTATCTATGAATGCTAGAAGGTCTATAAGTTAACTGTAATTTCTAGAGTCTTATTGTGACTTTTACCTTTACCCCTGATCTTAAAATTAAGACTTTGCCCCCTCACCATGCATGGGCAATCCACACATCAAGTTTGATGACTGTGACATCCAAAGTGTCTTTAAAAGATTTTTTCTATAATTGCTAATTTGCATTTTCGCCTTTGATTCTAGACCTTGAAAAATCAAAAGGTTTTGTTCTCTCACTATGGGCAATTCGCATGCCAAGTGTTATAAAGATGAAAAGTAAAGAGTGTTTACGAGCTTGCATGGACCCTCACAACTAGCTCCCTTCTCTTACAAACACTGTTACATCCATACATGATGGTGTTCCTCCGGCAACGCAACAAACTTTGGTATCTTATCTAATAAATAAAACATCCTTTTAAAACAATTCAGACGTAGAAAAAAAGTATCCAAACTTATAATCAGATCGAATACTAGTACTCACGTGATGTAAGTCTGTCCTCAGAGGTAGCTCTCTGCATTGGCACGAAATGGCGTCCAGGCTGACTAGGGTAGTATGGTTTCTGGGTCGGGGCATATAGGGAGGGGGTGCCCATCCACAGACCAGAGCTCCCCACCTTAGGCAGTCGGGGATCCATGGATTGATCAAGTCTGGGGTGTAAACCACTGCTATAACTACTATGTTTGCTTGCACTAGAATTATTTACAGTGGGAAGTTGTTTGAATGGATTGTCTTTTCTGCTTTGCCGTCTACGTCTTCTGTAGAGAGAAATTTACTTAAAACTATAGATGATGTATATGTCGCATAAAGATTCAATATCAAAGTCATCATATTTCGTCATAGAGATTATATATATATATATGCAGAAGCTTAAAAAACCCAAAAGCACTATAATGGCTATATATTCAACTGTACCATGTTGCTGACTTCAGGCTCAAATCAATATCGGATCAATTTTGAGCCTATTGTTGTTGCAAAACTGCTTCATCATTATTGATAGTAATAATGATTTGTACAAATATCATATTTCTGAGATGGATAATTTTATCAGAATTTTGAAAGATCAAATTATGCTGATGAATGATCGATTTATTCATTCAGTTATTTGTTTTCATGTTACACAATGACAATGTTAAATTAAAATTTATATACCTAGAAATGTACTATTTTTTATATTTGCTTCCACAAACCATGTTTGAAACGTGGGTTGGGAGGGGCGGCATTTGCCATAAGTTCTTACATGTATTTTTTTCCTGGTTTTAGCGTATTTGTTTTTTTTCTTAAAAATCATAGGTTGGAACCCCTGGAAAAAATCTAGATTCGCCCATGCACAAATCATTCGAAGGAAGTGGGGGACTTTGTGTGTCAAAAGGACCATTAGAAATTTAATGTAAATAGTTTGACAAATTTTGACTCCAAAATCGCGCTGCTCACTAAAGGGACGGTAATTAAATCACATATGCATTATGTAGCTATTCGTTTTGGATTTCTTTTTAACTTCCTGAATATTTTAAATAAATTGAAAATATGAGAGACTTACCCGCAAACACAATATATAACAATGGCCAGCAGTATAAGGAAGACTATCAGACCGCCCAACGACGCCCCTACTATAATGATCAGTTCGTCTGTGCTCACCATCTTGTCTGTCTGTCCAAAACTTCTCCTGAACTGCAGGGGTCAATGGCCTGTAATTTGTGAAACACAATATTGGTCAAAACTCGAAAATAACCGAATATAACTTGACATTCATACTTCTCTCCAATGTGATTCAGGGAACAATATAATAGGAGAAACTTGATATGCAATGTCATGTCAGTCCCATTTTGAAATTTACATTGACACACACACTTTTAGTAATGGGATAGCTTCAATACCCTTCCCTAATGGAAAAGTTTGTTACATTGGGTATTTTGAAATATCATATTTCAAGATATGTTACATTTAGAATAGAATAAATGATCAATTATAGAAATGGCTATAAAAAGAATTTCTTTATTTATCTCACTTTATCTATAGATTTGCTATAAAGAATTACACATGATGGTCATTTATCATGTAGTATAATACGACCTTATTTCTATTATCAACCAATTATATATGGATCTTGTTTAGCACAAAACATGACAACACGAGTTTTTAAACTTGAGTTACTATAACAGCTGCAACAGAGAAGTATCTTCTGAAGACAGCAAAATACTTTTCTCGTTGCAGCTGCAACTACCTGTAGACTCAGTGGTCCCCCATTTTTTGGCATATTGTGCAAAGTAATAAGAACTAGAAAGGTTTCTTGTTGCGGTTGCAACAAGAGTGTCTTCCTCCTATACAATTTTTGGTTTGGAAATATGAAGGACGTCACATTACATGTATTTATATTATATATTTAAGTTTTCAAATAGCAGTAACATTAAATTTTCAAACCGATAATTGTTGGTGAGCAACCATTTGATTTTTTTTGGGGGGGGGGGGGGGGGGGGGGGGGGGGGGGCAGGAATTCTATTGCCAGCCGGTAAAATTTTTTCAGCAATTTTCTGAGCAGGCCATTTTTTTCAGCCATTACCAGAGTCGGAAAAAAATTTTCGCCGGTTCTTCGGGCCGGATTTAAACAAATTGTCAAATGTTGTGAATGTCTGTGTAAGTTAAACTCCCCGCTGTTACAGAGTATGAGTTAATAACCGTTCCTTCAGATGTCTCTTTGCAATTAGCGAATTTCAGACAGATTGTATGATGTTTAAATAGAACCTTTTCTAGATTTTTGTGCCTATGCGTATTAGGTCTCTGGTAGATACATCTATGTGAACAGTTTGTATTTATATTAATTAATTTTTTGACTTTAAATTGTCTGGCACAAAGGGCCAGCAAAAAGTTCCATATCATGCAATGTATCCTTACTTTTGCATGGTCCGGGAAAAAAAATAGCCGGCCCTTTGGGCCGGAATATTTTTTTCAGCATTTTTCAGAGCCGGGATTTTTTTTTTCTGCAAATTCTTCCTGCCCCCTTCCCCCATAAAAAAGGCGAGCTCGTAGCTGTAGAACCAATTTTCTTGAGAAGAGAAATGGTAATAACAAGTTACGTTCAATATATATATATATAAATAACATGAGGTTCTCGCTGTGCAGGTTCAAATTTGGACCCCCCCCCCCTTCCCTTTTTTCAAAGTTTATTTTGAATTTCCATCATGGCGACATCGTTCAATATAAACAGAACTGTTTTCGAAAAACGAGGGGAGGGAAGAATGTTGGAGAAATTGTTCATCAATTTGTAAATAAACCAACCGAAAATTATGTTCGAACGTTTGCTAGAATTAGAAATTAAACTTGATGTTCAAAATATAGTTATTGAAGTTTAGAAACAGGTTTGTAGGTTAGAAATCGGAATCAAACTACCACTTTTTGTGTGTAAATTCTGGTTTGTTGCTGATCTCTTCTAAATTAATCAACTGTTTTAAAATCAAATTGTGTATATCGAAATGTATTTATGAAATGCATATTCATCATTGCCGTGAAATCGGAATTTGAAAATCTCAACACTGCTTTTCTCGAGTCGGACTCGGACTACCAATTTAAGTGTGGGCCCGATCTGTTGGCGTGAAGGTGTATCGAAATACCCAACTCAAAATTTCGATGCTCATATCTTTTCAACAGTAGGAGATAGGAAAAATCAGAAAGACTAAATAAGACATGCAGATATATGGATAAAAAATAATAATATTGAAATTTTTAGGAAACTTCATAAGCTTAATTTTTGTTTACTATTATAAGCAAAAAAGTGTCTTCCTCCTATGAACTTCTGAACTGGAAATATGAAGGACGGTGAAGGACGTCATCGTAATAAATCGTTACAGTGTGCATCTAGCATTTCATATCTTGCATGGCTGTCGACTTTCAAAAAGAATGGAAATTGTAGATAGCAAAATACGAGATATTTAAGCTTACAAATAGCAAAACATGAAATTTTCGGTCCTTTTGAGTAATTCGACGCTCCCGTCAAATATTTGAATCTACTAAAAAACATGATAAAAAAAATAACAGAGACCAAAAATAAAAAAGACCAATCTAGCTTTTACTCCAAACGTAACGTTGGAGAACTTTCATTGTCCTAGCTTACAGGGTTCTTGAGAAATCGCTGATCCAATTTTCCACGGTTACGAAAACAATAGGTCTTCCGACGGAAGTCGGAAGACCTAATGATGGAACGGGTAACCTATGAAATAGTTAAGGTATGCGCAAATCATAACGTTGGAAGACATTTATAAAAAAACAGAATTTGTGTAGGAGATGACCATAGCCTTTTAGAAGTGGTATTGAATGACCTTCGTACAAAAGCCCTATGCCTAAATAACATTTTGATGAATAAGATCAAATTCCTATGAAAAGTGTAGAAAATATGAACTTTGACGGACGGAAGGACATG
This sequence comes from Pinctada fucata, assembly GCA_028142955.1. Classification (NCBI taxonomy): domain Eukaryota; kingdom Metazoa; phylum Mollusca; class Bivalvia; order Pterioida; family Pteriidae; genus Pinctada; species Pinctada fucata. The sequence continues at coordinate 40,974,138 of AP027103.1, forward strand.
ACCATGCTATTTTTCGAAAATCATCAAAAGAAAGCAAGAGATGTATGTATATATGGAAATAATATTCTGGTTCAGGGGTAAGTCGGTCGTTGTGCAAACGATTTACGAGCACCTGTTTCCGTATGTACATTTACATGTTCATTATGCCTATGATATATCATACATTTCAATATAACAGACAAGTCCGGTCAATAGTGATGTCCACACGAGGCCTCAAGCAAAAATATTGCCCATAAACCACAGCGATATTTTGTGGTATTACTATAAAATGTAAAACACTTAAATTGATTATAACTGGACAAAACTCGCATATATTTGTAAATTCTTTTACAATATATTTAAAACTTTTCTTTCTCTGTTTTCCTTAAAAATAAGCCATTTAGAAAAAAAGGGGGAGGGGGCTTACTTCGAACAGATATCGAGTATATGCACTCGTTTTCCTTTAAGTTCTTAGATGACTACAGTCAAACAAAGAACGAAATATAATTTTCCTAAAAGAAATCAAGATTTGGTGCTTTTTTGTGTAATTTCCAATGAAATTTACATTCTTTGTGAATTTTACATTTTTCCTGACATGCGTGTGTTCAGAGAAAAAGAACGTACCTTTCACAGAAGATTCCAGACAAAGAGTGCTGCACGTATTGTTTTATTTATCACAATATTAACATGTTTAAAAAAAGCAAATAGATGTAAGATCCAAGAACTGCTAAGCAACGTAATGACCAATCCCTTGCTGTCTGTAGTCCTCACATCGCCACCTTGACTGACAGCTAATCAAGTTACATCGTCAAGGATAAAACTGGGTAACAAAATATTAAGTTCCTCTCTAGCACTAAACGTCACGTTTTATGAAAAAAGTATACAGGATTCTGAGTAATCCCTGTCGTCTAATCTTACTAAATAAGGTAAACGTCGCAAATTCCAGCTAAGAGTAAAAAAAAAAAAAAAAAAATTCAAAAAACCTCCGCAAATTTTATTATGCTAAAAAGTTAAAGGCAATGGTAATATTTTTTACCATTTTAATTGATAATTGTAGTACGTTCACAACTGTCGGAAACTTTAAGCACAGCATGTCATAAAATTTATTACTACAACGTCGCTTGGGGCGTTTTGCGACGTTGGAATTCAACGTCGTCCGCCAAGCACAAAGGTGAACTAGTGTATGACGAAAATCACTATGTGGACAATCCGCGGATCTAGACGTATTGAGAGGGGGGGGGGGGGGTAGCATATGCTTTTCGATGATGTATATATCTTCTGAAAATATCCTATCATTAACATTATCGTATCTTCGTATCCTTTTTGACGAAATTTAAGGTGCGTTACCAAACCCTCAGCCCACATTTGGATCCGTGCATGTTTATGGTGTATATCTACACGTTGGGTGTAACCCCATTACATACCTTATAACGCTGATCGATACTGGTGCCGATCAATAGGTCCATATTGAATATTGAATGAATAGAAACACCTGTGATATACATTTCATGACAAAAACATTCCTGACGAATGACTAATATCAAAAGTACATTTCTTGGCCACATATTCTTCAGAAAATGCTAACTAGAAGGGTCTAAAATTTGCAGAATGAGCCCTGCAAGGATGATAAAAAGGGTGGAATGTCGTATCACAAAATCGTTTACTTTTTCTCAAACATGCATGTATGCAATTATTTTTCATTGTGCACACACAAATCAATGCAGCTGTTTTGTGTTGCATTCATACACTTGAAGTACTATGGCGAATATAAAAACTTTATCCTGTACAACAATCATTTTTTGACAAACCGATTGCACCACGCTTGAGAGTCCCCGTCCGATACACGCACCTCTGGCTCAGAGTTATCGTTCCTTACCATGTACACTTAAATATTGCAAAGAATGCTTTAAATCACGAGGTCATTGTCAGAGTTTTGTAGCATTAAGGTACAATCATGCCAAGCATGAATTTCTATCAAGTTATATTAATAGGGTAATGCACGGTCACTGTCAAGGTCACATGATCAAAACCAAATTGTCTCCAACATAGAGGTCATGTCACAGGAACACGTCATTTGAAGATGAGGTTCCTACGTAGTTATAGCAACAACCACGGGTTTTATAAATAAATAATTTTTTTCATCAATATTACTTTTCTTATATGAAAAAAGTATGCTGAGTTCAAATCTGTAATCTGTTTTATTGTATCTTTTATATGTAAAAAGTTATTTGACATTTAACATACCCACCCCGCAACCTAATTTAAAACGAAAATGCACAACTTTTATAGAAAAAATGTCACAACTCATTTTCTTTACAGGGATGCTGATTATGGACTATATTTTGTTCATTTTAGCCTATTTCAGGTATGCTGATTTCAAAAATGACAAGAGTTCTTTTCTATCATTGACCAAATAGCTGTAATTTAGACTTAAAGATGGTTACCCCCTATATTTGCATTGCGAAAATTTTCAAATTATGACTTGATTTGTCATAGTACATGTATTTACCAATATAACTAAAAAGGAAAACATTTGAAGGTAATAGACAAGTTATATTTACAAATCAAAAGCTATCCACGTGGTCAAATCAACAGTCGGACAGATATACAGGAGAACCATTGACGTCATTATAAATAGTACCATGTTTGAAATAAGCTGTCAAACATTTAGATCTAGCTACCCAATGCATATAACCATACTTAATTTCTCAGCCCACCCAGTGAACATTAGAAAATAAAACCAAGAATTGTTGTTAGTGTCTATAAGATAATATGTAACTTGTCAATCTTGAACATGAACCTTATATACTGTTACATTGTGAGAATTTTGAGAAAAAAAGAAAGAAAATTCTACACATATATGATGTATGGTTTTGATTTGAACAACTTTCACATGCTGAATATTGGTTATTAATTTGAGTGGTACATATCCTACAAGGAAATATTCCCTATTGTTTCAATAATATATCTAAGACAATGCTTGAACTGAGCTCTGGGCTCCTCTTCTCACACACAAAGATGTCATTGTGTTTAATGTAAAAAAATAACAGTGAGAGATAGATGCATTTACCTAATTATCCTAAATTGACAAAAGGAGATGTTTTAATTTGGTGTGATGAATGTATTTAGATCTATCATTAGCCTTCAGCCCTTTCCCTTAAAAAACTTCAGATTAATCACTCCAAATATTTTAAGAATTGTTATATCATGGTACAAAACTTGCTAAATTTATCTGTTAATAAAACTCCTAGTAATCACTGTCCAACCCCCCCCCCCCCCCCTCTACCATACCCCCATTTCCAAGGCTAACCCCACAGACCATTAATGCATGTAATTAATCCAAGGAGGATAACTAATGCCATGAACAGATAGATCTACGATAAAAATCCAGGAGATGTACAAAGTCTTTGATAAAGTGAGAAGTGGAAAAGTCAGCATTTACAATTACATGTTTATGTGGTAATATTATTACAGGACCAGGGTATCCAAGTATTAAAATTAGTATTACAGGTATATAGTATACTTATATTGTTGTAAGACCTGTGTTAAATTTGCACAGAGTGACAGAAACATTTTTACTTAGCTACATCCTGAAAATAGGGTACGTAGTTTTAATGTAAGAAATGAAGTATACATGGTAATTATATCATAACTAATAAAAAATAAATAAACTCAGAGAATGTTGCAAAAGTTAATATTTGGAGCTTTAATTATCCATTCATATTTGATGTAGAATGTGGATCCAGTCAGATGGGGGGGGGGGTTGAGGTCCAGTATATGGTTTTGAGAAAAAAAAATTGATGGGAAAATCATAATTTTTTTTGCACATTTCTTGACTTCCCCTTCATCAGACCTCACTAGATCCACGCTTTTATATGTTATACATTTTCTTAACTTTATTCAGAAATAAATTACTCGACGTAGAAGCTGTTTTCGCTTGATTGTACATGCGTAAATTGAAACGTATATTATTGTAAACAAAATAGAGTTATCGTTCTTGATACTGACTTGTGATGGAAATCGGCGAAGTTTGATGTGAATACGGGCATATACCATGGGAAATCTTTATGAATTATTATTATGGATAAATATGCAATCATTTAATCCCGCTCAGTACCCGGTATACGATCGTTATCACGAATTTTGACAGCTCTTAATATTTCAATTCCTTCCCGCGATATGTAAATGACTTGGAAATCCCCTTATTTATTCATATACCAAAGGGTCAAAGTATCAAGCTTTGATGTCATATGTTTTTCGGAACAAAAACTGCTAGATTTATCCACAACGGCCCGTAAAAGATACCGAGGCGAGTCGAGACGTTTTTGGCGGACATACTGAATCAATGTCACGTTGCGCCCTCTAGCGAGCGTGGTTGTTGCTAGTAGTTATGGGAAGTGTTAACATTTTTTTTTTAAATGACGATCAAAGGTTGTGTATATTGTCTTTGGTAAGGGAGTAGCCATTCTATTCACATTGGGGGAAGGGGGATGCAGGAAGACTTTTACCAGCCGTAATCTTACACAGCCGAGAAAAAAAACCACAGCGCTTGCATCATCCGGAAATTTTACTACGGCGCTTCAGGAATTTTCTTTATTTGTTTAGCTTTAGAATTTGAGACATATGGTAGTATTCATTATCAGTGAATGAAAGTCCAACACAAAACCCCAAAATCAGCATCGAGAAATCACAACCAATGGACATGCAAATTCTTTGAAAAATATAAAACAGGACAAAGATATAGAGGAGATCCCCAATGGTGCAAACAGCGGAAAGTCCTCTCACAAGACTAGAAAAAGCGGACAAACAGACGGATAACATACCACAGACACACGGAGGACAGCACCATCTCAACGAACAACCCCCACAGAGTCCAGCGTAAGAACAGAATTTATTATAGGTGGCGCCACTCAAATGCGGCGCTGTATTATAATATTGAAAAGCCGTACGTCGCAGTATGACCATGGGATCGGGATGTCTTATTCATTTTTTAAAATCAGAATCGCTCAAACTTTTCTATTTTACTTTCTCGTGTTATTATTATCTATTATTTTCTAATATAAACTCTGTCGCTTTGGAAAATATTCACAAGCGAGTTTACTATCGTTCTTCTTTCCTACTCCAAAAATTTATAATGGTCATTTAGTTATACACCGTTGTCGAGATAGAGTTAGGTTAGAGAAGTATTTATTCAATTCTTTCATGTCTAGCGTATGCTGATAAGAGTAAACAAAATATGAAATGTTAATGGTCAACTATCGTCAGCAAAAGATTAAGATATTAACATTTTGGACAAACAAGACCTCTCCTTGAAATTCTGACTTATGTGATAAGAAAGCATCTAGGTGCACCAAGGGTTTAAAATCGGATTCCCCTGGACGCTTCACTGAGATGTACTCTTGAAATCTGTCGAAAACTTGATAAATAAGGTGACAGAATGTTTAATTTTCAAAAAAAAAAACCGTTTTGGCACCATAATTTAGAGATCATAGTTAAATCACTTTTTACCTCTATATAATAAATCCTATTTTTTATAATCATATATAAGATAACAATACTGTTGCTGGTATAATGAATATCAAAGCTAAAACACGAAGGTTAGATGCAGATATGATAATACTTTTTAGCTACATCTGAGATTGCACATGTCCAAAAACATAGTATTGTCACCTAGGAAAAACAACAAACGCCCGACAACTGAAAATATGAAGTTATGTCATAGTAATGAATACTTTCTTTTACGTCCTGGTCATATCTGTTAGGTTTTTATTTTTATTACTATTATTATTTTTATTACTTTTACTATTTTTTTTTTTACTAATATAATTTTTTTCCCATAAGAAGTTGAAAATCGTCTACATATGTTGCATGTTCTTTGTTCTGATATTTTTCATTATCTTCATTGCTGACATATTTTTGTTACACGATCCGAACAATGTTATCATTTCAGGGTTTTGTTTTTTTTTTTTTTTCGAATTTTTCCATGTTGCTTTATGTACTCGTATTCAGATAAATCAAAAAGAAAAATAGATTAATTGTATGCAATTAACGATTCGTTTTATAATCATGACCCTTTTGATGTTGATGAATATTCAAATATGTCTCTGCCAACTGTTTATTTTGATTGATAGGTCAATTTTTCATTATGACAAAAACAGTAACATTGTTGTTGAATATTTTCAAAGAATTTTTGAACAATTCATAAAGTTGATCAAGGATTGTCCGAGAAAATATCGTTGGCGAGATTACGCGAACCCAAAAGAGATTTGCCCCCCCCCCCCCCCCGTCAATGTTGTAAAGATACATTTTTTTGTAAGCTATCTACATTCTTGCAAATCTTCAAAAGGTTGTAAAGATTAGCTATTTTCAATCTTGCAAAAAAAAAAAAAAATAATAATAATAATAAAATAAAGAAACCAAGTATTTCATCATAGCAGCATTTTCTCCTAGCATTTTGGTCATTCATAACTTAAGCGCAAATTTTATATTTTGGGTTTTAACTTTTTATCTCATATCATGATCTCAATTTTGAGATTCTTCCTCATATATCACCGTGAAAAGTACGCTATATGGTACATTGGCTATATAAATATTGTTAAAGTTTTTGGCAAAGGAAATAAAGCAAGTTATTGGTCACTCATTGTGATTGGTCACTAGAGCAGGTCAACTCATTATGACCCATTTCCCTCTTGGTCTCTCTGACACCCAAGGTCTAAAATAACACCATCCCTGAATCACCCTATCCCTCACCTATACAGCTTTGTGATTAGTTAATGAGCTGTATCACGTTCCAATTAAACGAAATATTTCACCTGTAAATGTAAGCAATGCGAAAATTCAAAAGTCAGTACGTGCGTTAGTATGGGGAATTCAAATGTATTTCCCTTTTGGTATATCGACACCCCGCCCCTCAGTCCTCTTATCCATCGCTAAATATGTTTCTATATTATATATGTATTTGGTTTTCTTTTAAATTTTCATTATAAAGATGGATTTTATAAAGTTTGAATATACACAACTTCTTGCCCACCTTGGTCTTTATCAAGTGCACGCCTCCTTCCCGGAAAATGTCCAGTATTCCAATGTTCGAATAATTCCTTCCCTCTGGGGGAATCATTTGATTTCCATATTTTCACAATGTTAACCTACTAGAAATCAGAAATATAAGGTTGCATCCCGCAAGTTGAATAATATATATACGTGGTCAAGAGGGGTACCTAACAGGGGTTAGGGTATCCCCCATTCTAATTCGGCAAATATGCAAACTACCCCATTTTTACATACAATATTCTCTAAATCACGTAAGCTGGACCCTATCTTTTTTGTATCTGGTCAAGAAGACCCCCCCCCCCCCCAACACACACACACACACGACACCTGCTAGTTGGCTAAGTACTATCAGTACTAATAAGAATTTTTCAAATTCATTAAGGAAATGAAAAACGATTCAAATTGTACATAACTCTGGCTTTCAGTAGAAAAAATTGTAATTCATGTAAAATTGCTAATTTCACGGACTATAAGCAGAACAGTACAATTTGAATAAAAAGAATTTCTCGGTCCACGGATATATAAAAAAAATAGGTATTTGCTGTATATATCTACACTATGAATATGTAGGAATATTCCTATGCCATTAGAACGATGGTCTTTCTGATATTCTCGATAAGGAAAAGGGAAAACTTAGAATATTTTATATATATAATGACTGCAAGAGCTTAATTCCTATATGGCAAAACTATACTCACAGTTAGAATACCTCCTGTTTATTAATAGTCCAAGCTAGTGGAATCATTTGTTGTTGATAGTTCCTAACTATAATCTTCATGAATATTATAACATTCCTTATTGTGTAAAACATGGAGTTTCTTTAAAAGGCGCGCATACATGTGTGTTCATATGAACATTTTCACAAATACCCAAAGAATAAAGTCGATCCGAGATTTAATTAATTGTAAAGAACCAAGATAATCCCGGTCACAGCGACATTGTAAACACATAGTTCTTGTAGGAAAACACGTATACAAACATATAGTCATAAACATTCATTCACAAGCATTGTTATTTGTAGCTATATAAGAACAATGATAAAAGTATTGGTTTCATTGACCTACAGATCGATACCTGGAACTTACCGGCAATCAGCTAATCCCGTGTACACACACCAAGAAACTGTGTCAAAACGCTAGGTTAAGATGATAAATCCCTCTCTTCTTTATTGAACCTCGTACTTCTTCGTTCACTGACAAATTCAATAATAAAGCGAATCTTCTGTGAGGCAGGTAAAAGCTAGAACACGGCGTATATCAATATCTGTTTCTTATTTGGAGTTTTAACTCTACCTTTGCTGGACGGGCGTGTTTAGACAAGGAATATGTACTACGTACCTTCCTTAACAATTTAAACTGCCTTTTCTAAATTATTATCGAAGAAGCGCCATGTAGAATGGAAACAATTGCATTTGTAATATTATCCGGACACCTAAGCCACGATATGAAAATGATTAAGTCCTGGCGATGCATGACTGCATATAGCTCTTTATTCAAAAACTAGGCGCGTCCAATAAAATGTCATTGTTAAAATATTTTAAAACCCTTATCATATTGTGTTATTGGATAGGACAATATCTTTTTTAAGTCGTCATGCGAAAGCCAGGATCATGACAAAGTTATCTGCCTTTTTAATGAAAAACTGAAATCGATCTGGATACTGTGTGAAAGGTCTATTATAGTGATCAGGGGGCAGACTGGACACCATTTGGAAACAATTTTGAAAAAAAATTAACCTCTGAGAAAGTTTAATTATTGATCAAGTACTAATAAATCAACATGAACACGGATGTGTCCGTATAAATGTTTTAAAAGTGTTCCAGTGGTGCCTTTTCCGTACTCCATTGCTACAAGACCTACCAAGGTTAACACAGTCTGTCCAATCGCTCTGTGGAAGACTAAAAATAAGTGTCTCCTCTCTATTTATAAAATAGAACAGTCCTATCGGGATTACACTTCCCTTGACACAAAATACCTTGACCTTTGACATTGACGGCTTGTCCACCTCCTTATGGGCAAGTCATATATACTTTGACCAAACTGTGACTTATAGAGTGTCAACAAGTCCACACTATAACATGCACACACATCCACGTGCATAGTGAAATTATTGTAACTTTCAACATGTTAGGAAAAATTATTCCAAACCGTCTGACGTTATTCTTGATTACCATGTAAATGATCATAAATTGTTTGACATTCTACTAGCAGATTTTTAAATTATCACAAATTCAGATACATTGTACTTTCTACTTGACAAAGAGGGCTGGTTAATTGATGATATTTGTAGTCTCTTAATTGATGATTTTTGTAGTCTCTCAATATACCGGTAACCAAGACATTGACCCATGACCTTGACTTACAGGAACATAATGTGAAGGGTCAAAATCCATATCAAAGATTTGACCGGTGACCCTAACCGAAAGTCGCTTTGTTTACTGATATCCTGTGTCAACGGCCCTTCCCTCGGAAACAAGAAAGTGACTGTGAGATAATAAATTCTTCGATTTTGACAATTGAAAACAGTACTTTAGCGAGATGTACAAATCTTGACAGTAAGTGTTTTGAATATTTTCCCTGACATGATCGCCATGGTACTTTCTATATAGATGAAACCACAGACAGTGCATGTATTCTTTATATATTGTTTTCATTTTCGTGCATGGGCATCGACGGCGGCTGCGGCTGGCCAACAGGTGATGCTTACTCCTCACGGGCACCTGGTCCCACATTTAGCTTGCTAGGGGATCGTCCATGTTTAATTTTGTGCTCTATTATGAGTGCTGTCGGGATTGTTGTCAGGATCTTCTTTAACTCATTTGCACTGTGTCAAACGTCCGTTCAGTGTCCAGAAAATATTCCTGCTTAACATAGACATAAAACGGAATAAACATTGTGAAATATTTATTGTAAGCAACTTTGTAAGGACACAAAAACTTGAATATAACATATCTATCTCTGAAAGACTTAAAACAGTTGTTTATAAATGTGTCATGGAAAATTCCTAATAATACAAGTTTTAAAAGTTTTTAAAACCGTGATCTATGTAATTGAAGGTAATTACCGATACAATCCTCTTGTAAAGAATGACAAAGCAATACTTCAATGGTGTAAAGTCTAAGAAAGACGAGTAAATTTTCGTACAAGATAGACCGTGAGAATAAAAAAAGAACAACTTAATCGAGTTATACTTTCAACACTCATTTTACAGAAACTTTACAAAACCTTCATAAAATATTTCTATCGAAAATTATTGCATTTTCGATAGAAAATAATAATGCTCTTTTGAAGCGTATTGATAAAAGGACAACTTTGCATGGCATAGAAATCGTATATACCAACCAACGATATTAAAATACATGTAATCAAACATCTGTTTCTCTCGCTCGTCCCGTTCAATAACAACTTTGCTCCTGAATAAAAAGCTTGTTATAGACTATACACTCTGTAACTATTATTTCAAAAGCTAGGAGATATACTAACAATACCATTAGATACAACGTAGCATAAATTATAACAAACATTTTCTATACAACCCATACGAAGTACACTAATAATGATAAATGCTGCGTATTTCATGATGTAAGAGAAGTAACTCTTACTATATTCATGTTCCCATTGGCCACTATCTTTAGTGTATATAGCCGAGTCAAACTCTCAGCAAGGTCAAGGTCACAGATTACCAATCGAAATGTCTTGTCACAAGGAATTTGAAAATGTGAAAAAAAGAAACCCCTTTCACTTACTGTTCAAAAATTATGAACATGAAAATGCAAAGGAAACTATATTCATTTGTGTTATTGAAATTATATATTTATTCTCGTCGATATAAGCAATGTCATCTTTACTTAGACAAAATTTATAAAACAAAATTGTAATATATTTTTTCCTGTTTCAAAACATCTGCAAAAGCAAGTCTTGTTTTCATTTTGGTTTGTATCTTCATGAAATCTTAAAATCTACTAGCCAGTAACCCCCCCCCCCCCCCCCCCCCCCCACACACACACACAAAAAAAAAGGTAGCGCAAGTGTATCATTCCCCCGAAAGTCTTCTGTTCTGTTCAAAATGCCTAAAACAAATTTTACATCTAAAACAACGTTGACATTTGACCCTTGACATTGAACATCCTATCCCTATGGGGAACATTAGTGGAAGGTTTGAAGTTTCTACGATGATTGCTTTGTGTTCTATGTTGTCAACAATGTTAAAAAGTCGAGTCCATAGTTACCTTGACCTTAAAATCAATTGGGTCCATCTTCTCCCGAGGGAAACATTTGTAGAAGGTTTGATAAATCTGTTATGATTGTTTTGTCTCCCATACTGCTGACAACGTTTTAAACCTAAGCCCACAGTGACCTTGACCTATGGCCCTTGATCTAGTAAATATCTAGGTTCCATCCTCTTACTATAGGGGACATCTATGGTGATCTTTCGATAATTATTTACCTTCTATGCCGTTCACAATGTTTTTAAAGTAGAGCCCCTTGCGACATTGACCTTTGACCATGAAATTCAATATGGTTCAACCACTCCCTGTGGGGAAATTTGTGGAAGGTTCAACACACACACACACGCTCAGCAGCGATCCTATCTTTTCAAAAGAGTAGTGAGGGTACTACACACAAACAAACACACAAATTTGTCTTGCATATAAATTGATCGTATTTTCTTGAAATACATCAAAACCTTTACCCATCTCATCTGATGTTTGATTAAAATAAATACTCAGCATGATATTGTCTATAAATAGCATAAAATATGAAAGATTTTAAACAAATAATTAATTAAGTCGTATCTGATAAAAGATTTGGGGTTTTTTTTTTCATGGAGGGGGGGGGGGGTCATCGTACTGGGGTTCAAACCCTATCATCACGGGGACAAATCAAGACATCAATTATGATAAGGTAGTGACCTAAATAGAAAACTAAGATTTCACTAAGACATTGAACACTTACTTCATCTGGCATCCAACTTCAGATCTGATTATTGATTATCCAGAATCATTAAACTAATAAAACAATTTACGTTATATAAAGCGGCAAACAAAGAGAGAGAGAGAGAGAGAGAGAGAGAGAGAGAGAGAGAGAGAGAGGCTTAAATTTCTAATTATCCCTGTGTATCGCCGTTGTACTACGACGTAAAAATTGAAACATTTGATAAAAGGAATGGACATAATAGGATGTACAAATATGAATAAATGTCAACATAAACTTCATAATATACATAACAACCTTATACTAATAGAATCAAAACACCATTGCCATGTATAACAGTATATGTAAATAAATCACAGATTCACGGAATGATCTTGAATAAATATATGAATTATATTGCAGTATAAGGTAACAGTAAAATAGATGTTGGTTTTAATAAATAAACGTTATGCCAAATATATTATTCAAAACAATATATAAACAATAATACATGTGCACAGCGTACTGTATGTCATGGCGGAGTGATATTGAATGATCGTGAAAGGACCTTTTTAAAGATTACAATTGAAACAACCCATTGAATAAAGTTAACATATTCTTCCCAATTGAAGACCTACAGAAGAGACTGTGCATAGTTGGTGGATCGAATTTAAAAATCTTAACTTTTATTCTTGCTTCCCTTGTCGTCTATGCCTTCTGCAAAGCTTTTAAAAATTGGCAAAACTTTAAAAATGACAGAACGCTTTAGGTCTACAGTGGATTAATCTGATTACAGTTCACACACCAACAAAAGTTACAAAACCCGTTTTCTTAACAAAAATTATGAATGGCACCAGTCATCACATAAAAAGCTTTATCAGGAAGTGACAGAGATCGTGTTAAATACCATCGTCGGAAACCCACGGCATCTTCTCCATTATCAGGAAAGTGACAGAGATCGTGTTAAATACCATCGTCGGAAACCCATGGCATCTTCTACATTATACTACGCTACTGTATTATAATCGTAGGGCAATAGGCCGTGGGTTTCCGGTGATGATTAAATGCATGTAGATGTAAATCTACCAAGAGATTCGCTTAAACTATATAAAAAATTTAGGTAAATGGTAGAACAAGGTTTATATTATTAAAGCAATATACTGTAGATAGGTTTCCCTGGCGTTGTGGGACTCCTCGTATGACTTGTCACTGTGTTGCTTTGACTAGAATTATCTATCTGCTGAAGCAGAGGTTTGTCTGAAGAAGCCGTGTCGGATCGTGCCGGAGCAGCAGAAGAATTACCAGCTGTTCCAGTTTCCTCATTAAAATTTTGTCCTGAATTATGAGAGCTAAGACCAAAACTAACATCACCTGACGATGGATTCCTCTCGGTATAATTAACAGCAGTTATAAATTGAGTTGATGCATCAATGACGGGGTCACAATTTTCACTTCCTTTCCACACACTCAGAACTGGTGCGCAAGATGAAGACATAAACGACGAAGGAAGAGGTAATTTTCTTTCTAGAACTGATAAAGAAGGTCGATCTGACCCTTTATGTTCATCTCCTGATGATTCCTTTCTTGCTAACGCAGGCTTACTTTTCATTCTTGGATAAGATTTTGATCTTTCCGGTCTTCCGACTTGACTGTTTTGTCGACTACTTCCCGTATTAAGTTCATTTCCTCCATATGAAATGGAAAATTCACTTTCAGAAAAGGTAAATCCGCCAGCTCCCGTCTGATTCACTATGGCATCCGACAGATGTTTCCTTTTAGCATATTCCCCATGTTCTTCAGAGGATTTTATTAGGTATGGTTTCAGAGATAGAGAGTTATCCTTATCACTTGGATCTTGACTGTTGTTGGAGGCTTTATGGGATAAAATACCTCCCCTGTTATCATGCTTTACTTTATCCGGTACTACGATGGGTGAAATTCCCGGAGACTTGTGTTTAATAAGTTCATCCCATCCTTTCAATTTTGGCGACGAATGAGCGTATGGGACGCTTGCTTTTAACGAATCCTCTCTGGGTTTACATTCGTTTGTTTTGACTGAAAGTGGCAAGATAATGTCCATATCATACCTAAATACAGTATTTTCACTATTACTGGATTTAGACCCTGATTTCCTATTGTCAAAAATAGTTGGTGCACTACCTCTCTCGTCTCTCTGTTTTGAAACTAGACTATTTCTAGGTGACAGCGTTTTTGACCTCACAGAATCCAAGCTCTTATCCATACTGCTTGGGGATATCAGCGTATTTAGGGAATCACTACTTACAAAGGTTTTTAATGATGTATAATCTTTATGAAAAAGTCTTGGTGGTTTTGGAGGTGCATACCCAACAGGTAACGACATGGTTGAAGATACTGAAATTCTTCTAGGATCTCTTCTTGAGAAAAAGTCAGGACTTGACTCAACAGAATCTGATAGTCCCTTCAATTCATTTTTCATCAATTTATCTTCACTGTCTCTCATTCTAGCTGAAGGTATACTATGGTACATACCCCGTTGTTCGTCATGACTTTTTCGTTCCATTGAAGATATCTTGACTGTATCTGATGACACTACGTGACCATTGTTTCCTTTAATTGAGCAATAAGAAACGCCCTGAGGATCAAACGGAATGTTACTGTCAAGGAAAGGAGAAACCCGACCATTAAATACAGAATAAGTGTTTAAATCGCAATTATTACCAGAATTCAGAGATGGTGGTCCTGTGGTTTGAACCTCATTTGACACATTTACAATACTAGGTTGCAGGTTGGGTGGTTCAAAACAGTTTGAGATAACATCATCCACATGAAAACATTGTGCCTCCTTATCTTCTTTAATTGCCTCCTCATATGGAGGCAGTTCTTCATCTTCCTCTATGGACAAAGGCTCCTCTACTGCATTCTCGATAGGAATAAATGAATGTGCATATGAACTGTTAGATGGAATTCTGTGTATTCTTGTACCTTGTACATCTTTTGCACTGCTATTAGATGGGAAAGACTTCAAACCAGTAGTTTGCCCATCAGGACTCTCCACTCCATCTGCGTATAGAATGTTATTCACGGTTCTGGTGTTCCCGAGATTACAATCTACTTGATGTTCTCTATCTTGAATTCTCCTTGACTCAGAATTATAATTATTACTACTCTGGTAATTAATGTCTCTATCCCTGGGTGATCGAAAGGTGTTCATCTCTATGTCTAAATTACGGTTGGAGCGATTTTCATTGTAATTAACAGGCAAGAGTTTCAGCTTATCTTGCTTTTCCATCAGTTCTACTACATTCGAGCCAACAACTGGGACATTTCCATATCGTCGACCTCGAATGATAGGTCTGTTTCCTGAATCAGCAGTACTAGGTATTTGTTGGAAGTTACCATTCTGTCCCTCTTTTTTACGTTTGGATCTTCGTCCTCTTTCCCCGGATACAAGAGGTCTGTGACTAGATGTGCTTGTTCTGCTATCATTTCTTGCTATGGACCTTTTATTTCCAGTTGTGCTTGTTTTCATTTGATTTGGTTTGAAGCAGCATAGAAGTCTTGAACATATCACAGCACATATAAATGATAGTATACTCTGAAATGTTCCGAAACCAATGAGAAGCCCATGAATCAGTTGTGTAGTTCCTTCATTAGCTTTAATCTCTTCGTGCATGTAGAAATTACTGGTGTTGATAATTCCACCAATGGAAAGAATCAACTGTGCAAGAGATGCCAGGAAAGCAAAGTACGCCATTGCCATGAAGAGCTTCACTGTGCACACTCCTTTAAAACGTGAGGCATGGATACCAAGTGCTCCTGCTAATACACATACTCCTCCTGCCCAAGCACCAGTATAAAGGTAATATCCCCATACCTTCACCCAAAATCCAAAAATGGCAGCTCCAATGCTACATACACCAAGAGTCATTGTGACAATGGATTGCGCCATGACTCTGTACTGGGGAAAGTTAAACAGGAGTCGTACTCTGGTAGACATGATGTCTAAATATTGAACGTAACCTTGGCTAACTTACATTGTAAAAACCATTCTTCTCTTCACACACCTATAACTTCCGGAATCAAACCTGAAAATACAGAAAGAGGCATTTAGAGGAATATCAAGTCAAGTTTATGTAAAGTCCTTCAGTAAGACCTAGTTGTTATACTAGTGAGTTTTCGAAAAGACTGCATCTACTGTCATTTCTTTTTCACAAGATATAGTCATACCAGATACTTTTACACAGCTAGATTTTTTTTAAATATAAGACAAACGATATGGTATAAAATGTATGTGTATTTAACATTAACAAGTACAAATGTATAGTTTCACTCATTATCCTCTCGCACAACTGTTCGTTTGTGGGTGTGGGTCCATAAAAAGCTTGTGAACACTCTAAAGGTCACAGTTCACTTCTAATCTTCATCAAACTTTGCATGTAACTTAAGTTGTCTGTGGTGAGAAGATGACACCTTTTTGACTTTCCAGGTCACAGATCAAAGGTCAAGGTCATAATGAGAGATAACAGGAAATTAGAGGTCACAGTTTAATTCCAATCTTCATCAAACTTTGCACATAAGTTATCAACTGTCAATGGTGAGAAGATGACACCTATTGATTTTCAAGGTCAGAGGTCAAGGTCACAATCGTGATACCAGAAAAACCTTGTGGTCAAAGTCTGCATCTAACCTTCATCAAACTTTGCATGTAAGTTGCCCATGGTGAGATGAGGACACCTGTTAATTTTAAAGGTCAAAGGTCAAGGTCACAATGTCAGGCAAAAGAAAAACATTGTGGACACTCCAGTGGTCACAATTTACTTCCCATCTTCATCAGACTTCTAATGTTATTGTCAATGGTGAGAAGATGACACTTATTAATTTTCAAGGCTACGGGTCAAGGTCACAATTGGCAATTATAGAAAAACCTTGTGGACACTCTAGAGGTCACAGTCTACTTCCAATCTTTATCAAACTTTGCATGTACATGTAAGTTTTCCATGATGAGAAACGAAACCTATTGATTTTCAAGGTCAGAATCAAGGTCACAACTTAGGATAAGAAAATACCATCTGGACACTCCAGAGGCCACAATACCCTGATTACCCATTGATTTTCAAAGTTAAAGGTCAATGTCACGATGGACAATATCAAGCTATTTGGACAGGGACGTTTATATACATCCCTGATTTGGATAAGATAAATATTAATAATTTTGTTGCAATGCGAGGGGATGCTACGCCTTGCGTTCCTTGTGTCTTTAATGTAAATTGTTTTCAGGAAATAATTATCACATTCAAACGAATCAAAGTTAATATTTGAAATTTGTAATTTACTAGTTTAGACCCTTTAAGCTAATTATTAGAATTATACATTGCCTAGGGCTGTGACGATACGCTAAGCTCATGATATGATATGTATCGCGATACATTTCGTATCACGATACAACATTTTTAATGTAGATATAGAGGCATTTCTGTAATTCGTCACATATTTCATTGAAACAACAACAAATTAAGATAATTCATAACTTGAATGATTTGAGAATTATTGTATTGACTAGAAAAAAAGTACAAAACTTAGAGTTATCTTTGAGGACTTGGTGTCAAGCATCGCCAAAGATTAAACTAAATGCCGAAAACGAACCGTAAGTCAACAATACGGCCTCATCTCGTATTGTGTATCGAACCGTTGTCAAGAACCGCAGTGAATCGAGAACCGCGATGAATCGAGAACCGCGGTAAATTGTGGCAGCCCTCTAATATCACCATAACGCAAGCATATGTACATTTATGTCGGCATAAAAGCTCAGTAGAGCTTATGTTTTGTACCTGTTATTGTCTAAATAAAGCTTATCTTATCTGATCTTATTTGAATATTAGATTTATATGATTAATCTTCTTGTATCATATTGTGAACCTTGTATCACGATACATATTGTACCATGAGCTACTGTATCATTACATCCCTAGAGTATCATTGAACAAATTAGTTATTATTACATGTACTAACAGATATATACTAAGAAAATTAAATTTTATAAAAGTGTGTATTAAATGTGTATTCTACAGTCAGAGTACACCAAAGTATGCACAACTACAGCTGCTAAATTCTTTGTTGCAGTTGATAACTTCATTTCACAAGTTCTTTATCACTGTTGATAAGTTGACAGAAGAGCTCATTGTTTGGATGAATCAATATGGACTACATGTACACCTACAGAGCTTATACTCTAGTTAATCTTTTGTCTGATGCTTACTCACCTACACGTGCATTCCAATGGTCTGTTTGGAAAGTTTGATGAGCCATCAATTTTGTTTATCTGCAATTTGATAATGTTGAAAGTAATGCATCTCTTATGCATATAATCATAGTCAATAAGTTAGATACCGTCTTCAAAAACATTAATCATTAATCAAAACACAAATGATTCTTTAATGTACCTGTACCTTTTATCCTGTGTGACCTCATAGCTCTTTGTGTTTCTTGCAATAATTATCATTACCATGTTGACACAAATAGCTGGAGTCTTTTATCCCCATCCTTATTTTTACAGAATAAACTGCATTTTGTATTGGATTACGGTAGCATACTGGTCGAGGGCCAGTTTCCGGCTAAGACCAGTTACCGGCGAACCCTTATTTGAAGGCCTTGTAAATCAAATTTTTAGGAGAAATTTTACATGAGTGATTTTATATGTAATGTCATTCTAATCCATAAAAAAATTTTAATCTGTTTTATTTTGTATTCACTTGGCTGCAAAGAAGATTTTGACATCGGTTGTGAGGTTTGGGAGAGGGTGGGTATTTCAGTCCCTCTCTAGAGATAATTACTGGCACCATTTCTTGCAAATATTTGTCTGAAATTGTTACAAACGTGTTAAATTTCATTTCTGTCCAGAATTTGTTAAATATAATAAGTTTAAAATAAACAGGAAAGAATTAGCATGATTAGCCAGAGACTTGTCCAGTAAAAATGAAAAATGGTGTTTTCACTTATCACTCCAAATCGACCCAAAGATTTGTTTGAGATGAAGAATTATTATGAAAATAAGGGAATAACTAGTTTCTGACATTATGTTTGCTGACGGTAAATGCTGATTTTACAGTTGTAAACTGAGTTTTTCTGGCGACGCCTTGGCCGGTTTGTTTGAAAGTATTTCAACGACTTTGTAACTGAGGTAATGAGATGATAATAAACTGGTAAGCAAACTATTCAATGATATCCATTTTGTATCAGTATTTGCATGATAAAGTAATCGAAATTGTGTTTATCCAGATTCTGAAGTGAGCCGCACGGACAGCACTGTCAGTAGGTTGCTTACTGTATGCACATTTTACTGTTAAATAAATTTTTAGTATTTATATTTACAAGTTATTCTATCAATATTTTATGAACTTTTCCACATTAGATAAAATAATAAAATAGCATGATAGATCTTGCACCCACAGGGGTGTGGTATCATCACTTGGTCACAAACCTTTTCCTATATACAAACCCTTTCTTCTATATTAAAAACCCACACTCTCTTTGTACTTAATCGTGGCTTCCTCTTTTTTCCTTCCTACAGGCTAAACCCACAGTCCAATTGATGGCATAATCCTGTTATTGGCACCGTGGTGCCAATTATTTTTTCATTTTTTTTATACTACGATTTCTTATCTCCGTGGTAAGTATGATGATCTAGGTCATTTAGACGCTTTAGACGGTACCTACACTACAGGAGATTGAGAATTGACGAATGTAATAATTCTTTAAATAAATCTGGAAAAATGATGAATAATCTTTGTTCTCATTTCTGTAATATATGTTAACAACTTGTTAACGTTCCGATTTCTGCTTTCTTCATTTCATAATTCCAATTCTGGAGATATATGGATCCAATTGATACAGTTTAATATAGACATATTATAGACATATAGAAGAAGGGGTTTGTATA
Organism: Pinctada fucata; assembly: GCA_028142955.1. NCBI lineage: Eukaryota > Metazoa > Mollusca > Bivalvia > Pterioida > Pteriidae > Pinctada > Pinctada fucata. The sequence continues at coordinate 40,993,998 of AP027103.1, forward strand.
GATCAAAGGGTTTGTGACCAAGCGATGATACCTCACCCCTGTGCTTGCACCTTCCCTTTTTATTACTCGTAACATGATGGATAGATGAAAGCGAGAACGAGGCTTGGCGGGTGGAGGAGCACTGTATTTTAGCTGGCACTTTTAATTAGTTTTTAATAGTTTTTAACGCGCTTTAAGAACATTGCACTGCACCAGTTCGACGAAAAATGTCTACAGATCATACAGGAAATTTCTAGTGTTGATGAAGTCGTCCCACACTTCTAAAATCAAACTTTGAAAATTTTTGAGCTTGGCGTTCTAAGCTGACCATCGTCCGCCATATTGGAAATTGGAAATCTGTAAAGTTGAAATCATAACTATGACTTTTTAGTTATCGTAAAGTTATCTACACTTCAAAAACCTGGGGATATCCTACCATATTGCATTATTGAAGTTGTTATCTCGACATTTGTCCGCTGCAGCCCTTCAATTTTCAAGATGTCTGTCATTTCAACGTTGAACTTGCACTTCGTAGATAAAGATTAGAATATTGTTGTTTACCTGTGTGATTCCTCGAAAGCCAATAACTTTTCACTTTTTATTAGTTTTAAAACATTGTTTTTATGCAGGTGGAGCATGGTTATTAATCTTTCCTACTACTGTATATTACACGGAAAGTGGTAGAATTAGTTGGTTACGGAATTTTTCATGTTAACGTACACTGTAGCATAGCATTTACCTTGTCTTGTATTTATTACTATTGTCACTTCTGTAAAATTTATTATTACTATTGTCATTTCTGTAAAAGGTGGAAGTGTGGTTAGATAGTGTTTCTTTTGTATTATCAAATATTTTCTCATTTTGAAATGTATAGTGGTGTAGGACCTATAAATGTTAATAGATGTAAATAATTTAGAACTTATAGACCAATCATAGAGAATATAGATCTCTTTATGTTCGCATTGTCCGCAACAGCTCGTAATCACTTAATCTTTAAGAGTGCACTGATGTACTCCTATCTGTATCGTTTACTATCTTTATGATACATCGATCATTACTGAACAGTAAATATTGTTCATATTAGTTTCTCTCATTATCATCTTGAGACATTGACTTTCACAACATCTGCTTGTTAGTTAGTATAATTTTTTTTGCTCACTTATATGTCAGTTACTATCTTTGTATACATCATAGTAAGTTTATTTGATTTAGTATGGCCTGCTTAAACGCAGTTGACACATTGTCTAAATCCAAGAGACCTTATAGGATAAGAAATCCACCAACTTTGTATACACCTAGTAAAACTGGGTCAGATGTACCTGTCAATTTTAAGTTGAACAAAACGAAAGCTATTCAAAAGAAACTGTTGGCAACATACAGAGAGAATGATGTGCATATTGTTTACAAGAGAGGTACTTTAGTACTTACTTTTTCTGCTGCAGTGTACGAACTATTTAAGTGTGCAATTTTTAAGTACTATGAAACTTCTGACTCTAAGTCATGTGTTGTTCATACCAAACGTAGTGTTACAAATGATGCGGATTCGCTTGTAATTGAGAATTCCCTATCTGTATCTCATAAAAACCTAAAAGGTCAACTGTACAGAGTAAATCTTTTTCATACAACATGCCGCACCGATGTTAACGGCAAACATTTGAATGAATTTATTCATACAGATCTTGTGAACGTACTAGAACTTGTATATGATAGAAATAATGTACAAATCCTGAACGACCGTATACGTAGTGCATGTTCTGAGTACTTGTGTGCAGTAGGAAGTGAAAGTGAGAATAGTAAGAAAGTTGACATTTTTTGCTTAGTCTGTAGTAAGAGATGTTTGACTAGGTCAACACAGTGTAGTATTTGTCAAAAATGGGTACACTATAAATGTGAAAAGCTCCATCCTGTTGTTATTAGTGAATTAGAAACTGAGAGAAATGCTCGTTTTACATGTAAAACCTGTAAGTCAGCTTCTGTAACAAAGCAAAATACACCTTCTTTGACAACTGGTCCTTGTGATGATAATACTGTACATTGTGTTAAGTCGAAAGCTGTCACCTGTAATGCAGATAAGTCTATAGAACAAGAGTCTGTCAGTCAAGAGTCACATGTGCAAGAGTTAACAAGAAATGTAGTCGCATGTAAGTCAAAAGAGCAAAGGTCAGAAAGTTGTATTTTGATAGAGCATGATTCAGTTGACAATGTACATGAATCAAGGTATGAAAACGAGGCGAGTAAAGAGCATCAAACTAGCTGTATGATCTGTAATACTCCTATTATTAACATTGAGAGAGAGGTATGTGAGATCTGTAATGAAATAGTCCATACACATTGTACACAGATAGTTATTGTTAAGGACAATGATATAAAAATGTGCCTCCCCTGTGCTGCAACTAGTCATCAAAATGCTGTAAACTCGAATGACACCCCAGTCTCGAACACAGATGCAGATCAACTTACAACAGCAATTTGTCAGCGCTCTACCAACAATGGCCCTACAGCTATGCAGAACTCTCCGCTTACTCAACCTGTACGTAAAGGTGTCCTACAAGGAAAGAAGTCTCAGAAAAGTGATACTACAAATGAAAATAACACTAAAATGAAAGATCTTCGTACTAAAGAAGAAAAATTAAGGAAATGGGAGGAACAACTCAAATTACGAGAAACTCAGTTGCGATCTCATGAGGAGGATGAAGAAAGACGAAAAGCATACATCGCACAGATAGAAGCAAGAAATGCCGAACTGCAGCAGACTGTTCGTATATTAAAACGTAGGATTGTAATGTTAGAGGATTCATCCATCGACTCATCTCAGACATTGAAAAATCAGAGTACAAACAGCGGCTTATCGCAGAATGACGTAGAAAAATCTAGCGAAACAAATAAGTTGATTGAAGGAATCCATGAAAAAGTCACTAATTTTATAGTGCGTAAAGTTGACAAGGAACTACAAGCACTTGATGTAGTAAATGGTGCTAGTGCAATACCGACAAATGTTGCTAATAGAACTTTCGTAAATCAGCAGATACCTAGTGCACAAGTACCGCTCATGAGGTCAACTCCCCATCATCAACAGGCAACAGTATTTCCGGATTCCTATCAACAATCACCTGTTCTTCTCAATTCTAGACTAATATCAACACCGTGTCACTATCCACTAGCGATGAATACTCAAGCTGTTAATTCCGCTACTGGAATGCTCAGATTAACTACTGCTCCTAATATACGGCATTTTAATGGGCAAAATTTCATTGGTCGTCCACTATTTTATGGAACACCGAATCAACCAACTAGTTCCAACCAACAGCAGCATTTTTTAGGACAGCGCCCAATTCTACGGCTACACAGATAACACAAATGGATCACTCTGAAGAAACGTATGAAACTGATAATGAACAACAAGTTTTATCAAAAGAAACATCTCTACAAATAGTTAGTTTTAACTGTAAAAATGTTCTTACCAGTTCAAACGCAATAACTGAAATGATGGAAACTGCAGATTTTATGTTTTTACAAGAACATTGGCTTTTTAACTTTCAACTACCCATGTTAAACATAATCTGTGAGAATGTTCTAAGCACTGGTAAGTCAGTAGACGATGGTAACCCCATAACACCTATACAGAAACCAAGAGGCTATGGTGGTGTCGGCATTTTATGGAACATACGTCACGACCATAACGTCACTGTCTTGGATAATGGTTGTCACAGAATTCAGTGCATATCGGTGAAAACAGACGACATGCCACTTCTACTTGTCTCCGTTTATTTACCAACAAAGTCAGGTCAGGGTCACAATGAGGAGTTTGTTGATTGTATCGACCAACTACGTGAGATCACTGAGAAATACATGGACTCTCACAATATTTTAATTGGAGGCGACTTCAACGAATCTGTAAATGAAATAAATTGCAACAGTAGGAGGGCTGAATGCATAAAGAGTTTTATAATGGATTACGAATTTACTGTTAGTAAGTTAGGACCTACGTTTATACATGTTAACGGAAGGGACTGTACAGAGATAGATTTCTTCTTAGTCCTGGAATCTCATTCACTAAGAGTACATAGAAGCTGTAAATTAGACATGTTGGCGTCAAATTCTTCAGATCATTATCCTATCTCATGTGAAATAGTAACTACTCACTACACAGCTAATAACGATATGAGATCAACTACACGAAGAGATGTGAATGTAAAGGTCAACTGGAAGAGAGTAAATACAGAGGAATACAAGGTCAAGGTTACTGAAAAAATGAAAGATTTTCCTCAAGAAATAGAGAACAGCTGTGATGTCGATGTGGTTATTGACCGTTTGCATAAGACTCTATATGAAGCTGCACACCAATGCAGTGCACCCTGTCGCAAAAAAGGGCGAAAGCAGAAACTCTCCGTTTGGAATGATGAGATTAAGGAAGCCATAATGGATAGTAAGCAAGCTCATTGGCAATACAAACAGGCGATGGATATTGGTAACGTCACAGAAGAAATCATAAAGGAACGAAAGAGTGCTAAACATAAACTTCGCTCCGAAATTAGACAGGAACATGCTAGGAGGAATGCAGAACAAAGGAATAAAATTATGGAAGCAAGACAATATGACGCAAACACCTTCTATAGCATTATCAGAATGCAGCGTACTACCTTGGATAATCACATCATGGAACTTACTGTAGGAGATGAAATTTACAAAGGTCAGAACATGATGCAAGGATGGGTGGATCATTTTTCGAAACTCTCGGACTCTAACAACGAGACGTCTACAAACTTGAGTTATGACACAAGTTACAGACGACAGGTTGATGATGATTTTGACATGATATATGACATTTGTAGTGCAAATACAGTCAACGAAATCGCTGTCACTACTGAAGACATCAGTGTTGCTATAAAGAAACTTCATTGCGGCAAGGCTCCTGATGCCTATGGTATAATGTCTGAACACATTGTGTATCTAGATGAAGAGATCCTGTCACTTTTATGTAATATTTACAATGCAATATTTAATCTTCAAACTGTACCCGACGTACTGAAACTTGGCACGATATCACCTGTATTCAAAAAGAAAGGTAAGTGCTCTGAAGCAAAGAACTATAGAGGTATCACCGTATTACCAGTCCTAGGCAAACTTCTAGAAATAGTCGTCAGAGATCATCTCCGTATTGTATTAGACCCACAACAAAACCCGTTGCAAAGAGGATTTACCGCAGGGTCCTCTCCGTTAAACTGCGCTCTACTAATGGAGGAGTTTATCAGGGAATGTCAAGATATAGATTTACAACCTTTTCTAGCACTATTGGATGCCAAATCTGCCTTTGACGTAGTTAGACACAACAACTTATTCAGAAAACTGTACATATCTGGAGTACAAGGATCCCTATGGAATATCATCTATAGTCTTCACAACAACTCGGTCAGTGCTGTTAAGTGGGGAGGTCAACGTTCATGCACATTCAATGTTACACAAGGTGTAAAACAAGGTGGGATTTTAAGTGCCGATTTATACAAATTGTACGTAAACGACCTTCTTAATCGCAGCTTTGAAAGCAACGTAGGTGGACATATTGGCGATATCCCTTGTAACGCACCTACATGTGCAGACGACATGTCATCCACAAGCTCAGATAAAAATCAGTTACAGCAACTCTGCAACATGGCGAAAGACTACAGTGAGATGGAGCACTACCAACTTCAACCTACAAAGAGTGTCGTGTTACCAATTAGCAAAAAAGGATCTAGGAAGACTCGACAAGAAACATACGCCTGGAAAATTGGTGACACTCCCATGCCTATAGTCGATAATGCTGTACATGTCGGCGTGAAAAGGACGTCTAAACCTACACCCACAGGAGCAATAGAAGAAAACATATCAAAAGCTAGAAAGACTATGTACAGTCTTATGTCTTCAGGTTTGCATGGTAACAACGGTCTTGACCCGGGTTCATGCATTCATCTACTGAAAGTATATGTCATACCAGTATTGCTGTATGGTCTTGAAATCCAGCTCCCTACAGAAAATGAGTGTAAAGCTCTTGACAATATGCTGAAATGCACACTGAAACAGATACTTTCACTACCAACAAATACAGCTGATCCAGCACCATACATACTTTCTGGTATTCTACCTCCTGAAGGAAGTATCCATATTCGAGCATTAACTTTCTTTGGCAATATATGTAGGTTACCTCACGATTCCTTAGAAAAAAGGATAGCGACACTTCAACTCGCAATCAAAGGAGCGTTAAGCAACAGCTGGTTCGTACAAATTCAGAGGATATTAGTGAAATATGATCTGCCAAATGCGCATCAGATTCTTCAAGATCCTCCTTCAAAAAGCAATTGGCGTGGAACTGTGCTGCAACATGTGAACAATTACTGGAGCCAAAGACTGTCGCACTACGCAGAACAATATACCTCACTCAAATTTATGGATGTGAACTCGTATAAACCAGGAAGAGTACATTCTTTGCTTCATGATGTCACAAACAGTAGAGCTGTTGCTCGTTATGCAGTGAAAATAAAGATGGTTACAGGAACCTACATATTACAGTCTAATCGCGCGTCATTTAACAATAGTGAGATTGATCCAATCTGTCTACTTTGTGGTGATGAACCCGAAACATTACTACATTTCTTCCTAAAGTGTGAAAAACTACAAGTTACCAGAACAAACATCATGTGCAAGATTGAACAGTGTATGTATTCATGTACGGGACTGAAGTTATGTGACTTATCTGATGAAGAATTACTTCAACTCATCTTAGATGTCGGAAAACTTGAAACCCCACAACTGAGACAGTTATTGAAACCTAACATTCGCAGTGATATTGAACATCATACACGTCGCTTGTGTTATGCTCTTCACACGAAACATTATTATCTCATGAGTATGTTACCCACAAGAAAACGTGATGGGCTGTAGCGGACAACGTCAAGTTTTTAAGTATATATTTTTTTAGAAATATTTTTTAGAACATTCTTTTAACCTGGTTTTTATGGTGCCGGTGCAACGATTTTTAAAACACTCTACGGAGGTGCTCCTATGAAGGAGGGAATTCCTGTATACAAGTTACAAGTTACAATTCCATGCATCGACGGCCTTCTATAACTGTTGTTGCACTGAAACGTCTAGAATGGCTTCACACTAGCTTATTAAAGTTAGGCCTGATCAAATCTATTAGAAATACCTACCATTAATGCTAATGTAGATAGAAATCAATACAGAGAGAGGTCCGGTCGATTTGTTGTCATTCTTCGTCGACATGTACTTTCAGTTTCTGAAAATGTAAACTCAAAACCGAAATGAATATAATAATCCGGAATTCGGAATACGGAGGAGTTCTGAATGATTAAAAATTGATTTTATATACAAGCTTTGGGGGAGAAAATAAATAAAAACTTCAGTTTTGCATCAATTTACACCAAAAGTTAAGTTTAAAGACCATCTTAGGTTACCTTATATAAATTTTGTATACATTTATTATTTAAAAATCTCTTCTCGAGACAAGTGACAGTGTACGTATTAATTAATATCTTACTTGTCTCGAGAAGTTGGTCCCTGCATGATATTTGAACTTTTGCATGGAAATATTGAAGTAATATACTAATACATGTATCTACAGTTTTAAAAACAAATAAAGTATTGAGCTTCTATTGATATCTACGTAAGCAGAGAAGAGACGTGTTGAGAAAAGTTATCTGACCCTGAACATAAGGGGATGGGGGAGGTACGGGGGGAAGTCGAAGGTGTCCGTGTGCTTCCAAGAATTAATAGGGGTACTGTTTTAAAATACGTTTTGTGTGGAGCACTAATGCAGCATAAGAAGTTTACTGTACTTTTGATAGACGGTAGTTTTTCAGGTGTAACTACAGGAAATCAGTTTCGCGGGGATTCCCCTCCGTTTTGACTGGTGAACAGTACTGAATAAAAGGTGTCACATCAATGGTAAAAAATGTTGGAAATGTATTTATAGCATATAGAATCAATAAAATATGACCAGTAGTCGTGATAAATTTATCTTTGAACTTGATCTTGTCCTTTATGCAATCTACAGATCGATTTGAAAATACGTAAAAATTGGAAAATTTTCGATGAGGACGGAGAGGTCCTGTAAAAAAGTGAAATTTGCAAAAAAGGACATGCATGACCCCCCCCCCTTTCTTTCCATTTTTATGTGTGCCAAAGATGTCGCAAGCGAATGATTATCTCGTTCGCAAGAGTTACAAAGTCGTGGGCACGAGATAATTGACCAATAGAATGAAGACAAAAAGTCGTGTACACGAGTTAGTAAGTCGTGCGCACGAATTTCAAAAGTCGTGTGCATGAGCAAGTAAGTAAGTCGTGCGCACGAGTTACAAAGTCGTTCACACGAGTTGCTCAGTAGTGAGAACGAGTTACAAAGTCGTGCTCACGAGTTACTTAAAGTCGTGCGCACGAGATTTTTTCTCACCATGTCCCTTCAATGCTTCCGTTCACATTACTTGTTAGAATTTTTTTTTTGCTTCGGTCCGGCGCGAATAAAATTGCCCAGATGCGGGGCGAAAAAAAAATCGCCCCTACAAAAACCCAAGCCCCCCCCCCCCCATAATATCACAAAATGGACAAACCCTTTCTTTAGCGCAAAACGTCTATATTATTAAAGGAAAGGGTTTGAGACAAAGCTATATGATACCCCATACCTGTATAGCTGAAATGAAAATATAAAGGAACCAAGAAAACTATTGATGCATAGCATCAATTCGCCGGGAGAACAAAGATACCGTGAAGATCATAGACATTATTAACAGGGTATGTGTTTAGCATCAAATTATTTTTTAAATAAGACAGTCAGTGCCAGTTTGCATCCAGTATTGATTTTTACAACAAAAAAGTTGCAGGGTGGAAGACCCCATACCCATTTACATCATGATTTCCAGAACTGACCGAGAAGCGTGCTTCGCCCTGTATGCATATATAGGTTGTGAAATATACTCTTAATTCAATTTGTAGATATTTATTTTTTTCCATACATACATGTTTCAAAACATTGTTGTGTTTAAATTGTACTTTTCTCTGTTTTTATTGTGTATCTATGGTAAACTTAACAAAATCACATCAATCCGATTGGTCCGATACCCCACGCACCTTTAAATGATGTCATCGATTAAAATGATTCGATCTTCCTCTTGTGTATCTTACAAGTAACTCTGGTCTTTTGTTTCAAACGGCATATGACCAGTTCAAATATCAAGACCTTATTTCTAAAATGCTAAAGCCATAGGATATTATAAGCTGTCTAAATTTTCACGAATGCGATGATCGAGTCTTGAATTGGCCATTTTGGGCTTGACTTCAAGACCATGGGCGGAAGGTTTGGGTTTAATCCCGATTGTCCCACATTTGGAAAAAATCATATCCCGATTGTCCTACATTTTTAAACAAACACATGCATAATGATAATACAAACATTCAGGTTATAGTCTGTTTTATTGTTGTAAGTTTTTTGTTACACGTTTGAAAATTATATAGAGAATAAGTGTCTTAATTTGTGTTTTGTTACGGGTATGCAACACACAGCAAGTGCATTTATCGTACATGTAATGCGCGTTAGCGCATTTCATGCGATGAATGCACTTGATGTGTGTTGCATACCCGTAACAAAACACAAATTATGACATTTATTCCATATATATGCACCATAATTGTCTGTTTCATTCTTGTTTTCTGAAATTGCTTTTTCTGGGTAAAAGGGTGACGTCAAAATTCATCTCGACGCGGGTTCAGTTTGCAGGTTAGAACAGCCGTCGCGGCATGTTTCTTTAGATCTTATGCATTGTGACGTCACGAGTGTTAATACACAAATTGCAGCCACAGGCGCCAGATTCCTAGAAAAAAAATTAAAATCACATCTTAAACTCCCGTTTCTCTTCTCTTTACTCTTTCCTTAAGGCACGACAGCTTCCATGTTTAAACACCCCCCCCCCTCTTTACCCCCTCAATATCGTAAGTTTCAACTGGATTTCAGCATAAAGCTATATATCATTATTTTCTACAGATATTTTTCTTCACGATCGTACCCTACTTGTCACTTATTATACTTGCATTTAGCAGCAATTAATCCAAAAACATGAAGTGGAGTCGAAACCTACATTTTACGTTATTCTTAGCATGCGCAGTATGTTAGTTCGAGTTATCATCCTTGCCGCTAACGGTAAAGTGTAGGTTTCGACTCGATTTAAAACATGGAAGCTGTCATGCCTTGTAAAAGGATAAAGAGAAGAGAAAGGGCGTTTTAAATGGGTTATAATTTTCTATCTAGGAATCTGATGCCTGTGATTGCAGCACGTTCCTTTCAATGGTAACATCTCAGGGAATTACATTGGTTGTGCATATATATATGATTAAATACGATACATTCTTTATTATTACTCGTAACCCCAACCCCCCCCCCCCCCCCCCTTGTTAACTTTTTTTCTGGCTAAATGTTTAAATAAATGTATTTTTCTCTCTCGAACACTTTCATATGGACGTACATTTACTCTTTATATTTTCGTAAATAAGCCTAATATTTTCTCAAAATAGGTAGTTTTTGCAAAAGAATATTTCACTCCAAAGACATGGACGATCTTCATTTTTGGCACCATTATTGATTGAATTTAAAGCTATTGGATATAATAATCAGGGCTTTTTTTGCTTCAAGAATAGATTATGGGATATATAACTACTGAAAATAATAAATATAAATCCACTATCGATAAATACAATCTAACTTATGGATTCTAAAGGATTGGTTTCTTATGCCGTATATCATTGATTTCATACGTGATCAAGATTTATAATTATAATTCAGAAATTGCGCATTTCAACTGAAAGAGCATAAACATATACTTAAATTGTATCTGTACAGAAAATTAATTTAGAAACGTACATGTATATGTAATATATCGATGAAAAAATCTTTATGTCAATGAAAAGAGGAGTCTTGATTCAAAAAGAAGTATGGTCATGAGCTATACTAGTGTCGGTACGGTTTCCGGACAGACGTCGTTCTTTTTGAAGTAATTTAAAGAAACTTATTTTCAATATTCTGTGACAATTTTGAAGTATTTCAAAAATCTTGCATCTAAGTTGCTTAATCACTTTTGACTCCTTTCGCCCCTTTGAATTTGTCAATATTAAAATATGTGTTCTATAGTACCACTTTTATTGTACTATAGACACGAGTGTTCTGATATTGAATCATCGTCAGTAGTACTTCATATCAAACAGTTTGAATAAAGCCAAAGTAAATTTTTCCTAGCGCCATCTACAATGTCGTGCACAGAGGGAAGTCGCAGAGAACCGCCCTTTTTTATTCAATATCCAAAAATCATCCAGTTTTGTCCGAAATTGATCGAGATTGACAGCTTTAAAATTCAGTGTTCCGAAAATGGTCAAGTACTTTGCAAAAAAAAAAAAAAAAAAAAAAAATGCCAAAATATAGGATCACAAAAATTGGTCTACAAATCTCATCTTTTAGTATATTTCATGGGCGGATCCAGGATTTTTAGAGGATGGTCCTAAAGTCCGAAAAAAAAAAATGAATAAAATAAATAAATAAAAGCACACCAGAAAGTACAAAAACATTCATACCGTTAATTAAGAAATCATGAATCAGACTTTAACCTTCACCCTTTGATCTCTAAATGACATAATTGCCGCAATTACCTAATTAACCCGCACACCATATCCCGATTGTCCCACATGACTTTTATACCTTTTTTATATAAATGTGGGACAATCGGGATGACAAAAAGCAAAACGAATAGAAATAAAAACGCCGGGCTCGATAAAATAAGGCGTAAATGGAATTTTAAACATAAGTGGAATTTAAACGTAAGTGGAATTTTCAAAATGGGAACTTTAAGAAAATTCTTTCACAAAATTCTTGGTTTCATCATATTCAGCAGTTGTATTAGATTCATCGTGCATTGTTTTCCTAAATTTTGGGACAAAATATGTCTTTTTTCTATAGAAATCAATGGAAAATGGAAAACTTTTTAAAAACATTGTTCCCCCCTAGCTACAGATCGCCACTTTTACAGGTGTATTTCACTAATACACATCTTTTACGAAAGTGGGGTTCTGTAGCTAGGGGGGGGGGGATGTCCCAGAGACGGAAAACTGATAAAGGGAGGGTGGGGGCTTTTACGAATCTGTGTTTTATAATATTAGAAAGTTTCATTTTTTACCTTTGAAAGTCATTCATTTATTTATTCTAAACATGTTCACATGAACTGCACAAGATTTTGGAATGAAATAAACGAGAGCGTAATGTTTATTTCTACACAGTGTGTATTTCGCGGTAAACTGCCTACTTAATAAAGTTGAGACCAGTCTTTTAAATTTGATTTCTAGTATCTTGTTTAGACTATACCTATGTTTTAAAGTTTATTGATATCTATATTAGCCAGATAGTTCTTAATTTTCAACGTTTTTTTCTATCGATATTAGCTTATTTTGAACATGGCTACCCCCTACTTTTGGACTGTAAATTTAGTATCTAGAGATAAATTTACCAAAATAAAAGTTGCATGAGGAATCCCCAAATACATTACATTTTAGTAATGATCAAGTTTTCTTGCGTATAGATCATTGTACAGAAGAAATACATGATGAGATTCAGGGCTAAATACAGCCCTTATCTTATCAGCTCCATTACCAATTGTTTTATAAGCAATGTAATAAGCCACAACTTTCACCCACTATTTAATTGGTGTATGACCAGCGCTTTAGACCGCCATGGAGGGCCTGTGTCGTCCGTCCTCCTCCTTTGGGGGGGGGGAGGGGTGGGAAGGGGGAGAAAATAATAAAAAAAAAAATAGTAGAATAAATGAGAAAAATAATTTTTTATCAGAAAATTTATGACTATCACCAAGGAAAATAGAGTCATACTCCAGTGTCAACGCAATAAAAAAGATAAAGTAGCCTAATCTGTTCTCTTTACAATTCAAATATCATTATCTCGGTTGCAGTGCCCAACGTAAAACACCGAACCACACCCCCACACGAAAACACAGATTAGACACACACAGCAAGAGACGCAAATGGAAACGAGGAGTACGACATCAAAACACCTAACACAGAAGACAGGAGATAAACCAACGAGACCATTGGACAATGGATGCCGACTTAGGACGGCCGTATATCACGTTAAGAGCAAATATTGAGATTATTTTGATTACGCGCACAATCCTCCCATTTTTCCCGGTTATCCAGAGGTCTCGAAGAACGCACAATAGTTGCTATGTATAATAATCACCCAAGTGTAAGATGACCACACAAACAAGTACGACTATTGATTTGGGTATCAAAGTGATGCATGACAAAATTCTGGTCTAGTGACGTATGTAAGGTGAAAAAAATGCATCGACCAAACCCTGTACATATTGCTCGACCAAATAGACTTTTTGTACAAAATGTGGTATTATAGCACTGTATAAAATTGGGAACCCCCTTCGAGTACACGTCAAACATGGCTGCTCTAATAATTAATGCTGCGCAATATATATAAGTTTTTTGTGTTTTCTTTCGTTTAAATATCTTGAAAGATATGATGAAACTAAATGTTGAAAGAGTTTACATTGAATGATATCACAAGAAAAAGGCAAACTGAATTAATGTAATATTCGTTTTTCGTAGCGCCATCTACAATAAATTCCGTCAAGCAAATACGTTATTTCGTCCAAGTGCCTGTTTGTGAAGTTGTTTTCATGATCTTGACTGTTTATTTCATTTTAATATTTTTGAAGCAAATGTTCGATTCACTGTTTATAAAGAAAAGGGGATGATCTCCAGCATGACCTCCCTGCACTCATACAGTGAAAGAAACCCACAAGAAAGTGATACGTAAATGCCATAAAACAATACTACAAACAATAAAAAAAGACACGACAATATTCACTAGAACATCATACAAGACAATCAAAACTGACAGACAGAAACATCAAACATCAATGACAACACATAAAATGCAGGAGACCAATGTGCACCCGGCGCCAATTTTGGACGACCATCTGCTATTAGCATATGGTGTGGTTATCCGGATAACATGCGTAAAATCCTCCCACTTATCCGGATACACATAGGTCTCCATAAACACACAGTAGTTGTATAAACATAAAACTTCTCACTGTAAGGTGACATCACAAACGCAGCGGCCTTTTGTAACACAAATTCTATGTAAATGGGTCTAAAACATTCTATGGCATGCTTATTACAGTCTGTGTTTTGCTGGCTGAAGCAAGCTCAAGATCAATCGCCCGAGAAGTCTGACCAACTCTCAGACAGGACAGAGAATCAGGACCCATTCTTCTCTGACGAGATTTAAACAACATCCGTCATAGGGTCCCGTCGTCACGGTTGACCAGTGTACAACGTTGGGAAAGACACTGGTACAAAACTGTAGATTGGTCCATTACCATGCCCAGTGTTCTTTTGATGACCTTGGGATCATATCCTCTGTAACGCAGGCGACCGACTATTTTCTTACATTTGTGGTTGAAGTTTGAATTGCCTTTGATCCTTCTAATTTTGTTTACTAGGTCACCGTAAAATGAAGGAAATGAAACTCCAAATAATATATACTCTGATAGTTGTCCCAAATTTTGAAAGAAGTTCAGAATAGTAATTGTAAAATTTCCAAAAAGATTTTACAGTTTATTCAATGTTAACTCGGATAAATTTGATTTTTGTAATGGTCAAAATGTGGGTTATCAACATTCAAAATATCATCAAGATGCCTGGAGGTGCCGTTGAAACATTTCCAGTCGTCAAATTTGTTAAGTTTTCAGATCTTGCATAAATTCTTTTTTCGTATATGAGTATAAAAACAAATCTGCAACCAGAGGCGCACAATTAGTACCCATAGGAACTCCAATAACTTGCCTGTATAGAGTGTCACCAAATCTTATAAAAAATGTTGTCTAAAAGAAAGGACAAGGCATTGCACAACTCAGATCATGTCCATGATTTGTATGATTTCTACTCTACTGAAGAAAAGAATCCTTTTTTTGTCAGAAGTACATATAGATAGTTTACATCCTCGATCAAAACACCATTTAATAAGTTTTGATAAGCGATCTTTTATCTTCTCATGAGGGAGGATGGTGTACATATTAGAGAAGTCGTAGGATGAGATAGTTTCGGCTTTAAAATTGAAAGATCTGAATTTGTCGATCACAATACCAGAATTCTTTATTGACCAAAAATGATTGATGTCGCTATTATTGAATGCAGTTTCACAATATATGAATACATGATCTTTAATTGCTGTCAACGCTGATGTCAGATTCCAAGATAAAACTGTAGTACTTAGTACAATTGCTCGAGTTAGCAATAAATCGAAATTTGTGAGGAGATTTGTGAAGTTTGGGCAAATAATAATAAAAATAATGAAAATAAAATAAAATGAAATAAGAGAATAATAAGAAAAAATAATATCATCGAAATGGAAATATTTCCATTTCTCCTTATGGCATTTATTTCGGTCACGTGGTTCTTAATATTGATCATAATATTTTTTTCTACACTTATTTCACTGTTAGCGATTTTCATATTATAGATTTAATTCATTTGAAGAAATATGAAAGAAAACTGTTCGAAGAAAAAGACTGCATCAAACAGAATAAAGAGGAATTTAATCATTTTTGATAGAGTGTTTAGACTATTTAGCCAAACCTTTAAACAACCTAAGTAGCGACTAAGTTTGAAATATAAACACAAAAACTGCAATATACCTTTTTCAATATAGATTTTGTCTTTCTCTGAAAATGAATTATCATGTACACTTTTACTATAGTGTATTTCATTTGTAGAATACTTAGCTAAAAATGGAATGATCGGTAATAAGACATCATTGCTGGACAGAAGCTATAGAATGTTCCCGAAAAATGTATAGATTAGTTTTGATTCTTTGCAATAGCCTTACAGTACGTTCAATATATCATGGAGATGAAAGAAATTACTAAAATAAAATAAAGATTAAGGAAAATGTGAAATATGACCTTTTCTCATTTTGTAAACTTTTATTTGACAAAAAAGATGTATGAAAAAAAAATAAGATAATTTATACTAGTGTGGGATTCGAAACCACAACATTCACCCTCTTGGTTATGGCCAGCACCTCCGACCGCTCAGCCACGAAACGTCTATTGTGAATGGACATTAATAGGTTTAATATATCTAACTTTACTAAGAGTAAACGAACGTACAACGTTGCACTTATCATTTCTATGCTTTAGATACATTTTATCGAGAAAGTGGTTCTATTCTTTAGTTTATGCTTTCTAAGAAGAAAAATAGCAATCCAAGGAATGCTTGTGTCGCCTGCGAAGCGGCCTATTCTAGGAGGTAAATCACATGGTTCAAAATTACTGGTATCACTATAAAAGTCTTGTCTAATGAAATTCATATGTGAAATATCAGACCTCTTATTTACCAATTGAAAGATATGGTCAATCTCAAATTTTCCGAAAATAGTGTCAATCAACTAGGTCAAGGTCACTACCTAAATACTTTGGTAACAAAACAAAGGTCACATCATCAGAAATATATGTGTGAAGTATTAAAGCCTTATATCACTTAGCAATCAAAAGATATATGCAATCCTTAGAAAAAAGGTCAAATATCTAGGTCAAGGTCACTAGGTAAAAAATTATGGTATGTTTAGAAAAGTCATGTCACAAAGAATACACATGTGAAATATCAAAGACCTATCACTAACCTATCAAAAGATATAGCGAATCCCAACTTTTTAGAAAAATAGGTCAAATATCTATGTCAGGGTCACAAGGTCAAAAATCATGGTATGTGCAGAAAGGTCTTATTACAAGGAATACACAAGTGAAATTTCAAAGCCTTATCCCTTACCAATCAAAAGATATATACAATCTTAATTTTTTTAAAGTAGGTAAAATATATAGGTCAAGGTCACCAGGTCAAAATTATGGTATGTGTAGAAAGGTCTTGTTACAACCAATACACATGTGAAATATCAAAGCCCTATCACTAACCATTCAAAAGATATATCAAATTTTAACTTTTTTTGAAAAGTAGGTCAAATATCTAGGTCAAGGTCACAAGGTCAAAAATTATGGTATTTTTACAAAGGTCTAGTCACAAGGAATACATGTGTGAAATATCAAAGCCCTATCCCTTACCAATCAAAACATATAAGCAATCTTATTATTTTTGAAAAGTAGGTCAAATATGTAGGTCAAGGTCACTAGGTCAAAAATTATGGTATGTGTAGAAAGGTCTTGTCACAAGGAATACACATGTGAAATATCAAAGCCCTATCACTTACCATTCAAAAGTTATGGGCTGTGACACCCAAAGTGTGACAGACAGACAGACGGACTGACTGACGGACGGACGGACAGACGGACGGACGGACGGACAACGGACAAAGTGATCCCTAAGTGTCGCTATGCTTCGCAGGCGACACAAAAAGTATGTATATGTTTATTAATGTTTTCATAAGATTACGAGAAGCCACTTCATTATGTACATGATTCAACAATGCAGTGCACAACAACTGAACTAATCCCTTTGGGTTCTATCGGGTATTGGAAGGGAGGGAAAGACAATTTTATCTCATCACTTTCTTTCCATATAAACTATCCCTAATGGATCGTCCGCTACCCTCTCCCTTTCATAGAGCCCGACATGCCATGGAGGGGTCTGTGTCATTCCATTTGCTCCTCCTTCGGGGGGATAAGAAAAAAAAAAAGAAAAGAAAAAAAAGGAGAATAAATGAGTAAAATATTTTTTAATAAGAAAATCTATTACTATCACCAAAGCAAATAAAGTCATACTTCTGTGTCAACTCGATGAATAAGATAAAGTAGCACAATCTGTTCTCTTTACAAGTCAAATATCATCTCGGTTGCAGCACCCAACGTAAAATACCGACCCCCATACGAAAACACAGACTAGACATACACAGGAAGAGAAGCAAAGAGAAACGAGGAAGACAAAATACGACATCAAAACACCAAACACAGAAGACAGCACAAAAACCAACGAGACCATTGAACAATGGATGACGACTTAGGACGGCCGTATATCACGTTAGTAGCAAATGTAGAGATTGTTTTGATTACGCGCGCACAACCTTACCCTTCCATTTTTCCGGTTACCCAGAGGTATCGAAGAATGTACAATAATTGTTAAGTATAGTTATCACCCTATTGTTAGTTGACCACACAAACAAGTACGACTATAGATTTGGGTATCAAAGTGATGCATGGAAAAAATTCTGGTCTAGTGACGTATGTAAGCTGAAAAAGATGCATCAATCAAACCCTGTAAATATTGCTCGACCAAATAGACTTTCTGTACAGACGTGGTATTAAAGTACTGAACAAAATGGGATATCCCCTTCGAGTACACGTCAAACATGGCTGCTCTAGTAATTACTTCATTATGTAAATGATTCAGGAGTACTTTGAAATTTTCTGTGAATCGCCTCTTCGTACACAACACAATTTTCATCGGGATTGTCGGCATAAAAATAGGACTTCAACAATGCACTGTACAACAACTGTACTGATCCTTTGGGTTCTATCGGTTATTGGGAAAAGCAATTCTAACTCAGGTCCTCATTTTCTTCCCATATATATAAATGGAGATATTTCCTTTTCTCCTTATAGCATTTATTTTGTAGTTCTCACTATTTATAGAAAAATCTCGAAAGATCATTGTAGATGCTCATATCTTGATTGATCATAATATTTATCTACACTTATTTTATCTACACTTTTTTCACTTTTAGCGATTTTCATGTGATAAATTTAATTTCAAACACAAAATCTGCGATAAACTTTTATTTTTCAATATAGATTTTGTCTTTCTCTGAAAATGAATTATCATGTACCCTTTTACTTTAGTGTATTTCATTTGTAAAATACTTAGCTGAAAAAATGGAATGATCGATAATAAGACATCATTGCTGGGCAGAAGCAAATACATACATTACTTAAATATTTGCTATAGGCTTACAATACGTTGAATATCTCATGGAGATGAAAGAAATTGTTAAAATGAAATAAATAAATAAATGAAAGACTTTTTCTCATTTGACAAACTTTTATTTGACAAAAAAAGAGTATGAAATTTTTGTACTATGATGGTAGGTATCGGATAAAGGATTTTTTAAGGGTAATTTTTAGGAGTTATATCCCCTAGTTGGAGAATACTTTAAAAAGTAATTGCGAAATATCTAAACTGTGAACTTGAGACTTTTCAGTGAAAATCGATAAATATTCATTTTCAGAAATTTTTCAACCAACCATATTTGAGCCCCATTATCATGGAAAATATGGCTGAACCATAAGTTTTTCCTTAGACTTCAATGTAAACTCTGACGGACGATAACTCTTATGGGAACTAACTTTTTTTTTTCAAAAACGCATCGGTGAAAATTTTTAAATATTTTTTTATATTATAACTATGTCATAATTTAAGAATTCCAAACTCAATAAATGGGTGAACGAATTATCCCTCCTTTTACATCTAATGCCCACGTATATCTTTATCTTTATTACTAGTAAACGTACATACAACGTTGCACTTATCATTTCTATATAGATGCCTTGGATATTATATAGATGCCTTGGATACATTTTATCGAGAAAGTTGTTCTATTCTTCAGTTTACGCTTTCTAAAAAGAAAAAGTATGTATATTTTTTATCAATGTTTCATCTTATTACGAGAAGAACTTCATTTTGTACATGATTCAAGAGTATTTTTTGAAATTTTCTGTGTATCGCCTCTTCGTAAACACGCAACTTACATAAGGATTTTCGGCATATAAATTTGACTTCAACAATGACTGCACACCAACTGTAATGATCCCTTTGGGTTCTATCGGGTATGGAAGGGAGGGAAAAACAATACTAACTCAGATCCTCACTTTCTTTCCACATAGATTATCCCTAAGACATCCGCTACATCATTCTCCCCGACATAAAGCACGAGACGCCTTTGCCGGCCTGTGTCGATCCTCCTCCTCCTTTTTTTTTGGGGGGGGGGGGGGGAGGAGAAGAGGGAAGAGAATAAGAAAGAAAAAGAAACAAATAGTGCAGTTAATTAAAATCATACTTCTGTGTCAACGCGATAACTCTATACCTTCCCGAAGAAAATTTAAAACCAATTTATTATGCACCAGACACGTATTTCGGATATTAAATCATAATTAGTGATGCTTCATCCAAAGTGATTTTTAGACAAAGCCAAAATTCATTTTAGTAGCGTCCTCTGGTTATATTTTTTGAAATTATATTTGTGCAATTTGCAGAGAGTGTGCAACCCGAAAGGACCTGTTAAGATAAGGGCCCTATTTAGCCCTAAATCTCTTGACTTATTTCTTTTTCATGGCGAATCGTATACAGAGAAACATTAATCATTATTGAAATATAATGTATTTGCAGACCTTTAACATGTTTTACATTTCGTTAAAGAAACCTTAAGATTCTAAAATTAAGGTCGAAAGAGGTAGGGGTACACGGATTAAAAAACCGGTAATATCGATCAAAAACGTAAATATTTTAGAATATTTTACCAAAAATGGATAAATATAAATTAAAAGACATCAAATATGTATACATTGTGTATCAGAAATAGATTTCTAACGTTCCATCTCCTTTAATCGGTCAATAATGCAATCCGGAACTTAAAATGCGGTCTCATTTTGTTTTCAATGACTACAATATAAGCCTATTAGCGCGAAATACACATTGGCGGAGAAATGAACATCATTCTTGCTTATTTCATTCCTTATTCTTGTATATTTCATTCAGTCATATTTAGGTTACATTTTTTGATGGATTAAAGAGGGAAAATAGTCAAATGTGCTATATTTTATGGTCGAAAAGGTCGATTCTTAAAAAATGCACCCCCTTTCCATTTTTGGTTTTTCGTCTATGGGGTTGTGTTCCCCTCGGAGATACAGAACCCCCACTTTGCCAAAAAAATTGTTTCATTGATATACATCTCCAGTAAAAGTGGCTTTCTGTATATCCGGGGGGAACAATGTTCAAAAAAACTTTTCCGTTTTCTATTGATTTCTATGAGAAAAAGAGAAGTTTTGACCCCAAAATTAGCAATAATATGCAAAACAGATAAAAATTTACTTCATATTCTGATGGTATGCAGTATAGGTATATATTTTACATAAAAAGTTCTTGAAATTTCAATTTTCAACATTCAACTTTTCAGGGCTGATTTTACGCCTTATCTTAACAGATCCTTTTCTGTAGGGTCGATTCAGTAGCATATCCAAATAAAATCTATGTTCAAAATAGCAGTGGAGGAATGGTGCTAACATGTTAACCTCCTTTAATTTCGATATTTTTGGATGAAATGACAAGTTTCCGAAACAGCAAAATAAATATTTATGACTAAGTAAAACTATTCGTGTTGTCAGGTTTGTATTTCTGTTTACGCAAGTCTGAAGGTTTGATGTTGATCGGTGTTTCTGATTCAAAGCAGTTAGAATTTATATCTCTGACGATGGCCATAATGCGACTTCATTGATGTATTTGTTTTCATTTGAAGTATTTTAAATGTGAACAGTGCTGCAATATTTATTTTCAGGGGCGCCATCTACAATGAATTTGGTTTTTACATATGGTATCTGTGGATATTATTTATATATACATGTATTGTTGTTGTCCTTCACGTTTGAATGATGTGATTGTTGACGTTTTCTCTGATTGTTTATTCCATTGTTCTTGTCTCATGTGTTGATATATGCACAGCCAATGTTATTCCCTTGGATGAAACTATTAACAGGAACGTGTTGCATTTCAGCATGTTAACGCTCATGACGTCACAATGCATACACTCTTCAGAAACATACTGTGACGGCTGTTCTAACCTGCACACTGAACCTGCGGTGACCTTAATTTGAATGTCACCTTCTTGTCTACCCACAAAACGCGATTTCAGAAAACAGGAATGAAATTGACAATTGTGATGCATAAACGAGGGCTGTCCGTCTTAAATTAAGGAAAATTAGCGTCAAAGATATTTATTTTTAGTATATATATTATCATATACTATTTGCAAATTACAAAATGTAAACAATTATCATATTTTGATTTCATTATTACAACTATGACTTCGCAATTACTCATAGGATGATGACCCTTAGCACAGTGAATTTTTATCGAAATATGTTGTTTATCATTTTATTCAATTCCTTTGCATTTTGTAAAATCCCGCGAATCAAACAATAATTTTACATGGTGATGTTGACAATAGTAATGACATTAAACATGTGAAATTTGAATGTTCAAAGTTTCAAGATGACAGAGAAAACCGGATCTGATTTTACTGTAGCATGCTTATCTAGAACTGAAATGAAAAGTTTGTAAAATTGATCAAGGGCCAAATTAGGTTCAGTAACATTTGCAAGTTCGTTATTAATGTTAATATGAAGGTAATAAGACGTGATCGTCATTGTTCGAAAAAAAGACGTTTCTTCGAAAAGCTGAGCAGAGAGCAGTAATAACATTTTGCGTAGGCTTCCGAAAAACACTAACAGAGACCCATCCATTCCTAAAACAGTCGGAAAAAAAATAAAACTAGCCGTTCGCAAGTCTTCAAGTGGCAAAGAAAATTATTCGACGTTAGGGACAGTTTACAGGATGGTATGCGCTAGGGAAACCTTTCTATTAAAGAAAGAAGTGCTTTTAAATGAATAACGTGTGATCGGCGACTAACAATTCGGGAAATTGCATGTAACTGTGAAATTTAAAAAAAGTCGTGCATACGATCTTATCCCTTGATCCCACAAAAAAGAGCAATGTCTATGCTGGATGGGTTCCAAAAATTCTTAGAATTTAAATTTACTGAGGAGAGTAGAATTGTCAAAATAGTTTATAACTGATAACGTCAAGGATTCTCATGCTAGTGCTCCGGGTATGAGATTTTGTATAGAAGTATAACTATTTATGCTTTGTTCGTGATGAAATTTGGTATATGGTAACGAATAGTGAGCTTAAAAATATAAGCCACTTGAACTGCCTCCCCGGCAGGGCTAGCTTTATCTGGAATGCGGTCAAGTGCGCTTGACTTCTGACGCCTTCTTCGGGCTCTCCCGTCGCTTCACGTTACAATTTGGTGAGAGCGAAGTAGCTTTTGGGTCCGCGGCAGGCCTTCTGGGTAAGTCATTAGTGGCTCGGTGGTCCATGTGGTCAAATTTCGGACCATAGTGCCCGAAGGTACTTCTGCTCAGTCAGTACGGACTGGTGGACTGTCGTCCATGTCGGATTTAAAGAATACCGCCAACAGAAGTAGCAGCTGAAACATTCTGTGACAGAGGAAAGCCGTTGATATCCCAAAGAGATTTCACGCAAATTAGTACGCTTCGGGGACGAAGCTTCCCTGAGAAGGGGGAAGTGTAACGAATAGTGAGCTTGGGAATATAAGCCACTTGAACTGCCTCCCCGGCAGGCAAGCTATATCGGGAATGCGGTCAAGAGCGCTTGATTTCTTACCCCTTCTTCGGGCTCCCCTGTCGCTTCACGTTACAATAATATTAAAATGAAACTTGAATTTAATAAAAATGATACTTTCATTTATTTTACCTCTGTTTGCTAACTTTTATCAAGGCAGTCCACGAACTTTACGGACATCCCTCGTATATAGAATAAATGTCATAATTTGTGTTTTGATACGGGTATGCAACACACAGCAAGTGCATTTATCGCATGGAAGGAGATGCATATACGATAAGTGCACTTGCTGTGTGTTGCATATCCGTAACAAAACACAAATTAAGTCTCTTATTCTCTACGTGTGTTCCACTGAGATTATCGCAATTTCGTCATGTTGTAGATCCCCTCATTATCTTTGTATTAATTGATGTTTTCCAGGAGGCCATACATAGGTGTATTAATTGATGTTTTACAGTAAGCCATACATTGGTGTATTAATTGATGTTTTACAGTAGGCCAAACATTGGTGTATTAATTGATGTTTTCCAGTAGGCCATACATTGGTGTATTAATTGATGTTTTACAGTAGGCCATACATTGGTGTATTAATTGATGTTTTACAGTAGGCCATACATTGGTGTATTAATTGATGTTTTCCAGTAGGCCATACATTGGTGTATTAATTGATGTTTTACAGTAGGCCATACATTGGTGTATTAATTGATGTTTTCCAGTAGGTCATACATTGGTGTATTAATTGATGTTTTCCAGTAGGCCATACATTGGTGTCTTCCGTAAGATATATTGATAAACAAGAGTAGATAAGCCATTCTACTCTGAATATTTTATTTGGTGCTCATTCAAATATTAAGGTGACAAACAATAATTTGCTGTGTTGGCATCATACAGATAATATTCAAAACTTGCATAACTTTGAAGGCAGTCAGCAAAATACATACATATCTGATTCTAATTTATGTTATGTATTTAAAATCAAACTCATCATGAATTACTTGTTACATATATCAAGATTGTAATTCAAATAAATTATATGAGAACGTTATAATTCTAAAATATGTTATGACAGACTCAGTGTATTGTCCGCTTAAGCTATACGACGAATTATCCATTCATCTCATTTTTTCACCATCTTCCAATTTTTAAAAGCTTCAAAAATTGTAAGCAAAGCTGAAACTTAATATCGTTAAGGTCATGACAATATAATCATTGAATGCCATTTAATTACAAATGTTACAATGAAAATGGTGTTTGGAGCTCAAAGTGCGTAGCATCTATTTATAATGTTTAACATATATTCAATATTCAATTCATATTGAACTGGTGATTTTCCCCTCCTTTCTTTTCTACTATAAAACATGTTTTAGCCGCATAGAAAACTCTCCCCAATTTATTATAAGGATCAAAGTTGGAGATAAAAAATTTGAATAATTTGGAAACATGTAGACTGATTTGATAAATCATGATTCATTGATATAGTAAGTCTATTAGGATATAGTCCATGTTAGAATGGTCGAATAAATGTTTTATTCAAAACATATGTATTGTTTTATTTTGTCATCTTAAGTTTGAAAAAGATATGGTCACTGAATTGACACAATCATGTTTATGCAGACAATTTAAACCTTTGTTTTCATCTTTAATGTTTAGAAATTCCTGACATTAGATTGCATTTCAATGCAAATGTGTATGGATAATTTGGCATTATTTTGCATTTCTATATGATTAAATGCTTTTAAATGTTATCAATATATTCTTATCTTAATGCCTCTTTCTATGAATTTGTATGTCCATCTTGAACTATTTTCAAGCTTCCATACTAATTCTTTAATGAATACCTGAAAAGAGTACTTTATACGAGAGTTCCTAATCCATCACGTACATTTATCACAGCGCTCCATAGGTAACATCTTTAGGGAAATAGATGACATACATGTATCAAAACTCATAAAAATCCCAAATTTCTTAATACATCTACCATGTAACATAACTCAAGTTTAATTTCATATATAGTGCACAAATAAATAACATTAACAACATTGTTTAATTCCACGTTTGAAAATCACAATCGCTGCTTTTAAATGTTCGGCATATCTAACTGGTCTTGTAATCTCTCACCTTCTCTAAAACCTCAGTACCTCTCCTCTATTATCAGTTTCTTACACATACTATACTGATTTTTCATCTTTGAAATGTTGTCTCAGAATAGAACCGTCATTTCAGTGGCACTTGAAATACTCAGAGAGCGTCTAAAGGCTTCCAAATAACTTCACATAAGTTACACAATGTTATGTTTATTAACACTGCAAGTTCCCTCATACCAGCGCGTGCCAATGGGTTATTTGGTCCTTTTGATTCGCCACCATTTCATTCCAATGGTCCAATTCTTTACCCCGAGCAAACATGAAAGACCCTAGGATAACTCTTCCTATGACTTTGTCTGAAAAATAAAAGAGAGCTTCTAAAGGACTTTATCATATCATGATTCATACTCCATTAATAGAAAAGTGGTCGTGTGAATTTCAAAGTAGATGAAAATGAAAGGATTTATTTAATACAGTCATCGGAGGAAAAGATAAGTACTCTACTTTCATTAATAAGAGGACTATATTTGGTCTCGTTGTGCACAGTCCTTCATGGAAATAGTTATGGACCCATGCTGAGTAATTCAACTGTCATCATTTTTAATGCTAAGTGAAAACTGAGTTAGAATCTATATGCTCTATCCTGCAGAAAATCATTGGCTAGCTTTATGGAAGGTAGGATTGGCCTCTCTTAAAACAAATCTGTATAGATTAGCTCTTAAATAGAATTAGACGGATCTGATTACCTTTGTGACCACTTGAATGCTGAACAACGGTTAGAGACAGGCTTGCTGCATCCAGACTGGCAACTGGTAACTTTATTGTAAACGACTCATTGAAGTTTGGACAGTCACTTTTCTTGACCACTTCTGTCTTTTTCGTCTTGATTACTTTATTTTGAACCAGGAGGCAAACTTTCACTAACGAATCTGAAGAAAAAACAAAGTCCAATATGCTATGTACTAATACTAAACTTGAATGTGATAAATGTTAAACGTCTTCAAATTCAATAAACTAGTATGTCTTTTTTCATTTATGTTGTTCTTGCCACTTGCAAAAACTTTGCTTGAAGACATAAGAAATTTACTTTTCGATTCAATGTCTACTTAATATGAATATGCCATATACTTTCATTTCTGTTATAAAGCCAATTTTGAAAGTCAAATTTGCTGAAAAATTCTTTGATTTCAAAATAAAATCCTTTTACTCGACCAGTAGAGATAAGTGAGCTCTGAAGTAGACTTTCGGCAATATCCAAGCACAAAAGATATACTAGTACTTGACCAAAATCCATCTACATGTATCGAGAGAAGTTATCCCCCGAAAATACCATTAAAACCAGATTTGTATTGTTCCAATGATACATGTATCTGACTTTGATTAAATCCTTGAAAATTTCCGAATTTTGTTACTTCAGTTATTTTCTTGCGTAAAATAATTAAATGAAACAAATTTCCGTCAGATTCCTGATATAACTAGTAGTACGTCACATATAATGAAACCGCAACTTTGTTTTATATGCTTGTTTGTTTTCCTCCCTGGCTGGCTGGTAGTTTTTTCAATTTGTGGACGCACAGCAGAATAAACACAAGAAAGGAGAAGATCTCCAACATAACTCGGTTGTATCACTTCATGTACATACCTCTCCGTGATAAGCGGAGATAATAAGATATATTATGTACGAGAACACTCGCACCAAACACAGAAACAAAGCGAACACTCGTACAGGGACAGTTTGTTCCTGGAGCCGACTTTGGACGGTCATCTGTAATATTCATTGCAGAATTGTGTGGTTCACACAACAATCCTACCTATCTGGATATACGGAGGTCTCCATTTGGGAAAAGCGGATGGCTGTAAATGCAGTTTTATATTGGCGGAAGCAGAAATCTGCGAGTTCTTCTCAAACAATTTTCGCTTCAATCACTATGCATAACGTTTATGACTACAAATATTGATAGGAAGTCGATCTGATGCGAACAGTTAACTGTAAAATACATGAATGTTTTTTGTGAGAAAATAGCACAAGAAAAATGCGCAAGGATGTCCGTAACTGTTCTTCTGGTTTTTCAGAGGAAAATCTTTCAGTTACGACAATATCCTGTCTAAAATTAAGATCGCGTTTCACGTGGAAACAATGCATTTTCTTTGGAAAAATACAAATCATATCTATTTTTATCTATATTCTTAATCATTAAACACCAAACTGCAGTAACGGCCATCCCAGTATGGCGGAGGCAAAAAAGGTAAATTCTTTACTCTCGATTTTCTCGTCTGTACATCGTTTTTAAGTCTGATCAAGTTTCTGATATGAGAGTGCTGGAGCATGTACCAGTCACAGTTATGGAGTCTTGTCACGGTTGGTCAGTGTACGAAGTCGGAAAAGATGCTGGTGCAAAACTGTAGATGAATCGGTTAATTACCCGAAACGTGCATGTCTGGTCCATGCTGCAAATTGATCTGCTCTTAAATGATGCTATTGAATGTGAAGACGTTTACATCAGTACATGCATACATGAAACATAAAATTCTTTTGATGACCTCAGGATGTTATCCCCGAAAGGTAAGACATATTATTACCTTTTTACAGTTTTTATTAATCTTAGATATTAATCTGCCTTTGGCCCTTCCTGTTGTAATTTCTTGGGTATTTCACGGACATTTTCCATTATGTTTTGTACACCTGTGATTTTTTAATAATCACGAGATATTACCTGCCACACCCCCTGGAGACAGCCCCTCATACTTGATACTCCTCCCCTCAAATATCCCCACCGTCAGTCTTTCTAGATGATTGTTGTAGGACAAAGCAATCAACAACTCGCCTTTATCTGTTGTACTCTGAAAACAAAACTATCTAATCAGCTTTTCTGTTCGTGAATTTCGAAAACTTGAAAAGAGAAAGCCCTTATCAAATGTATGTTTAGTTTCTACTGAATGACGGGATTTGTTATTGGGGGAGATAGTAAACCCTTCAAAGTGGTTGTCTTCAAAGAACAGTACCTCAGTAAGTTATTTTATGGAAACAAAAATAATTGTCCACCAAGTATCACTTATAGAAACACAGAGAGGCGCCAAACTACTTTAAACATTGAACTGATATAACTAAAACTTAGTCAAATCGAACAATACAACACGGAATCACTAAGAAAGATCATTTAATAGAAATATGGGAAATTATTTCGTGATCATGCACGGAGGCATTTGTATAAATAAAAAAAATGTACAAAAAATATGTGACACAAGAACTAAAGTAAGAGAGGTTTTTGGTAGAAGAGTAAAACCAAACGCACTTATGGACTGATCAAACTAATAGTCAGATCAAAACATTTTTAAAAAAAATATATACTCATACTCTGAAATGTGTCCATATGCGTTTTCGTTGTTGAGATATATATAAAACAAAGATAAAATCTGTGTTTAGTTCTTGTTAAACTACATAAAGTCTGAAATATTACTTGATGAAAAAATGATGCTGTTATACCTCTGTAACCTCTTTCTCTAGATCTCTCCAGATGACAAGGCGCTCATTGCTTTCGCCGTCGTGATCTTTCAGTGGATAAAGTGCGTGTCCAATAACATTATGACGTTTGTGGCGGTCAACGTCAAATACCGTCAACTTTAGAACACGGTCTTGTAAAGACCTGTAAGATACCTGTAATATCAAGACAAATGGTTACACATAACACGAACAAAATCAACGTCTTTATCACTGGATATAAAGTCAGATTAAAGATAAATTTTGTTTCTTTGAATTTTACTAAATGAAAAAAACTATCATCTATAACTGAAGTATCATCTATATTCAAAATCGAGTGTCGATCAATGCTTTATCAATTCACCCAAACACTTCATGAGGTCCAGGACAGCCAGACTTAAATAAAGATCCTATCATTTAATTATCATAAAAATTATAAATGTTAATGCATGTAATTGAAACATATTTTTTCGACAGGGAAAGTTTCATCAATTTTATATCATTAGTTTTGAAGCTACGAACGTACATATATACCAATTGAAAGCCCCAAAATAGGCCGTAAATGTGACGTTAAAATTAGCACACTTAGGTAATGAAATACAGTTACAAATCTTCTGTAGAGGCAAAATATTAACAAGTTCTATATTTTTCATTTAGATATGATGTGGACAATCGGATGTAAATAGAATTATAAATGATCACTAGGACTTTTAAAAGAAATTATCGAAAGGAGATAAATTTATGTCTATTTTCAGAATACCTTTGAGTTGTTAATTTTTTTATAATTAAAGTGATATTAGAACATCTGTGAAAATAGTATATAGCATAAGCTCTTTAAAAATGAAATTTTTCATCCTGTAACCACAGAAAAAAAATTCCTGGTTTTAGAGGAAATCGACATTTTTGTCAATTTAACCAATAAATTTTCGGGATCGACTGTATTCTTCGTGGGTCTCAGTAAATGACGTCAGAAGTTGTACACGACAAAGTGATTGCCTGTACACGCACATGTGTATACGCATGTGATTACCGTTTCAAGAATAAAACAATCAATATCTAAAACATAGTTTTTTATTTAGTGAGCAAAAAATAAATAAATAAATAAATAAATAAATAAATAAATAAATAAATAAATAAATAAATAAATAAATAAATAAATAAATAAATAAATAAAGGGCGCACCATTTCTAAACATGCTCATGGCTGGCGATCACCTGTAGATTCAGGACAGACGTTTGACATAATTTATATTCTGAAAAAAAATAATCGTGCTGGCTAATATTTTTGATAGATTCTGAATCTACATATGGATTTATGGATCTAGCACTTTCCGAATATTAGATCGTGGTTTGCGGGGGTACCACCCCCCCCCCCCCCCCCAACACACACACACAAACACACACACACACGCACATTTGTCCGTTTTGAGTCGTTGAGAGAGAGAGAGAGAGAGAGAGAGAGAGAGAGAGAGAGAGAGAGAGAGAGAGAGAGAGAGAGAGAGAGAGAGAGATCATCCAATCTTTTCTATCATCAATTGCCTCTCATGAAAACGTTTTTCAAAAATGTTTTCAGATCAGTATAAATTTATTGCTTCGTTCTTTTATTATTATGTTATTCCATTAAAAACCGCTAACTATGACCATAACTTTACGACAAAGAAAAGAATAACGTCGAATCGTTTTTCGTTGTTAATCCCTAAAATTGTGACCATATATATTGATAAAATAAAATTTGATCCTTATTTTAATCAAAATAATTTCCGTGACATCGACTTGGAGCCTCAGAATAATATTAAAATTTACTGAGTGTTTTACCCACTGGGGAGCTCGTGAAATAAGGTCTACCCTATATCCCTTGCAGTGAATACAGGTGAATTTTGAAATAATTATTTATGAAGATGAATTCAAAAAATATATGTAAAAATAAATTAATAACATTTTGTTTTAGTCATTATACCCCTTACCCCCTTCCTACGCTTCTCCGAAAGATTGTTTTCAATGTTCACTGGGAACCGCCCTCCCTATATTACTGAGATTCCTGAATCCGTCTATGCAAAATATATCTCTAGCTGTCATTTGTCATTTCAGTGAATGTATATGACAATATGAATATAGGTAATACTATGTTGTTCACTAAGCTCAATAAAAGATGGGCAGGGGGGCTCCCGGTCTGAAACTCCAGTCGCACGCATTCCAAGTTAACCCCCCTCCCCTCCTGCGTTTGAAACAGGTCGGACTGTATATTCAACCATAGTTTCAAATCGTGCGTGTTTAGAACAAATAGTAAAATAGGACAGACAGAAAATATGATGTGACATCATGTGTGAAATCGTCCATCTCAAGACCCTTCCCCCCCCCCCTTTTTTTTTCTCACGGACAGATGCTTGGTCGCATGAAAATTACTAACATTAAACGTTTACATATTAATACTCGACATGATCAAGAAATTATCAAAAGATGTGAAACTGAGCAAATTAAATGCGAACTCAGCTTCAATACCTCAACGGTACATTGCATTGTTTACACTACATCCGTCTTTCATGTACAACTTTCTACGTCATAAGTCTCTCCATCATATTTACCGGAAATGATCATTTATAGAATCAGGGTTTCTGTAAATGGCTAAAAATAGCAACTTCAAAACTGATTTACGTATGTGTGTGGTAAGAGCTGAAAACTATTATTGGCGTATTATGGTTTATTTTTAGGGAAAGTTTTAGGTAAAAGTATTTTCTCATATGTTCTAATATCACTTTAAGTCCGTTTATCTGAAACCCCCTATCATTTATTTTTCGCAAAACTTTATACTATCTTCTTCATATGTCAAGTGAATCACCGATAAGTTCCTATTGAAATTTGACCGTCAGTTTTTAAGTTATAGTTTTGTTACCCCCTCCTCCTTATTTTTACGTTACTTAATGCTGACGTTCTTGCGAAAAATGCACCAAAGTCGCTGTTTCTATTATGATCATAATTGATTCAGAGCTTTCCGATGGGGTTCTTTCGGATAATGTTCTGGACCCCCTAAAGATATCATTTCATGATTTCTTTCATACCCATAACAGAAGTGAAATGATAGATTCTTTTGCTGATTCATTCAGAATTTCGCACTCGTTTTAAAGGAGGCATTAAAGGTATTGAATCGTTTTTGTTATTCGAATGAAAGTGTTAGGTGTTTTGGGAAGAGGGGGACGCTTTAAGACCTTCATATCCAAAATGTAATTTTGTATGCGGATAGAGAATATCAAGGGGTTCAGAACCTTGAAATCGTTGAAGATACAAATTTCATTAATATTTTAATGTGCTTTGGTAAAAAAACAATTATTTCGCAGGATACAAAATTTACTACCACATGGAAAAATAGCACGGGACGGAAAATCACGAACAATCAGATGAAAAAAATGATTTTCGTTTTCATGAGGCTACTACAGTAACCAAATTACAAATTTCGCAAAATATAACTGGATACAAAAACCCTTTTAACGTTTTTTTGTGTGTGTTTGTTTGGTTGGTTGGTTGTTAAAAGCTATGTTGCTTTAGGTGTTTTTATGGGGGAAGGAAATAATTAAAGTTCAACTCGATTCACAACGTCTCATATACATTTGTACTAGTACTCAAAATCATGTCGATAAATTTAAGATCTTTATTAATTTTTCGCATAAATGAAGATGAAGATTAATGTTGTTCATGTTGTTCGACATTAGAATTCATGTTGTAAATAACAATAAAATACAAGATCGCAGAATCGTGGTTCATCACTAAAATGGAATTTTATCGGAGGTTTTTAGTTCTCTTTTATGTTCGACGACCATGTTAGTGCAGAACTAAATGATTTATTACATCAATCTACTCTAAGTGCATGTCATATTGACATAACCAAGCTTCTTCCTAATTGTTTGTGTCTTGTTATTACGGGACTGCTACTCGAGGGTCAAACAAATACAATGTTTCTGCTATAAAAGCATTTTACAGCAGAGTTTGACGTTTTTTTGGTGGCACCAGTTCCAATAAATGTGCAAGGGCGGCTTGAATTCTATAAAAGAGAAGCTTGGAAATTGCGTATCGTCGCTCTTTTGTAGTTTTATGGCCAAGATTTGCAATTCTTTAAAACCATTCTGACAAATAAAAAAGATGTTATGTAATATTGAAAATGACTTTCCATTGAAAGCAAGAAGTTAAATTCCAAGAAGTCCTTGATACAATTGCATTTTGTTACCAATGTAAACATGAAATATTTCTTAATATTTTATGTTGACAATACACTTGACAGAACTTTTGAAGAGACATGAGTGATTTCTTCATAAAGATCTACATTGAGTCATTAAAATCCCAAGTATTTTTTGCAAGAAACAAGCTTATGCTTAAAAACTATATTCAATCTTTGTAAAATATTTGCCTTAATTCAACTTTTATTGCACTACAAAATGTAGCCATACAAGACAGGGTGTAAAAAAATTAGAAGGGAAATGCAGATAGAGGCTATGCGTTACGGACTACTTGTCTAAGAAAATGATCAATAATAACCTCGGTAATTTGTGCTGCAAAGAAAAACGATAATGCGGAAGGGTTCCAACGCTATACCTTCTTGAAGAAAATTTCAAACCAGTTTATTGTGCACCAGACGCGTGTTTCGAATATTTAATTCTCATCAGTGATGCTCCCAGCCAAAGTGCTTTTCATAAGCCGCCCAAATTGATTTACCAGGCGCCCTCTGATTTTTTTTTTAAGAAATTGAATAACAGAGCGTACGCGGTTCCAAATTTCAGTCGACCGAGTTGGAAAGAAGTAATTTATACACTTTAAACCATCCAATGTCACGGGAAACAAGTTTAACTGCTCCACACTGTAGCAATTGATCGCCTTGATTGTTCTACCTTTATTTAATGTTAGAACTTACCTGAAAGACAAAACTCTCCTCAAACTTTGGATTACATGTCTTCTTTTTAAATTTGGATTGTAAATATCTTCTTTCGTCTGGCATCAAATATATCCTGAAATGATATCATTATAATGAATCATCAATAATTTCTTGAACAATAGTTGAGCAGAGTTGAAAGCTCCTAGCTCTTTTGTGTATTTATTATATTAGAAAAGAGCAGTAGCTCATTTCTTTTAAGCAGTTACTGTAAACCTGGACATTTTCGCGCGGGGGTAATTTTCGCGATTTTTGGGAATAGAGATATTTCGCGAAAATAACACCCACGCGAAAATATCCCCCTTGCATTTTTACAATAGGAAAGACATTTTTATTACGAATATTTCCCCCGCGCGAAAAGTCTTGATGTTTTTATCACGATTTTTCTCTCTGGTGAATATATCCACGTTTACAGTACTTGTTACATCTCAAATTGATCATAACTCATTGGAATCCAACCAAGCGAGGAAAAAAACTCACATATTCTAAGCCAAGGGGTCGTATCTCTTTTTAATCATTTTAATTACATTGTGCACATCTCAATTATGTAATCTTACATTATATATATTGCATTGTCATTTCTCTTTTTAGTAAAAACGATTGTATTTTCCAGAATGTAGGAATAATACAACTAAACATACACAAATGTATTTGAGTGTTTGTATGTTCTAATTTGCTTCAACATTTCAACATCCTTTCTTTCTCCTTAAAACAAATTCTGGATCAGCCAAATGAAACTATATGTCTTGGGAAAAAATCCTGCAGAATAAATTGCAAATTTCTTGCAAGAGTTTCATAGTACACGAAGGAACCAAAAAGTAGAGAAATGTGGGCGGACGATACCCTGTTGCATTGTTCTTTATACATGATGTGAACTTCGCGTGTTCTGATTCAAACTCTAAGTGGAATCAAATTTTATTGGTCACGATAGGCGAATTGTTTATCAGCTATTGTCATGATAAGTCAATATTGACTGTGATCTTATGTATTTTTTTCATACAAACTAATTTCAATGTCCCATGTTGAGTACCGTTAGTCATTAAATAACTTCCGATGGGTATAAAGAATTTATTTTGTCATGCAAAGGGAATTTTCTGTGTTTCCCTTTGATCCCCTCGATTCAGTTTCTTTATTCTACAAGGAATTATGAATCATTCATAAATATTTATTTTTTCATATTTCAAAATCTCATTTACTGATCTACAGATAGTTCCAATTTCAATAGATTTATCTTATTCCCCAAAACCTGAAGTCTAGAGTCTATTTTCATCTTCTTATCGGTATTCAATTTTGAAACAGAGGTTCAAAGGGTAAATTTCATTCATCTGAGAGACATGCACATTCTTAGTATATTGAGTAGACCAAACTTAGGAAAATCTAATACTAGTACTTAAATCCCATTAGCCAGGTAAATGGAAGAACTTCCAGATAGGAATTTGGCGAAACTTCCTCAACAACTCGAAATATATGTGTACAAAACCTTTGATACCCAGGGTTAAGCACTAGCAATCCGGATAATCTCTTTGAATCCATTTGCCTCCGATTTGCTAAAAGACCATCTCAATCGGTTCAAGGTGCCAAATAGTATTTTTGATAATTTGTGTTATCTTGCCATGTTCCATTTTCCAATGGTCAAAACTCAAATGCACCGTACGTCTTACTGTAGTAGCTGAGATGAAGATCTGATGGAAGACTTGTTCCATTATTAAGTAAACGTTGACCTTAGCCAACAATGGGTTATAATATATCTGCCATGGATATTATTAATTTATTAAGTATGATATAAGTGTGACGGATAGAAGACTTATGTCGGATAACATAACCTCTAAATGTTGCTTTGGGTAGCAAAGCAGGTGACAAATAACCTCGTATTACGGAAAACAAAATAAAGTACCTTATAAAAGGATCACAGCTGCTATTATTCCCATACTGTCGTGTTGGTAGATTTTTGGCTTTGATTAAGGTCACTAAAAGTTTCTCCGTTTCTCTCTCATATTCTACAGCAAACCAGACGCGGCCGATATGGTCGGCCGGGATTTCGTAATCGTCATCCTCGTCAACAATCTTATAGAGGCTTGGATCTATAGCACCTAGAGCATAGGCACCTAGGAAGAAAAGTTATATACATTTATACTTTCAGATGATTCACGATATTTATCAATATTAAAATATACTTGTAATTTTAATCGTAATGATTTAGTGCATCACATGCACACTTCAACAAATGATAATACAGAAGGGTTCCAACTCTATACCTTCATGAAGAAAATTTCAAACCAATTTTTCCTGCACCAGACATGTGTTTCGAATATTAGATTCTCATCAGTGATGCTTCCAGCGGAGTCACCAAAATTCATTTCAGTTGTGACCTCTTTAATGTTTTGAATTTAGATTTGTACATTTACTTTACCGAGAGTGCGCGGTTCCAAATTCCTGTAGGGCTCAATTCAGTAGCATATCCAAATAAAATATATGTTCAAAATAGCATAGGAGGGATGGTGCTAAGTTGTTAACCTCCTTCAATTTCGGTGGTAGTTTTGAATGGAATGACAAGTTTTCGAAAAAGCAAATAACATATATGATGTCAAATCGAAAAAGGGCCAAAACAAAGCTTCTTTCAGGCGACAGAGCTGGAAAGAAATAATTAATACACTTCTTAACATCAGGTCACGGGGAACCATTTTAACTGCTCCACACTGATGATGTATCATCAGTGATGATCGAGGTCGAAAGAGTGGAAATCCAAAATATATATGAAGAGCGAAATTCTAAAACATAACCTAAAATGTGTATACCAAAGAGCCAGCTAAGGACAGAACTATCCTATCAGAGAGATTAGAAAAAAATGTCGAATTTAGGGTCCACATTGTACAGGACCACTGACGTTTTACCAAGGGCGAAAAACTGTAATGTTTGACATACTTTCAGTAAGCCAAGAAATAGGAAATGCAAGAAAAAAATCAGTGTGTATCCCGCCAACAAAAATATAAAGACCAGAATCTAAACTGACTCAAATACTGATTGATACAATTCGACTCCGGTAAATGCAAGAGTTAAGTTCGTATCTCACCTCAAAGGCATGACGAACTGTCGGACAGACGGCACCATGCAATATTTATAAAAAAAAAAACTTAGAAAAATATTTGCCACTGATAATTCACGATCAAAAAGAGTAGGTTTTGGTGTTTGAAGATTAATACGGGGAACAAATTTCATAGAAATGCTAATGTACAATTACAAAATTATTCTATGGAACATGAAATTTTATCTGCATGATTCATTTTAAGTCTAAACCCTTTCACAGTCCCCGCCAACCTACATAGATACATTTACAAACGATTTACAAAGAGGAAGTTGACAATCCATCAATGAATCAGAGCATTACCATCCATTTAATGATATAGACATATATAATTCCATATGACATAACCATTGAAGTGCAATGAAAAAGGGTTGTTGATTACGTAACTTTTCATTTCAATACGGAAATCAATTTCAGAAATGATCCAAGGGGACAAAACATACAACCAATACGTAGTTAGTTATATGAAAAAAATCTGTGCGGAAAAATGCATAGCTCTGTATTTAGCTGGTACTTTGGTCATGTTTATAATTTGGCTCTTCATATATTCACTCATATTCTCTACGTGAAGGTAATCTTCTTGACTTCACGAAGAGAAGATTATATTCATATATTCACTCATATTCTCTACGTGAAGGTAATCTTCTTGACTTCACGAAGAGAAGATTATATTCATATATTTACTCATATCCTTTACGTGAAGGTATTCTCCTTGACTTCACGAAGAGAAGATTATATTCATATATTCACTCATATTCTCTACGTGAAGGTATTCTCCTTGACTTCACGAAGAGAAGATTATATTCATATATTCACTCATATCTCTACATGAAGGTAATCTCTTTGACTTTACGAAGAGAAAATGATATTTACATATTCACTCATATTTTCTACGTGAAGGTAATCTCATTGACTTCACGAAGAGAAGATGACATTCACATATTCACTCTTATTCTCTACGTTAAGGTAATCTCCTTGACATCACGAAGAGAAAGTGATATTTACGTATTCACTCATATTCTCTACGTGAAGGTAATCTCCTTGACTTCACGAAGAGAAAATGAAATTTAAATATTCGCTCATATTCTCTACGTGAAGGTAATCTCATTAACTTCCAGAAGAGAAGATGATATTCACATATTCACTCATATTATCTGCATGAAGGCAATCTTTTTGACTTCATGAAGAGACAATGATATATATTCGCTCATATTCTCTACGTGAAGGTAATCTTCTTGAGTTCACGAAGAGAAAATGATATTTACATATTCGCTCATATTCTCTACGTGAAGGTAATCTCCTTGACTTCACGAAGAGAAGATTTTATTCATATATTCACTCATATTCCATATTCTCTACGTGAAGGTAATATTCTTGAGTTCACGAAGAGAAAATGATATTTACATATTCGCTCATATTCTCTACATGTAGGTAATCTCCTTGACTTCACGAAGAGAAGACTATATTCATATATTCACTCATATTCCATATTCTCTACGTGAAGGTAATCTTCTTGAGTTCACGAAGAGAAAATGATATTTACATATTCGCTCATATTCTCTACGTGAAGGTAATCTCCTTGACTTCACGAAGAGAAGATTATATTCATATATTCACTCATATTCTCTACGTGAAGGTAATCTTCTTGACTTCACGAAGAGAAAATGATATTTACATATTCGCTCATATTCTCTACGTGAAGGTAATCTTCTTGAGTTCACGAAGAGAATATTATATTCATATATTCACTCATATTCTCTACGTGAAGGTAATCTCCTTGACTTCACGAAGAGAAAATAATATTTACATATTCGCTCATATTCTCTACGTGAAGGTAATCTCTTTGACTTTACGAAGAGAAAATGATATTTACATATTCGCTCATATTCTCTACGTGAAGGTAATCTCTTTGACTTTACGAAGAGAAAATGATATTTACATATTCGCTCATATTCTCTACGTGAAGGTAATCTCTTTGACTTCACGAAGAGAAGTATTCACTCATATTCTCTACGTGAATGTAATCTTCTTGAGTTCACGAAGAGAAAATGATATTTACATATTCACTTATATTCTCTACGTGAATGTAATCTCCTTGAATTCACAAAGAGAAGATGATATTCCTCTAATTCGGTCCCGAGAAATCATCAAAATGATCCCAAAGATGTGCCTTGTTTTGACTTTAAAATATTAGAAATAAAGTTTGTATATTTTTCATTAAATTATACAATATTTAAATAAAACATTGTATCTGTTGACTGGTACTTGTAATATAAGATGTATGGTAGCGGGATTTTATACTTTTTTGAGAGGTATAACTATAAAGGCGGAAGGACTATTATTCCACCAGGGCCTTCTTTGTGAAGCAACGGGATAGAATTCCAAAGAACCGGATCGTATTGCATAATACTTGATCAGCTTTCTAGCTCCCAAGAGAAATTCCTTAATGCAACATTCTTATCCATGCTAATAATTCTGTGAAAACAGCTTTGAATACTCCCTACATGCTATTTATTTGGTTTTTTAACAAGAAAAATCGTGACTTTCCTTTAGTAAAACAATGCAAAAACATGTCAACATGGGATATGCATGTGGTAACAATCATGTGACGAATGTAATGACATAAATGACTTACTGCGTCTGTTACTTTGCGAGTAAAATGTTTAACGTCTTCAAATTCATTAGCATCATTTTAGAGCAAATAAATTTACAGCATGGACCAGACATGCACGTTTCGGGTATTTAACCCTCGTCAGTGATCCTCAATCTAAAGGTATGTCTCAAATTTCATTCCAACCGATCGCAGAAAATGTACATAATTACAAATACATAGGAGGAGAAACGAACTAAATTCATACAGAAAACTTAAAGCCTTTTTCTTTTAACAGACAAGGCACCAACAAAATAAAGGTTTGCTTGTGACTTCGGCTTTACAGTTCTTGTCGCTCGGATAGCATATCCAACACCATCATTGGCATTTTTTATGATCATTTCATCTATTATGATCATTTTATAAAGATCAAACTTTGAAAATAATATCAGAATATTGATTTCGAAAACGAAAGTAGGAAGATCCTTGATTAGTATGGATGGAGAGTAACTTTATGTGTATTTGCCGATTTTTTCCCCTGAAATTGATTATCAAGATAGTTGATTGCGCATCTCAATTATAAAACTTTACAGTCTTTATGGACATGGTGTAAAGTGCTTCTTTGGACTGAATTTTCCCGAGGCATTTCATTACTGTCTGTTAAGTAACCAAGAAACGACATATTGCGATCTTAGCAAGCTCATTTTGCTATGGGCTTTCATTCCAATTGTAAAACTTCAGAGTAACCAAGCGAGCTAGAAAATGTTTCCGATAAATAAAACGACAAATTATCTTCTCGTCCACAGAGTTAATTTCCGATGGTCCTGGGGAATGGGGGTCGCCGATGTTATATTTCCCTCGCTCAGCATGAGGATTTACAGGATTTGTTGTTTTGATTTTCTTATCGGTTTGTCTCCTGCTGAACTTTCAGTGTAACTCCGGGATTCTCTCAATGCACGGTTGTACATATATGGCCAGGTTAAGAAATTAGGTAAACTTTCGATACAATCGTCAGATCATTTTCGGTATTTTTTGTTTAAATTCTAGGTAAACTTTCGATTCATTCGTCGGATCATTTTCGATATTTTTTGTTTAAATTCTAGGTAAACTTTCGATACAATCGTCTGATCATTTTCGATATTTTTTGTTTAAATTCTAGATAAACTTTCGACACAATCGTCAGATCATTTTCGATATTTTTTTTTAAATTCTAGGTAAACGTTCGATACAATCGTCAGATCATTTTCGATATTTTTTGTTTAAATTCTAGGTAAACTTTCGATGCAATCGTCAGATCATTTTCGATATATTTTTTTAAAATTCTAGGTAAACTTTCGATACAATCGTCAGATCATTTTCGATATTTTTTTTTTAATTCTAGGTAAACTTTCGATACAATCGTCAGATCATTTTCGATATTTTTTGTTTAAATTCTGACGCTTTTGTCTTTTAAATATGTTTTACTTTACATAGACAAAGAATCGCAGCACAATTTACTACCCTTGTTGTTTCAATGATTTTCAATTTTGTGCTCTATTGTAAGTGCTGTTGAGATTATCGTCAGGATCTTCTTTAACTCATTTCAATGATTGAACATTTGATATTCAATTTGATTCAATTGCTTAGCTATTGATAAAAAGCAATAATTATTATTTTCGACAGCGAAAAAGACGTCTTATACGTTCCCTTTAAAAAATGACAGCTTTATAATTAACCTCCACTTTACTTCATATCCTTTGGTCAAGGTGACATGAATCTTTTGAATCAATAACAACATAATGAAATTTGATGATTTGATTTATAGCTAAAGTGTCTTATTTTGTTTTTATGCAGAAATAGCGCATTTTATCAAATAAATGCATCAGCCATAGTCATCTATTTCTGCTTAAAAAACAAAATTGAACATTTATTCTTTCTATGTTTATGCGTTTTCAAAGCCAAAATAGAATAAAGGAAGCACCTGATTCTATTTATAACGCGAATCCGTTCACCAATGGGGAGGGAAGTTAGTTTTAGGAAGGAATAACTGGGATGTCCCTTATAACGTCATACTTATTCAGTATGATTGAAATGTCATAAATCAATGCGTTATAATAGATCGAGAGTTATGAATTAGAAATTAAAAAATGAAATATTGACAAAAATGTGACGGAATAAGTTTTGTATTACCCTTCAGACGTTGACCATTGGATACTAATTTTTTTTTTGCGGGATGTATTCGCATGAAGTTATCTGGTAAGTCATGAAATCATGGAATGTTGAAAACGTTAGATCTAGTAGACGGATTTTTCTGTACTGTTTCTGTGAGGTTTCTGTACTGTTTCCGTGTGGTTTGTTTTGGAATAATTTCAAAGAAAGCCTTGTGACAAGAAATATTCATTAGAAATATTCCGCTCATGTAGGATGTGACATCAAATGACGGAGAGCTATTGTAGCTCACCTGCCTCTGTCACATGTTGTTTATGTCGTATTTTGTAATCGTCGAGACGTAATCACTGAAAGAGGTTATGCTGGCGTCACACTGTCCCGATTTAAGCAGCCGATGGCCACACGATAAAGGATTTTTTCAAATTCGGGTGTGATCGTAATATCATCGGGCTATTCGTAAGGCCATCTTGAACCATCGTATGACTGCCGGCTTGATTTGTCAAACTTCGGGAACAACTTCGGGAGTGCTGTCATAATCTTTGGCGTGCCAAAAAATTCCCGATGTCACTCCCGAAGGACCATCTTCGAAACAGGTTCGTGTAATCATCTTGCCCATCGTAAGACCATCGAGAAGGCATCTTGCGTATTCGTAACATCTTCGTTTCTCCTTCGAATTACCATCGGAACCATCGGGGTCATTTTGCCATACGAAGGCATTACGAACGTGTCAAGAACCTCCCGATGGAGTTAGGAAGGCTATACGACTTCGTGACAACCTCGTAATTCCATCGAAATGACATCGTAATGTCATCGTACTCCAGTACGATGACGTTAAGATGGGATCCCGATGCAAAAGATGACAGACACAAATGTTAAACAAAACATTTCAAATACATAATATTCAAAACCAGTTTTAAAGTATTTTTCTAAGTTAATCCAAATATACTAAAATAAAAACTTCTCTGTCTTCTTCAAATTTCAAGTTCAATTTGCAAGTTCACAATCAATGCATTATAAAGCAAAATGACGTGCCTTGATAATGTTACGATAAGGAAAAAAGAAGGCAGAAGCATTGCTCCTTATAATGCATCTAAGAGAGCATGTACAGACTCAGTATTTTCTATAAATACTGGTAATACTAGTATCTTGTTGTGACATATAACCATTTTCATCTTTCTTACATTGAATCGTCACGTCATCCACTTGTTTCCACCAATGATGTTTATAAAGAAATTCGTGATATTTTAAGACGATTTTTGGTTGACACTGCTACTGAACCCGTGGTTTATTTGTCCGTCTGGTAGTCACACTTTCACACAAAGAACTGTAATGATATGCCTTGTAAAAGCAAACT
Source organism: Pinctada fucata (assembly GCA_028142955.1). Taxonomy (NCBI): domain Eukaryota; kingdom Metazoa; phylum Mollusca; class Bivalvia; order Pterioida; family Pteriidae; genus Pinctada; species Pinctada fucata. Next base: position 41,037,105 of record AP027103.1, read on the forward strand.
TTCAAAGATGGTCGAGCATGATAAGAAACAACATATCCATCTGGCTATGTCTTTCGGTATATTTAGGACATAATTTTCACAGATTTTGGCAATATTACATTGTTTAGATTGAGGATCACTGACGAGGGTTAAATCCCGAAACGTGCTTGTCTTGTCCATGCTGTAAATTTATCTGCTCTAAAATGATGCTAATGAATTTGAAGACGTTAAACATTCATATATCTTGGCTAACCATGCTACATAGACAGTGCGATTCAGATATTCGATAACTTATATTTGAGTTGCTAACTTTTGGGTATTTTTTTGTAATTTTCTGAGACAGAAATAATAAAAGGCGGAGGAGGAAACAATTGATACTGTGCTACTTTTAAACATCCAAAACGTGATTCATTCCTGGTTATAATCCGATGCATCGCATTCTAGATACGACGTCGTGAAGTAATCTAATAGCCTTCGTTAATACATCGTAAGTCTTCGTATGACCTTCGGATATGTTTTAAGATAAAATTCGTCCCGTCGTTTTGTCATCGGGAGCGGTTCGGATACAATCGTGTAGTCATCTTTTAGCATCGTGTAATCATCTTTCAGCATCGTAAAAACATCGGTTGCTGGGCGGATCTTAACCATATTCGGGAGTAACTTCGCACGAAATTGAAAATTTCAAATTCGTGTGTCCATCGGATATCATAATCGGGACAGTGTGAGGCCTACATTAGGGATTAACGGGGGGAATTTTAGAGATTTTAAAATTCGTCTTTCTATATCAAAGATGTTGTTTCTACATTCATATACTGTATCGGAGTTGATATTCAAATTCATCCGCGATGTTGGTCATTATGACGTCATATTGTTATTTGTACGGAAATCAAGAACGATCGTCACTCGGAGATGATTACAATATACAATATCATTATAAAAGCACTGTTTGACCTTGACCATTGTCACATGACCTTCCTGTCAAGGTGATATGAAACATTTGGGTCATGAGCAACAACATACTGAAATGTAATTTTTGAGTGATTGAATATACAGTTCAAGATATATTACCTGGACATGATTGGTATGAACAATTTTATTTGAAATAATACCAAGCGATCATGGCCATGGGTCTTTGAAAGTGAATCATCTTGTCTCTTCAAATAAATTTCTATAAGATATCCCAATATGAAGTAAATGACTGGTCAACGTTATTTGTTTATTCATTTTCCTTTAAATTGTTTAATTCATTTTTTAAATCAATGTTTTTCGTTGTCAAAAAGAAACTGATAGCTGATTGTCATGATTCTTATCTCATATTTCATTTAGTATTTCATGCAATTTTTAATTCCCTTATATTTACCTTTGATCAAGCTTTAACAAATATGAAAGCATCCTATTCAAACAAATGTAAAAAATCAATTCGTGGCCCAAATTGTAGTGAGTAATGTACGACGTTACATTTGTATTCTGCCTACATTGTGCATTTGCTTTTTACCTTGATTTTGGTCATTGCAACGCAAAACCTGAACGGCCGTGGTTCTCTGATATAATAACAAGTAGACAATTTAACTGAGATGTTAAGCTAAAATCGTGGGATGAAAAGGGCTGACTTTGAGATCATTGAATAATTTTTAACGTAGTTTTTTTTTCAATTTGTTGTGACACAAGGATGTGTGAAAATGAAAGCCGTATCGTTTAAAAGTTTTAAAGAAATCTACTTCGATGCGAACAATCATCAAAATAGAGAATGTTTTAACCCGCATGCCAACTCTGTAGCAGTTAGGCTCTTGCGGGGAAAAAAACCCACTGACTACCCTAACATCAATAACTCTACTCCTTTATTTGTTACATTTTTGTATAAATCAGCGAAAGGGTTCTTCGCTTAAGGTGGATGCTCATATTTCCTAAATAACAACTTTAACATTTTTTTCATCTCCATATATTCAAAGCTTATGTTAAACCTGATATACAAACAAAATATAATTCGTGGTTTCCTGATTATACCCAGAACGTTTAAACTGTAACATTGGACCCTATGGGAAAAGTAAGAAAATCCCTTTTTAGAGGTGATAAAATGTAACTATAAAAGTTTCTTTTCCCAAAACCATATCAGTTTGATAATCTGAATGGTCTAAAGAGAAAAAATATGGCAAAAAATTACCAGCAATTCTGACCTAGGGGATACTCTACCTTAATGACCAGATCATTGACATCTTTTTATCCATTGGATTGGTGAAAGAGTTTTCGAGTTAATATTGAATTTGAAACACGAAGAAGGATCAGAATGACGTCAGAGACTTTTAAAAAATAGTTTAAGTTCATATGTTCAAATATCTTTGCATCAAAATATAGCGTTTGTAATGTTATTGAGTATGTGAAATAGACGTGATTGATAGGATCTCCATTTTACTGATTTGGATAGAAGACACGTCATAAATTAATTCCGCTACAACATTTCCTTTAGACGTCAGAAATCTACTCCAAAAGACATAATGTCACCAAAAAAAAACAATTCATGGGCATGATTAGATACATCTGGTAGATTGAAGAATGTATTATGATGGGAAAAATTCCTATCACTGTTCCATCTCTATCCCAGAGATAGAACCTGGGGAAAGAAGCAATGAAATATATTTATTGTAGAGAATAAGACGTGTTGTACCGCATAACTATTTCTACTCCAATTTTGCTCGTACCCTTTGAGACAGCCTATGTGAGACACATAAGTTGTCTCAAAGGCTCCAATTGACCAATGATGAAAGAGAATCTTATAGTGACGACGTCAGAAAACAATGGCGTTAGATGGCATGAAACGTTGTTTAAAGTCCCTTTTTCTTAGGTTTCATAGAAGAAGAAATAGATTCCATCACTTTCTACTGAGTGAGACATAAAAATTTACACTCGTGACTTTTCCCTCGTTCCGCTACGCTCCACTCGAGGAAAGACCAAATTTCCGTCATTTGTGTAATTTTTTATGTCTTACTCATATCATGATTACAATTTTGATTCACCTCGGGGCCTAACCAAAAATGTAATCATGATAACTAGGTGAATCAAAAATGTAATCATGATACTTAGTAGATCGTGATATAACCTATTAGTCCTTTACTGGCTCTTTGACATACTGTTTAGGTAATGTTTATGATTTCGCTTTTCGTACATTCACTATCTGGATTACCTATATTTCGGCATCACTGATGTTACATTACATGTTGAAACTCGCATACGGTGCATTAGATTATTACGATAGAATATGTATTACAAATGACTAGTGAGGAAGAAAATGAAGACCCATCTTTAAAATCTTAAAACAAGGTGTGACATTAAATATGTGCTAAATTCTACAGTAGTTTATACCAAGATAATCTAAGAGCACGGATATTATTGTTAAAGACAGTCTCAATTTTAAAAGACTGTTTGTTCAGCTCTCGGACCTTGATTATCATAAATTTATTGAAATGAACATGTGGTAATCGTATATTGTCTTGGTATATGCGTTGCATATAAACTTATACGCGGAGTCACGTTACAACATAGTGTGTTTCAAATGAAACAAGGGATTGTCTACAGTAAAGGGGTCTTTGGGTATCAACATCTTTGATTTTGAAGATATATAATGTTACTGACGAGGTTTGAGTGTCCAAGACATGAATCGAATGTCTCTTTACGTGATTTTGATTAGACTGCAATAATATGTTTGAAGTCAAGTTCGCTTCTTTTTTTTTTCGATAATAATCAAATCTATGAATTTTGATTGCAGCTAGTACTGTTACACCAACAGTGATACTAAGATGGAGGCTGCAATTGTCATAGGAACATGAACCTTTACAATACCAGTGTATAATATATGTCATAGACATAACGAGGAATCATGTTCAGACTCTTCAAATTAATTTATATGAGAATAATTGGGATACCCAAACAATATTAATAAGGAGGTGAGACATGAAGATATGGCTAATATCTAGAATATGATCATGTAATTTGAGAAGAATGTACTGCTCATCCGACACAATGTCTTGAAAGTCATTCACATAAAAGTCCTTTTATATACAAGTCATTGCTGCAACGTGATCAGTTCTAAGAACCAAACCAATGATGGATGATAAGCCTTAAACAGATCTCATCTACTACCCGTGATATACAAAGTCAATATTTGGACATTCGACATCATGCGCAAAAACGACGTTCTTTTACAACAAATAATTATGCCAATTAACTCTAATTATATGGAAAATTGTTCTGATTCTTCTCTGAAGCATGTCTATTTTCATTCATTATTGATTTACATCTAATATGAAATAGTTCAATAATACTATGTGGTTTTCTTTCATATATTGGACTTATTATTGAGAAAGTTTTGAATTTCAGAAATCATTTTTTCATAATGGCACAATTGTCAGCATCATTTGACAGTCATGCCTCTCAAAATAGCAAACAAATCTATAGATGGTATAATTATAATACATAAAACCTTCATTTGGTGAAGAAATTTTATCCTTGAGCTGCTGAAATAGAAAAGAAGCTTCTCTGCCTCTTCTTATTTAAATGATACTTCTAAGTCTAAAACAAAATGTGGAAAACCTTATAATTCAATTACATGTATGTTTTTCTTGACTTTATATTTCAATATTTACTTTTGTACATATAAACCTTTATAAATTCATCTTTTATTGAATAGTAAAATGATATTATTAGTTTAAACATATTTATTGATTTCAAATTCAGTAGAAATTACATATGAAAATATACAATAGCAAGGATCGGAAAGAAAGCTACAAGCTTATATCAATTCCTCTCCTTGATATTTTTTCCCAAAAGGAGTATGAGTTACATGTTTCTTTTTTTCTCCCCCCCCCACCCCGCGCTTTTTTTTTTTTTTTTTTTTTTTTTTTGTCTGGCTTTTTTTTTTGGGGGGGGGGGGAGGGGGTTTGTTTGTTATGGAACACTCTGTATATACACTACTAAAAAAATTAGGAGGCAAGGTTTCCACTGTTTGCACTTTATACAATTATCAGAACTTCATTTAATGGTCATTTCTTACTATTCCTGTATCGACCAGTTACACATGGATAGCTTTGCTTATTCCAAATAATATTTCTTTCTATGTACAGTTATATTACACCGTAAAAATTAATTGCTCCTTTATCCTTTTTAGCAGTATATATATATCCACAATTAAGAAGGGAGGGATCTCCAACAAGATCCTGTTGCAGTACCAACAGCAAAACATCAAAACACCTCAAGTTAAAACACAGAGGAGACATACCCAGCGAGAGACAAACGGGACTAGCAACACCAAACACGACATCAAACATCAAACTTCAAAGACTACACATAAACCAATGAGCAATCGATGCTGACTTAGGACTGCCATCTGCTACGTTAGCAGCAAATGGTGTGCTTATCCGGATGATGTGCGCACAACCCTCCCACTTTTCCGGTAACCCAAAGGGTTCGAAGAACGCATGATTGTAGTGTAAAATAACATAACCACACAAACAAGACAGCAAAACGCAGGGGCCCAAGCAGCACACAGATGAATAAAAGCAAAGAGCGTACGAAATACAGTCCGTGCTCTGCCGGCTGTAACGAGCTCATGTGTATTATTACCTGAAGAGTCCGACCATTCAGAATCGCCAGTAGATCTCTAAACCATCGATTAATGCTAGATTGTCAAATACATAAAACATATCACACAGAAACACACAAACACATTAATTTTTCCTTTATACGAGTGTGTCGTTAACCAAATCCGCTGAGCTGAGCTTTACATATTTCAGACACTGGTCTGCGGTCACTTACAGTTTTAAGTCACCTACCGGATCGCCAGAGGGGGATGGGGGCTTATAGTTCCTGCCCTGTTTGTCTGTCTGTCCTTCTTTCTGTCACACTTGAGTTTTTAGGACTTTTCTTAGCTGTTGTTGAAGATATTGAACTGATTTTTTATATGTTGTGTGATACAGATGAACTAGAAAGGTTTCTTGTTGCGGTTGCAACAAGAGTGTCTTCCTCCTATACAATTTTTGGTTTGGAAAAATGAAGGACGTCACATTACATGTATTTATATTATATATTTAAGTTTTCAAATAGCAGTAACATTAAATTTTCAAACCGATAATTGTTGGTGAGCAAACATTTGATTTGGGGGGGGGGGGGGGGGGGGGGGGGCAGGAATTCTATTGCCAGCCGGTAAAATTTTTTCAGCAATTTTCTGAGCAGGCCATTTTTTTCAGCCATTACCAGAGTCGGAGAAAAATTTTCGCCGGTTCTTTGGGCCGGATTTAAACAAATTGTCAAATGTTGTGAATGTCTGTGTAAGTTAAACTCCCCGCTGTGATGACAGAGTATGAGTTAATAACCGTTCCTTCAGATGTCTCTTTGCAATTAGCGAATTTCAGACAGATTGTATGATGTTTAAATAGAACCTTTTCTAGATTTTTGTGCCTATGCGTATTAGGTCTCTGGTAGATACAGCTATGTGAACAGTTTGTATTTATATTAATTAATTTTTTGACTTTAAATTGTCTGGCACAAAGGGCCAGCAAAAATTTCCATATCATGCAATGTATCCTTACTTTTGCATGGTCCGGGGAAAAAAAAATTGCCGGCCCTTTGGGCCGGAATATTTTTTTCAGCATTTTTCAGAGCCGGGATTTTTTTTTGCAAATTCTTCCTGCCCCCTTCCCCCATAAAAAAGGCGAGCTCGTAGCTGTAGAACCAATTTTCTTGAGAAGAGAAATGGTAATAACAAGTTACGTTCAATATCTATATATAAATACCATGAGGTTCTCGCTGTGCAGGTTCAAATTTGGATCCCCCCCCCCTTCCCTTTTTTCAAAGTTTTATTTTGAATTTCCATCATGGCGACATCGTTCAATATAAACAGAACTGTTTTCGAAAAACGAGGGGAGGGAAGAATGTTGGAGAAATTGTTCATCAATTTGTAAATAAACCAACCGAAAATTATGTTCGAACGTTTGCTAGAATTAGAAATTAAACTTGATGTTCAAAATATAGTTATTGAAGTTTAGAAACAGGTTTGTAGGTTAGAAATCGGAATCAAACTACCACTTTTTGTGTGTAAATTCTGGTTTGTAGCTGATCTCTTCTAAATTAATCAACTGTTTTAAAATCAAATTGTGTATATCGAAATGTATTTATGAAATGCATATTCATCATTGCCGTGAAATCGGAATTTGAAAATCTCAACACTGCTTTTCTCGAGTCGGACTCGGACTACCAATTTTAGTGTGCGCCCGATCTGTTGGCGTGAAGGTGTATCGAAATACCCAACTCAAAATTTCGATGCTCATATCTTTTCAACAGTAAGAGATAGGAAAAATCAGAAAGACTAAATAAGACAGATATATGGATAAAAAATAATAATATTGAAATTTTTAGGAAACTTCATAAGCTTAATTTTTGTTTACTATTATAAGCAAAAAAGTGTCTTCCTCCTATGAACTTCTGAATTTGGAAATATGAAGGACGGTGAAGGACGTCATCGTAATAAATCGTTACAGTGTGCATCTAGCATTTCATATCTTGCATGGCTGTCGACTTTCAAAAAGAATGGAAATTGTAGATAGCAAAATACGAGATATTCAAGCTTACAAATAGCAAAACATAAAATTTTCGGTCCTTTTGAGTAATTCGACGCTCCCGTCAAATATTTGAATCTACTAAAAAACATGATAAAAAAAATAACAGAGACCAAAAATAAAAAAGACCAATCTAGCTTTTACTCCAAACGTAACGTTGGAGAACTTTCATTGTCCTAGCTTACAGGGTTCTTGAGAAATCGCTGATCCAATTTTCCACGGTTACGAAAACAATAGGTCTTCCGACGGAAGTCGGAAGACCTAATTATAAATTGGATTTTGATTCACCTTATTTTACAAAAGTTATGGCCCTTTGACTTAGCAAATTTCGTGAAATTTTAAATTCTCTAGACGTTTTCTAATACACATATTGAACTAATTTTTGTGTGGACATTCATCTTTTGGTGTAAGTGCATGTCAAGTTTAAATCCATGTTTAATATTCATGTTAAATTAATAGACAAATATCGCTCAGCGATCAAAACGTTATAAAAATATCATTTTCATTTGGCACATAGTATCTGTCACATTTGTCATGAGAAAAGTTTAATAATTCGAAACCAGTATTCATATTTTAAGAACATGGATACCTGACGGTAACTCTATTAAAGGCGTCCGATATGCAGATCAGTCGATCAAAGCCACACACTAAACCAAAAGCAGCATCTAGAACGCACATTGAAAAAGCATACAAAAATATAAAACAGGACAAATATAGTGAGGAGATCCCCAACAGTGAAAACAGTGAAACATACACTCACAAGACGATACAAAGATAGTGAGGAGATCCCCAACAGTGACAACAGCGGAATACACTCTCACGAGACGAGACAAAGATAGTGAGGAGATCCCAACAGCGGAACGTACTCTCACGAGACGAGACAAAGATAGTGAGGAGATCCCCAACAGTGACAACAGCGGAATACACTCTCACAAGACGATACAAAGATAGTGAGGAGATCCCAAACAGTGACAACAGCGGAATACACTCTAACAAGACGAGACAAAGATAGTGAGGAGATCCCCAACAGTGACAACAGCGGAGTACACTCTCACAAGACGAGACAAAGATAGTGAGGATATCCCAACAGTGACAACAGCGGAGTACACTCTCACGAGACGAGACAAAGATAGTGAGGAGATCCCCAACAGTGACAACAGCGGAGTACACTCTCACGAGACGAGACAAAGATAGTGAGGAGATCCCAACAGCGGAACATACTCTCACAAGACTAGACAAAGATAGTGAGGAGAGCCCCAACAATGAAAACAGCGGAATACACTCTCACAAGACGAGACAAAGATAGTGAGGAGATCCCCAACAGTGAGAACATACTCTCACAAGACTAGACAAAGATAGTGAGGAGAGCCCTAACAATGAAAACAGCGGAATACACTCTCACAAGACGATACAAAGATAGTGAGGAGATCCCAAACAGTGACAACAGCGGAATACACTCTCACAAGACGAGACAAAGATAGTGAGGAGATCCCCAACAGTGAGAACAGCGGAATACACTCTCATAAGACGAGACAAAGATAGTGAGGAGATCCTCAACAGTGACAACAGCGGAGTACACTCTCACGAGACGAGACAAAGATAGTGAGGAGATCCCCAACAGTGACAACAGCGGAGTACACTCTCACGAGACGAGACAAAGATAATGAGGAGATCCCAACAGCGGAACATACTTTCACAAGACTAGACAAAGACAGTGAGGAGATCCCAACAGTGACAACAGCGGAATACACTCTCACAAGACGATACAAAGATAGTGAGGAGATCCCCAACAGTGACAACAGCGGAATACACTCTGACAAGACGAGACAAAGATAGTGAGGAGATCCCAACAGTGACAACAGCGGAGTACACTCTCACAAGACGAGACAAAGATAGTGAATATATTCCAAACAGTGAAAACAGCGGAATACACTCTAACGAGACGAGACAATGATAGTGAGGAGATCCCCAACAGTGACAACAGCGGAGTACCCTCTCACAAGACGAGACAAAGATATAGAGGACATCCCCAACAATGACAACAGCGGAATACACTCTCACGAGACGAGACAATGATAGTGAGGAGATCCCCAACAGCGACAACAGCGGAATACACTCTCACGAGACGAGACAAAGATAGTGAGGAGATCCCAACAGTGACAACAGCGGAATACACTCTCACAAGACGATACGAAGATAGTGAGAGATCCCAAACAGTGAAAACAGCGGAATACACTCTAACGAGACGAGACAATGATAGTGAGGAGATCCCCAACAGTGACAACAGCGGAGTACACTCTCACAAGACGAGATAAAGATACAGTATAGAGGACATCCCAAACAATGAAAACAGCGGAATACACTCTCACGAGACGAGACAATGATAGTGAGGAGATCCTCAACAGTTACAACAGCGGAATACACTCTCATGAGACGAGACAAAGATAGTGAGGAGATCCCAACAGTGACAACAGCGGAATACACTCTCACAAGACGATACAAAGATAGTGAGGAGATCCCAAACAGTGACAACAGCGGAATGCGCTCTCACGAGACGAGACAAAGATAGTGAGGAGATCTCCAACAGTGACAACAGCGGAGTACACTCTCACAAGACGAGACAAAGATAGTGAGGAGATCCCCAACAGTGACAACAGCGGAATACACTCTCACAAGACGAGACAAAGATAGTGAGGAGATCCCCAACAGTGAAAACAGCGGAACATACTCTGACAAGACGAGACAAAGATATAGAGGAGATCCCCAACAGTGAAAACAGCAGAATATACTCTGACAAGACGAGACAAAGATATAGAGGAGATCCCCAACAATGAAAACAGCGGAATTTACTCTCACAAGACGAGACAAAGATAGTGAGGAGATCCCCAACAGTGACAACAGCGGAACATACTCTCACGAGACGATACAAAGAAATAGAGGAGAGCCCCAACAATGAAAACAGCGGAATACACTCTCACAAGACGATACAAAGTAATAGAGGAGAGCCCCAACAATGAAAACAGCGGAATACACTCTCACAAGACTAGACAAAGATATAGAGGAGATCCCCAACAGTGACAACAGCGGAACATACTCTCACGAAACGATACAAAGATAGTGAGGAGATCCCCAACAGTGAAAACAGCGGAATGTACCCTCACAAGACGATACAAAGATACAGAGGAGATCACCAACAATGAAAACAGCGGAATGTACTCTCACAAGACTAGAAAAAAAAAGGACAAACAGACGGAGACAAGAACACTGCCAAAAAGTAATCTGAGTGTGTTGTCTTAATCTAGAGAAGGTATTCCGTTAGAAATACAACTATTTCAAGACCTTACACTCAATAATGTTTTTTCGAGTAATTTGTAACTCATTACCCGCAGGTGTACAATTTCATCATCATTTGCAAAACTATAGTCTATCGATCACATATACATCATAATCTTATATAATTTGAGATTATTGCATTGCCAATGAGAATAATATAATCAGAAAGCTCAAATAGAAAGCGCTACTAAAGTCTCTAGAGCCAAAGTGATGGAACAGGTTTGGAGAAATCCTTTATTAAATGGTTAAATCTAGTGCCACTACTAATTCGAAGTTTTAGCGTTTTCGCGTGATACAGCAGGGAAACGAAATCCCCATCCAGATGTATACTAACATATCAACCTTCGTTCCTTATCGAAGCAATAACCCTATTTCGTATATGTTTTTCTTTAATAAATGTTAGAGTTATTTCCTGGGTATTCTGCCCCCCCCCCCTTCTGTACATTTCTCCCCCTCCCTATCACCCTGTCCATGTACGAATTATCCAACCATTCGCCGCGAATTATCCCGATTTTCGGAACGAAAGGTACGAAAGAACTCGGTACGAACAATTCCGACGAACATGTACATGTAATATGTAAACCGTATTCGATGAAATCCGGTCCCCCATTACTATCAATTAAATAGAGCACAACTGAGGGTAAAATATAACCTGGTCTCAGTGCGCGCTGGCCTGATGTATATCAAAAAAGTTTTAAATTCTTTGCCGATGCAGCGTTCTCCAGTGGTCTTTAGTAGTAGTGACGACAATTTCAAACTTCAGTAAGCGATCTGTTTTCATTACGTCAACATTAACCATATCACGTGATACGCGAATGATCCCAGTATCTTCTACGAAAAAAAACCCTTTTTGATTCAAAGTTATTCGACGAAAGAAGTATTTATTTAAAGCTACAGTGTCCCTGTAAATAAATTTGATCGTAAACGTAAAATTTATTCCGAAGGGTCTAGATAAGAGGAAAAAAGGAGTCATAAAAGTTTTATTTGAGAAAATGCAGTAACTACCATAATATTGTCGAATTTTGTAGAAACTCAATAGATTGTAGGTGGCGCCAGTGGAATGAAAAAGAGCTGCCCATCCCAAATTCAAAATGACGTTTTTAAACGGCTGTAACTGCAAATGTATACTTTCATATGAAAAGAAAGATTTTGCATTATAAAATTGTATTTTATTTAATTTTCAGGGACACAGTACCTTTAAATGCATCTATACGGTCACATAATGGTAATTCATCCTGGTCAGAAAGAACACAAAAGCAAAAAAAAAATGTTTCATTTGCATGGCCAGTACCATGATATTTGCGAATTTGGGTTGAAAATAACGAATTTTATCAGGAGATAATAAATTGAAAGAAAAAAAATGCTTATTTTAATTTGCGAGGTTATCTAATAAAATGTAAGTAATACATGTAATAATATAAATCCTTCTCATTTTTTTTTTACAGTTGATATACCGTACCAGTGATGAGTTTCGTAATTGTGTCCACCGCAGTTTACACTAACTATCTTTTACAGTGTCAAATTTATTGACTTGTTACATGGAAAGACGTCAGCCTGTGTCAGCTAACCTACTGGGAACACATCATCTGTCGGCGTCATCAGCGCTCATCTCACAGTACCGTAGTACTGCTCTGATCACAACACAAACAATACTCAATAACCTCAATATTATTCTCCACGGAGAAAACAAAGTTTGACAAAATTGAAAACATTTTCGTAAGCATGTGATCATTAGCGATTAACAAATATTGTTTTTTAATTTGTGATCAGCATATTATTTGTTTAAACGATTTTCATTTGGGAATGGATTACTTTTTATAAAAACAAATAAGCATTTCCTTGTTCCTGTTTACATTTTAACCTACATCTGATTTATTATGACTTCGCAAAAACGTGCATACAGCTCTTATGTCGAAGGGGAAAATGTAAAAAAAAAATTCCAACTACCTTTTTGTATTTTTAACCAAATTAGCAGAAACATAAATTGTATAGTTAAGATTTGTTTTGCCTTATGTTGCTTCTTCCGGAAAAGGACATTTCTGAAATGAAATATGTGAACTGATAACTTTTTTTCTCTCCTTTCGGCAAGTCTCGAAATTCAAAATATTTCCTTTCTAATACATCGGATTGTTCATCATTAAAAGAATCCCACACAACGAAACGAATGACATCAAACTACAAGATGACGATGAATTGCTAAACCTGGTTCAAGACGCTACTATGAGAATGGAAGCAGTCTTTTTCTTTCATCATGAATTTCTCAATGGCTAAAACAGTTTCATTTGAAGAATTCATATAAGAGGTAATACTCAATACAACTTTTTGTGTTACCACACCAAAATATATAATGAGTTTCCTTTTTATTTCCTTTTGAATTAAAACAATTTGATAATTTACCTGGAATCTCCACTGATGGTCGTTTAATACTGAGGGGTGATGTTGGTTCTGAGGAGCCTCCTCCACCTCCCGCGAGCTGATACTCCTCCGAGGATCCTCTATCCAGCCTCCTTGGTAGGGAGTTGGTAGGGACCGTAAATGGTATCTGCTTCATACTACAGGGAAAAAGAATCAAAGAGTGATACCGGCGAAGCATTTCTTTGTCAGATGGACGATGTGATGACAATATAAACTGGTAATGAAGAAATTCCTCCTTCTCAATATCTGTCTCAGAACTGAAGCAACTCATTGATAAAATTCCGTGATCACTAGGTCTATCCAAATTCACATCATATCAGTTCATTTTATCCCAAACGAAAAAGTTCCGTCAAATGTCTGATGGTTGAAAAACCAGGAAACCAAATCAATATGAGCTCTGTCACATGCCGTGGCCGAATGTTAGCATAAATGATACCAAAACAGTACAAAATTTCTTAAAGTAGCGTTATGAACCTAAAATCCCTTTTTACTGACTGTAATCATTTTCTCTCTTGTTTGACTGGATTTTAATACCCCATGATATTAATCAAACAGCTTCAAAGGCACAGAGTACAGTTATTCCTCGGCAATATATTACCAACTAGTTACCGTCTTCTCTTATATCAATTCTCCTTTTTCGGTAAACATTATCACTAAACGCCCAGAATTTATTTGCACTCGTGCGATTACGTTTACAGATATATATCTTTTCGGTCTGGCGTCTCTCAATACCAATGTCAGTTGGCTTTCTCATGACAATTGATCGGGATGCTTCTCATGAAGTGGGATGACAGCACATAGACAATGCTTCTTGACCTTCTTTTTCCTACACTCAAAAAATCACAAGGATTCTTAAAGGATGACAACGGTTTTGAAGGAATAATTACTTCGGAATGAGAATGAGGGAACTACCTGCATTCTGTAGCCTTTACTCTAACTAATTGCTTCATCTATAGATCAGGGACGACTCCAGTATTTGATCAAGTAATGACGATTTACAATGATTGATAACACCAATTGTAAATATTTGAAAATTTGATTTAGTAAAAAGATATTAATCAAACTCATAAACGGTGTTAAATGCGATTTTAGTAAAACGTTATTAATCAATCTCTTTAAAAAGTGGTTTAATTAGGAAAACGATATTAACAGAAAAAAAACAGCGTCCGTTGAACACTTGTGTAAAGCCAGGTGGAAAGTCTGTGTTGTGTGTTTTCTGTCTAAACTTGTATCATACGTTGGTTCTGAAGAAACACTTGATTTTACTGTATTTTATAAACATTATATTAAGCAGGGTATTATAGAAACTAGGAAATATTTTATAGCTTCCAGTAACTTATTAAAATTTGATTCTGAACGTTTTATATTATTTAGTTGAGAAACAAGAAGTGAAGCTCGAAATGATAAGAAAAAACAAATTTTAAAGAAACAAAAACATAGTTTTCTTTTTTGTACTTTTCAGTATGGATCAGGCAATGGTTTGTTTTCTGTAAATAATACGGAAGTGTTCCAACTCTATACCTTCTTGAAGAAAATTTCAACCAATTTTCATGCACCAGGCACGTGTTTCGAATATTTAAAAATTCTCCTCGGTGATGCATCCATTCTATCATTTAATTTCCCAAAAAATTATTATAGAAAAAGTATGCTTCAATTCTTAACATTCATAATTTTCAGGAAAATTAAATGATAGGACCTTACTATAAGTCCGGCTTGACCTGGACCTCCTTAAACGGTTGTTCAGAGATTGAATTCCATAAAAAAAAAAAAACAAATAGCACGAGGACCAACATTATGGACGAAATATCCCTGAAATGAGGTAAAAAAAAAAGAAACTGTTTACCTTATGGTCAAGGTTTTGACCCAAAAATAAGGAAGATAGAGTGAAAATCTTAGATTGTGTATAAACAAGATCTGTATAAACAAGAAAATCTTTTTTTAAATCTATTATGAGACTGAATAGATTCTTTAATATGGTGAAATGACATATGAATAACTCTTAAAAAAATACATCACTCTTTGAAATCAAAATTTAAAATCTTAAGCTTTGAATAACATCTAAGAATTGTTTGAATAAACTAACCAAGCATTATTCTTTTACTTTTTCACTATAGTCATACAAAATGACATGAGTACATCTTTAATCTATATAGTTGTGCAGATTTCAAAAGAACCTTAGATAATTTCTTACGTAACAAATTTGACTTTGATCTTTCTGCTTTCATGTTCGTTATAAACCGTTATTAATGTATCTCTAGATTTGCTGATGTGTATGATACGCGATGATGCTTACAAATCTGTTTTGTCACAGTCATGTACATTTTGTTGACTCCTTCTCTATATTGTGACACTTATTCTTCGTCTGAGAAAATCGGTGAACATAAATCTTGAGTTTTTAACACAAAACGAAACTACGTAAAAAGATGATGAATATCAGCGCAATGTTATACTGCATCCCTGGTTTGAAATCGCTTTTTTTTTCTCTTTCATTTAAATGGAAACCTGATAGAACTGATCAACATATCAGACAAGAGACGAGACACACTTTGGCTACTTGAAAAATATTTTTAAAAAAGGGGGGTCTCCTGACCCAATTTGGAATCATGTCAGACTCTTGTCAAAAGGATATGTTCACAACAATTTTTTCTGAAATCTAAACATTCATAGAAACCAAAAGAAAAAGATATCTGAAGATTTCAAAATATTCTCCCTAAACAGCATATTCACTGTGAAAAAAATAAAATTTAAAAACAAACCGCTAAACTTTGTTGAACGACAATATATCTGTTGTCATCATGTATGACAGTTTGGGTAGAAAACACAATGATAGTAGAGGATCTCGCGTATGTTCGTCCTGTTTGGTTTTCTGAAATTCTGTGCAGCGGTTGGGGAGAAAAGGGCGGAAACTCCGGATAGGGTGCTACATGTACGATATTCAATCACTTCAGCCATGGTCAAATGAGGTTAAAAAGAAAGTTATTACTTAGCCAATCTAGGATAACTGCAAACGGACCGTCAACTAGCTTCATCTGAGAAGAGAAGGCTCTGACCATTTTTTGTCGGAATCCATGAACTGTCTGTCGTAAGCCGTTCATCATTATCTTTAAAAATATTCGGTTATACATGGCTCCTGTGTCTGACCATCATGTCAGCTAGGAAACATTTTCAAAGTAATGAGACAATTAAATTCTATTTCAGCCTCTATGTCCGGATTAGCTGAAGGGTACTTAAATACAGATAACAATTACAGAAACATTTTCTTCACACTCTTGAAAACCATAAAATTAAACCATGGCTGACGCCGCTGATTAACATTTATATATATATAATTTTGTCTAAAAGTGTGACTGATTAAGGTTGAAAAACCAAAAACATGCATGTCTGGTGCAATCCATATGGCATAGTATGACTAGAAAGTAGTGCTGTATATTGAAATAATTTTCAATACAATACAATACATTTTGCTTCAATAATCAATATTCTCAATGCAATACGCATTTTTACATTTTTCTCAAATAAATCTAATAATGAATTAATAAGTGGAGTTTTTATGTTTAAATCAATGAAAACTTTATAAAAAAGAACAAAAATAAACAACAAATGGATGTTTTCCATTATTACAAAAGCAAAAACGGATTAAAAAGATGACAATGGCAGGTATGGAAAGTGTTTCTTTGTCTCCCAAAGAATTTTGGTTGGTGACTGGTCACGTGCTCCGTGAATAATCACGAATTGTACACCCATAAACACCAAAACTAAGACATTCATTTCTTATATTTATTGACATTTCTCTAAATATTAGACACCCTATTTTTGCATGAACATCGCACGAAGAGCGAATTACAGCGTCAAAAGTATTCTTAATTTCAAAATTTGGACGTGCCGTCACATTGGCAACCCGATTTATCGAAATGTAATTACGATAGAGACTTTATTAATTTGATCTCGTATGTCTGAACGTTGATGTGATCAAAGAAGATTAAGAGGAAATATGAAAAGAAGAACCAAAAACGAATAAAAAGCTTAGGATTTACTTTCTTATCAAATGTAATGAAAGTATCGATACTCAGCATTTGTGTATCGATACGTATTGAAAATCGCAAGGTATCGATACTCTTCAATATTCCAATATCAATATACAAGTGCTTTCTGGCAGTAGGGGTTGGTAGTGGTAACGTGTTTCTACATGTTTTCCTTATATCTGACGTAAAATGATCGTGGTGTCATCAAGTTCTAGGATATCAGCTTAGTGTGTACGTGTGTATTTTTGTTTTAGAAAGTTTTTGCAGGAACTTTTTATATGTTAGATCATGGAACTGGTTCAACTAATCAACTAGACATATTGACTTCATCGACAATCGTTGAGCGACAAGATATGCCTGAACGAGGTATTGGTTTTTGTTCTTTGTGTTGGTCACATTAAGTTTTTCTTTGTGCCCAGTACTATAATTATTTATCGTACTGGTCATCAAATCGTCAGTTTACCAGAACTGCCAGTCTCTTGTCTTATTATATTTTGAAATCTTAGATAGAAAACCGTTCTTCAATGTAGAGGAACAATATGCTGATAATGAATTCAACAGGCTTTTAGTGAGGATATTTGCTATGCCATAAGAGTACATTTCTATTAAGATGTCGAAAATTACTTTGGCCATGTACATTTAAAGATGGAAATCAGATCAAATGAAAGAAAAGCGATAATGAGTTCCTGACAAAATGAAAGATATGAGGATTTCGCTGAAATATAAATACATGTAGTATTGAAAACCCTTCGAGTTATCCAAAAATAGTTTCCATTATCCTAAAGCATGATGCGAAATCGCTACTGCAAAGTAGAACGTCAAATTCAAGTTTAAGTTAAGTTAAATTAGGTAAAAATTTTATAAAAAAACACCATCTTTAAAAGTGAAGAGTTTGCTTTGTTTTCACGTGTCTCTATTTTGACGTAATAAGGGCTTTCTATATTTTTCACAGAGAATTATCAGCTGTCATGTGTTTGCAAGGGGTCATGAGTGAATCAGTTTGTCATTTGAATTCTAAGAATTCGAGGAAAAGGTTTCAAAGTATTTTATAAACTGTCAAAGGAATATGATTATTGTGAGACAGGATACCTTTACCAACTCAACATAGAGAAAAAAATTCCTTGGCATGGTAGGGGTATGGCGGATGATTCACGCATAATACGATTAATTCCTGTCAAACAAATAAACAGTACCTTTCCAGATACAATTGACATCGGTGAAACAACTCATCATCCTACATACAAAATCTAGAATTGAAATATTCCAATTCAAACAAGCATGCAATATCAATTCTGAAATGTAATGTCTTTGATGTCAATATCTACACGTATGAGCCCAGCGAGCAACTAATTGCAATATTAGAAAAAGACTGATGATATCATAAACTGTGCAAGCAAAACATTAAACTCGTCCGTTTGTAACTCTATTCTATAATGCTTAAGTAAACTAAATTTATTGAAAATAGTAGAAATCAATCTGTTAGATTCCATTTGCAACCGTCGGTGTCATGTTATACCGCATCCCGTTTCTGCTCAACAGAAAATACATTACATAATTTGTACAACTTTGTCGGCTAAAACGTTATGCTTACGTGACTATTGGTAAATGCCGTGAAGATATTATTTACTTTATTACATTTTTCGAATTGTGTTTTCATTTTCTTCTAAATCTGCCCCCCCCCCCCCCCAAAAAAAACATGACAATTTTAAGATGCAAGTGACAGTTTTCCCCTTTTAATTTTTAGTAAATTTGAAAATAACTGCATAAAAAAATTCTACGGACCGTAAATGTTAAATGTGTATTATTTCCCCACCTTCCTATACATTACTGGTATTCTAAACTCACATTCTAATTTTCATATAGAAACTATTTCTATGGATATTCAAAGGAGCCAATGCATTAATAAGATGAAAAGAGGCAGATCTCCATGTCAATGCTATAAGAACTTATTTACCTTAATGTGAAGTTATGTCAACGATTCTCTTTACTGAGCTTGTCATCGCAAATATGTCGAAAGAAATAATCAGATCTTTAAGACTCAGTTCTTCAAATTACCAAGATCAAGAGAAGCTTACCGGTCCAAAGCAAAGGATTTTGCCTTTTCCAGGAATTCCATCTGCTTTTATAGCAATTAGCAATCCAAGTAAATTTTATCATCAAAGAAATCTACAGTGAAGAAAGAAGGCTTACAACCGACATGACATCACAACGGTAGGCAGACGACTGACTAAGCTAGTCATATTGTTCATTTTTGTGCCATTCCAAACGGAAGCTACATCTGTCAAGTGAAAGTATGAATAAACCAATATTACTAATCATCTCTACGGAAAAGAGATTACCATTGTTTGAATATGTTAGGAGTCGACAAGAACGATGTTTTATAAAGTAGCGTTTGTATTTTCATACCTTAAGATTATTACAGTTATAAGGCGTTATTTATTTTTGGCTAAGATAGGTCGATGATTTTCAATATGACATAATCATTTCTTTAAGTCATAAAACTTATATGTCTTCTTGAGATTTCTTTCATCGAAGAAAGTTGATTTGACTTAAGGGACTATACATTGAATCTTGTTTACAAAAAGAAATGTGCCGGTTTATTACAAGACTTGTAACACAAAAAACAGGAAAGTACATACTAGTACAAAAGGATAAACACAAGAATATACAGAAGAAAAATAATCAGGGACACTTAATCAAATATAACGAAGTCATAGGTAAAGACAACTAAGGAAAAGAGGGCAAAAACGTAGAACACGAAGATACTAGTATAAAAGGTGTCAAGAAGACCCAAACATAAAATAGATAACGGATAGACATAACCAGTGTTAATAAGACACAAATATAACATAGAGAACAGATAGACATAACCAGTGTTAAGAAGACACAAATATAACATAGATAACGGATAGACATAACCAGTGTTAAGAAGACACAAATATAACATAGATAACGGATAGACATAACCAGTGTTAAGAAGACACAAATATAACATAGATAACGGATAGACATAACCAGTGTTAAGAAGACACAAATATAACATAGATAACGGATAGACATAACCAGTGTTAAGAAGACACAAATATAACATAGATAACGGATAGACATAACCAGGGTTAAGAAGATACAAAGTTTACATAGATAACGGATAGCCATAACCAGTGTTAAGAAGACCCAAACATAACATAGAGAAGGGATAGACATAACCAGTGCTAAGAAGACACAAAGTTTACATAGATAACGGATAGCCATAACCAGTGTTAAGAAGACCCAAACATAACATAGAGAAGGGATAGACATAACCAGTGTTAAGAAGACCCAAACATAACATAGAGAAGGGATAGACATAACCAGTGCTAAGAAGACACAAAGTTTACATAGATAACGGATAGCCATAACCAGTGTTAAGAAGACACAAACATAACATAGATAACGGATAGGCATAACCAGGGTTAATAAGACACAAACATAACATAGATAACGGAGAGGCATAACTAGGGTTAATAAGACACAAACATAACATAGATAACGGATAGGCATAACTAGGGTTAATAAGACACAAACATAACATAGAGAACAGATAGACATAACCAGTGTTAAGAAGATACAAACATAACATAGAGAACAGATAGACATAACCAGTGTTAAGAAGATACAAATATAACATAGAGAAGGGATAGACATAACCAGTGCTAAGAAGACACAAAGTTTACATAGATAACGGATAGCCATAACCAGTGTTAAGAAGACACAAACATAACATAGAGAAGGGATAGACATAACCAGTGTTAAGAAGACCCAAACATAACATAGAGAAGGGATAGACATAACCAGTGCTAAGAAGACACAAAGTTTACATAGATAACGGATAGCCATAACCAGTGTTAAGAAGACACAAACATAACATAGATAACGTATAGACATAACCGGTAATAAGTAGATATACAAATAGTACAATGAAGAAATACGTACAACCAGGTACTAGAAAGCACAAACAAAAGAAAAACTGAACAGTTCCAACTGGTAACCTTCTAAAATTTCAAAACAAGACACGTGTTTCGGATAGTATATCCTTATCAGTGGTACTTTAAGCCAAATGTATTTTAGTTGCGCCCTCTACTTTTATTTCTTGATTTGTGTATTTACTTTGCAAAGAGTGCGTGGCTTAAAAGTTTGTGGGGGTCCATTCAGTGGCATAGTTAAATATGACCAAAATACCATTGGAGGGATGGTGCTAGGATGTTTACCTCCTTTAATTTCGATGATATTTTAGGATGAAATGACAAGTTTCCAAAATAGCAAAGTAATGTTTGATGTCAAATTGATAAAAGGCCAAAACAAAGCATCTTTCAGGCGACAAAGCCGCAAAGAAAGTAATCTAATAAATATGAAACATTCAATTATGGGGAACATGCTTATGTGCTCCACACTACAAAAGAAAATAAGTGTTGACAATAAGAAAATTGAAGAACTCGAAACTTTCTTGAATAAAATTTTATACCAATTTTAATGCATCGGACACGTGTTTTGGATTGTACATCCTCATCAGAGGTACTTTAAGCCAAAGTTATCTTCAGACACAGTCAAATGTATCTTAGTAGCGCCCTCTATACAGAGAACGGATAAACACAACTTGGGCGAGAATGCACATACGGATGAGCAGAGTTTAGTGTTTGGGTTTCGAATTTGACATGTTACTTTCTTTGTTGCAAACTACCTCACTAGTATTAACACTACATTGACTTTGGAGTTTTGCGTTTGTTAAATCTCTTTTATTCTGTTTGGGAGGAAATAGAATCAGTGTTGAACACATCTTATTCTTCAGATACATAAATTTAGCAATATTGATTATTATCATAATTATAGATATCCTTTTCAGAGGGGAAGTAAAACTATGTAAGTTGTTTTTATGTTTGAAATAATAGGTATTTTGTACATTCTACCTCTCTGATGACAAAAGGCTTTATGATTTACACAGAAAATCTTTTTAAGATTTCTTCTCTTATTAAAAACAAGAGTCAAATTTCAAAGATACATATTAACATCTTTCTGACAATGCTCATCGATTTCTGAACGGTAAATCGCTTAAAAAAGGAAATACGGTTTTAAGATTTATACTTGTCATGTACAGAATTCATAACATAAATCATTTAAAAAGGGGATTTTAGCAATAAGTCTGTATGAAAGTTAAACGTGTTCAAAAATCAATAGCACCATTTAAGAACAGATAAATTTACAGGATGGACCAGACAAGCACGTTTCGGAACGTACTCAGACCCTTCGTGCATGGTACCAACATCTGCACAATAGCTCTGGAACAGAAGCTTAAATGAAGGACATCAGTAAGCGCCCCAACTTTTCTCTTTTACGCCATAAAGAAGTGACAAATGTGCAGTAAATGATAGTACTCATTTGTTAATTGTGTTAAAAAGGAGCATCATAAAAATGCGTCAAATCTTGAATGCGGTGTGGAACAACATTCTCACTCCTTAAGACTTTCGATTTGTCGATATATAATAAATCAGTTCCAAAATAAAGTCTGTCAAAGAGAGTAGCCCACGACCTACTTTAGCCCACGGCCCATGTTAAAGACAGCCATTGGCTGACCCGGGCAAAAAATAACACTACTTGAAGAGGACTTTTCAGACTTTAACCTAAGCAAGTCCTTCAAATGGGTATGAAAGGTTTTTTTTTGTGGCTACCTTTTGTACTCATTTTCTTCATTTAAGACCCGTTTACCAAATAGATCTAGCTGTATACGCATTTTGATGAATGTACAAACAATTTTCATGTTTACCTGAAAGTTTAAAGAATCGATAAAGCCCAGCGACAATATACATGTAGGTTCTGACATAAGGATTGAAATTGAAACTTAAATTGTGTGTCATAGAATTGCGCACAACTTTTTTCCAAAACATTTTTTTTGGGGGGGGGAGGGGCGGTAGAGTTCCTATTTAATTTGACATTCAAGTCCTCTTGAATTCCAATCATCTATATTCAGACTTGCCGTTCATCTCCAAAGGGGTTATCTTATGGTCTCCCAAATATACTTTGGAAGACCATAAAGTAACCCCTTTGTAGACGAACAAATTTACCACATATCCTTAAGACAGCAAGGCAATCTTTATCGTAACAAATAATCTAGTAATGATCAAACCTCTTGACTATCTATCATCCATTACTGGACTTATCCTTCGACAAAAAGTATCAAAATTTGTGTAAAAAAATCCTATTTCTTTATCAAAGGAACAAAGCTGATTAAAGTAAAATGAATAGGGTAATTATAAGATGCACGCCTCAAATAACTTGTCTTGTCCAGTGGTACCATAGGTCAAACGTCAATGAAAATACGCTTCAACCTGTATAAAGAAACTTTGTTGCAAAGCATTAGCTGATCTTGTAGGTTCGCAAAAGTAGTGCATCCAAACATAATACATAGTTAAGAGAACATATCGCAGTTGAACCAATTGTAATCATCCTAGTATACTAGCAATTCCCCGGGTGAGAGAAGTCGATGTACTCTTAGCCAAGACATACTCTACTTTTAGCATAGACATCTGGGTATATAAAATTATTGATCAGTTTGGGAACAGAAGAATACAAATGACAGACACAAGCTTTAGTGAGCCCCCAAGTCAGTCAGGTCTGAGGATCAATTAACCCCAAACGACTGCTTCTAACTACATCCTCCCTTATTAAGTTGTGTTTAGCCTCCACCACGCTCGCACGATTTATTGACTTAGAATTCTCTGTCCATTGGGATCGTCAAATGGCCATCATCAGTTAGATTTCTCACGTATGCCAAGAAAACGCGCATATCGTCCTCAGAGAAAGATAATGTCAAAATATAATTGGACACACTAGATCCTTTATTTGATTCTTCTTTTGTTATCTATATTTATTGTTCCTGCTGAGAAAAGTCTTTGAACTTCAACTGACTTGCTACACTGTCCTCGTAAATATACAACATACTTCCATATCAGAAATGAAAAAAAAATCATGATAAGAGATGATGTGTAGGCGGGAAAGGCTGACTATATGAACTTTTACGGAAAAAATTAATTATTCTTCTTTTTATCAAAATCATATCTATGTAAGGCTAAAAGATGAAACAGTATTTCATACGAGGGATTTTTCTAAATTTCTGAAAGGGTTCAAGTATTATGAATCCAGGCACTGTTCTGAGGTGACCTCTCCTATGAACAGTTCCTTGTCGGTTGAAAAAAATGACCTTGATAAATTGAGATACAGTCTTAGTCTTCTTAAAAAAACATCTTTACCAGATACCTTAAAATATGACTGGCATACCTGTTTCACATTAATACCAAAATTATCTTTCTTTCTTCACCTACTAATACTTAAACCTTTATCGATGGTGAATTAATGATGATTGTTGTAAAAAAGATTCCTTCGTTTTTTTTTAAACCTTAAGCTGTTACCATAATCCTGGCTAATGACTTAATCTTCTTTATACAGATTGTCTCTGATTGAGACATAGTGATTCACAAGCCCTTCTTGTTTTATTTCTAAATCGATCAGATTGTACAGGAGTTTGAACAAGATCAATGTTATTACTAAGGTTCTTTCTTAATTTGGCAATAAAGAAACTTTATTTGATTCGATTTCTCCTTCAGATTCGGAATTCTGTTGTATCATTGAAGTATTTATCTGTCTAAGAACTTAATCGATGGTGTTCTGAGGAAATTCCGTAAATTTCAAAATAAAGTTGGTGATACCATGATACAAATGGCCGTTGTTTAAGCCAAACTTTGGAGTGACATAGGAACTTGGGAATGCTGGAGAGGGTCCACATACCTACATCTACCCAGGGTTCCGAGGAATCTGTCAACGCTATGTTACAGAAATCTTGTAAAACCGTTATGTAATCATTTTAAAATGTATCATCATATTTTGAAGTGCATTATTAATAGTATAGATATCATTCGTGATATAATAGTTTGAACTATCCCTATGAATTACTGTTCATTTTGAAACATAATTAAAACCAGAGAGCATGGGTATCGCAGCTTAGTCACAAATGCTTTCTCTTATGAAAACAAAACACACACACACAAAAGACGGACACTCTTGTTGAGCAGTTAAAATCGTTCCCCTTCGACCTGATGTTTAGAAGTGTATTAATTACTTCTTTCCAGCTCTGTCGCTTGAAAGAAGCTTTGTTTTGGTCCTTTATCGATTTGACATCATAGATGTTATTTTGCTATTTCGAAAACTTGTCATTCCATTCAAAAGTATCACCGAAATTAAAGAAGATTAACAACTTAGCACCATTCCTCCTATGCTATTTTGAACATATATTTTATTTGGATATGCTACTGAATCGACCCTACAGGAAATTTGAAGCCGTACACTCTCTGTAAAGTAACTGTACAAATCTAAATTCTAAACATTAAAGAGAGCGCTACTGAAATGAATTTTGGTGGCTCCGCTGTTGAGAATGTAATATTCGAAACACGTGTCTGGTGTAGGAAATATTGGTTTGGAATTTTCCTCATGAAGGTATAGAGTTGGAACACTTCCAGATTTTTATGAATATACAGTATTCGTTTTCCAGCAATTATTTTATGAAATTCCCATTTTCAAGTAAGTTGATTGATCCTTTTTATTTAAAAAATGTAACACAATTCAGCCTTGTGTTTGCTCTCATTTGATTACGACATACTGCGTTTTTCTAACAATTTCTCATCATTACAAATCCATGTATTTTGAGAAGTGATCTAATATTCTGAAAAGTCTATTTTTGAAACTCGACACAACTTGTGTTTTTGTGTTTATAGTACAGTTTATAATAGTTTTAACAATTTGTATTGAGATTGGTTGTTGTACTTGCTGATTGTGATAAGTTTTAAAATTGAGACCGAATTCATGCATTTATTTACTCTACGACACCAAGATTGTTTACAAAGATAGGTAATGTTAAACGTCTTCAAATTCATAAGAAATTGCATGAAAAGGCAAGTAAGTTATTATCTATTGGGTTCAAACAAATAAAATGACTGGAATGGATTATTACATATAATGGAATCAAAATTAGAATCTGCTTGCCGAGAAATGACTTCTGAATTTGAAAAACTGTTTGAAAACAAGAGCGGATTTTATTCAGAGGATTGTTTCACTAAACTACGATACCTAGAGTCTGTGGTGTAAATATGTTATCAAGATAATGTAAGCTTTTAAAAAGAACTATTAAACATTGAAGAACTCTTAAATATGTTACGAAGAGAATGTAAGCTTTAAACTATTTTCAAATAGAAACATTTATCTTGAAAATAAAGGAACAAGAGTTTGAAGCGTTCTATTTTTTTCTATAAGACAGGTTTCCCATCTACTTTGTTCTTTAAAAGACATTTTTCAATCTTTGGCAGAGCGTATATTGTATGAATAGGTAACTATGCGTAAACGAACTATATATATGCCATATATAGATACAAAAATATTTTGAACACAACAGTGAAGATGCGTATGACGTATGCCTCATGTAATATTTGAAATGTTTTATACAGTGCGTCACCTACAATAAATTCTATTCTTGCACTGGACCTTCGAGACTGTTTATTTTAGTGTTGTCCGTCGTTTAATTCTATTGTGCTGTGTCATTGTATCAGTTTATTTAATTGTCCACTTTTTCTTTTCTCATGAAAAAGTTCTAATTTGTATTTTTCCCGAATTTATAAGCCTAATAGATTCGGATAATTGACTCACGACTGACATGACTTAGGATCACTGACGAGGGTTTAGTACCCGAAACGTGCATGTCTGGTCCATGCTGTAAATTTATCAGGATTTAAATGATGCTATTGAATTTGAAGACGTTTAACAATTGTTATACATGTACCAACGTGAATATTTTATGCAAATCATCCGAAGTACATGCCACTTGTCAAAGGTGCTTATTTTTAAAAGCAAAGAAGTTTATTATTATATTTTTCTAATTTAAAGCACAGTTATTTAATTCATATATTTTCCATTCTCTATCTTGATCATTGGTTTTTGCCATAAGAAGTCAAAGTGCAAAGAAAATATCTAATATTACCGAGGTCGTGTTAACAATTTAAAACTTTTAAATGCAGGAAACTACAGTGAGATTCTCTTTTTGTACAAAAGAAAAATTCATCTTGAGGTTTTTTTATTATTTTTTTTTTTTTTAATTTTTCGTTTCTGAGTATTTGACTCAAAAATCACTTCGGCATTTAATTAAGTACAATGCACTATTATCTGAGTGATTCTTGTTATTTGTTGTTGTCTCCAACTGGTTAGTTTTTTGGGGGTATATAGTATTGTGTAATTCGTGTCGTTTGTTGTCTCTAGCTGGTTAGTTTTTTGGGGGTATGTAGTATTGTGTTAAACGTCTTCAAATTCAATAGCATCATTTAAGAACAAATAAATCTTCAGCATGAACCATACATGCACGTTTCGGGTACTCAACCTTCGTCAGTGATCAGGATAAAACAGGAACCAACGCAAACAAACAATAACCTCCACCGCATGAAAAGAAGCGAATCCCCAATATGGGATGATACCAGGTGCTCAGGAAGAGTCAGCATCTCCTGCTTGTATGCAACACCCGTCGCTTCAATTGAATTGGTAGAATTGTCACATCCAGTTACTTCCATTTCGGAAGATATAAGCATAAACTGTGGTTGAATGGTTCAAATGGTCTAAGACAGAATATCATCCATCATTCTGGACAATGGGACATCGTAGTATACGACGTTTTCCCCGTATCGACCGTAAAACTTCCTCAGTGACGATGTTAGTCGGTCACAAACGTATCCCTGATTGAGAAGCTTATCTGAAAGACGCCTAGCTCTGAGAACAAAGTCTGTATAGTTGGCACTTGCTCTGGCATAACGTATCAATTGAGATATGAACACGACATAAGCAGGCGGTGAAGGGATGTTGCTACTCAGAAAGGGAAAGTTTGTGATGCTAAAATTGAAGTCATGTGACCATCAGTGTCGTCGGACAGCATTGTGTCCAAATAGAATGCTGAATTATTTATCTCTGTAGTTTCTTTGACTTCAAGCTGCGAAGGATAGATTCTGCTAAGGTAATCCTTGAATTTTTGATTATTGATGGACAGCACATCGTCTAAAACATTAACAAGGAATTCATAAACAAAAATCAAAAAACATCATGGTACACTATACATGCATGTTTCGTACAAAAAAATCCTTATCAGTGGCACTTCAAGCCAAAATGATTCTAAGTTGGAAAACAAAATAGTTTAGTATGATGCCCCATCTTGTAATTCTGAAATTTCAAATATATATTTCATAAAGAGTGAGCGGGTGCAAATATGCTGTAGGGTTTATTCAGAGGCGTAATTAGATTAAAAACGTGGCCAAAATCATTGGAGGGACGGTGTAGGAGAGTAAACTTCCTATATTTTGATGAAAATTAAGAATGAAATGGTATATTTAAATTAACGGTTCTTCAAATATATCGTTTAACCAATCGTTCGACAAAGAAAAGCTTTTTTCTGGCACCAACGTTGAAATGTAAGTAATTGAAAAAGAAAAAAACCCAAAATTTCATAAACTAAGTCGCGGAGAACTTTTTTTACCAGAATAAATAATACAATAAAGAAAAGTTGAAGTATAGAGAAAAGTAAAGTGTCTCCTATCCCCTATTGTAATGATATTTGATATTCCAAGCCAAAAAAAAAAGCCAAATCTTTGACTTGGAATATAAATTATTAATGAATAGATCTCGAATGATTGTCAATGATTTTCATTTTTATTTTTGTGTCTCATGTGACTAACATTTAATCATTAAGCAAAAGAGAAGTTAATGTGAGCTTAACATCATATTGACCGATAATATATCATACAATACATACGGCTTGAAGCTTTTCCCAAAGGACCTTTTCTTTGCTCCTGATAGAGGCAATTGTGTCAGAATAATTTCGCGTTTAGCGGGGTAAATGGAGCACATGGTATTTGTCTAAGCTTGCTTCGTGGGACGTAAAATATTTTGTAATTGGTCCAAGAGAGAGGCTTAATGTCAATTATAGAACTGCATTTCATGGTCGACTTTGTAGCCTTTTTTATTCATACGAATTCGAGGTAAATTGTAGTTATATCCGACTTAAAGAACTGGGTTGTTTTGGTATTGAAAATGTTCCATCTAAGAACACTATCACTCAAACATAAGCTTTTTTGTCGATATGACTTTCTAATTACAAACATTTGAAGAAGTACATTATCTTAGTTATGTTGCTGTCAGGGCAACACACCTGAAAGTTCTCGGTGTCAGTTTGTGACTCCTCACGAATATAAAAATTCTTTTCATTTCATTGGTACCTCATGCAATATTTTCTGAATGTTTTTTTCTCTCTCTAGTTCTGCTTATTGCAGTTTTTCTGTGTTATTGGAAGCTTAGATTTGTCTTCATCTTCGTTTTCTTATCAATCAGCTTTTTTTAATGTTCCTATTTTAATCGATAAGTAGACTTTTAGTCATTTTCGGAAGTTTCATGATGTCACCCAGGCCTTTTTGTGAATTTCAAGAAATGTCAGCCCCAGTAGGAACATATACTAGTCATTCTTAATTCTAAGATGTGATCTAGAGCATCTTACCAAAGGCAGAAATCAATTCTCTGTTTTGAGATGCAGACCGTTTTACCAATACTTGTCAGAAAATGTCTCTAGAAATAAAAATTGTTATCTAGAGCATTTTAGCGATGGTGAAAATTAACCTATCCGTCTTGATTATTAAAAATTTGACCTAGATCATCTTAATAAAAATCTTTAGAATAAGATATTAAGTAAACAGGAAAAGAACATCTTAGTTATGCTCGAAAACAGTTATCATTTCTAGAAAATATAATACAGCGCAATTAAATAAAGGCTGGTAGTCTTTTCTTTGAATCTAAAATATATAAATTCATGGCTGATGTCATTGCATTTTCCTTGAACCTTTAATATCAGCAATGCTCTCTCTTTTAGATGATCATGATATTTCTCGGTGAATGATTTACGCGTTCGCTCGTGATTTCCCTTAAATTCATCTTTAATTATCCGTCAAAGCAGACACATTTTATGTCCAAAACATTTTTGTTCATGATCATTACTTTTGGCCGTCCATCTATCAAAGGTAAGATATTTATCTTACTTTATGAAGCATACATATTACCATTCCTCGAGAAGGAGTGATAAGGCCAGACGAAGATACGAACTTTTATTTTGAATGATAGTGAAAGAATCTATTATAAACGTCTTGCTTTTCTAACAATTTGTTCAATGAAACAATATACGTTTCAGTAAAGCACAAAATTGAAATAATGTATTGCTATACTCTCTTAATATATAGGTTTCGCCAACACACAATATCATTTTCTTCATGAATTTTATCAGTATAACAAACAAGACCCATCAGACTTGCTTACCATAATGATCCCTCATACTATTTACAGATAAGTATTCCTGTCTTACACGTAGTCAAAGTATAACGTCCAGATAACTGGATTGAAATCGTTGTTCCAAAATGAAAGCTGAGGTCACAAGTGATATTAAATGTATAGATACGTAAGTTATAAAATGAAGCTAAAGGTTTTGACAAGATTTTTTTAATTCTAAATTCTAATGATTTTGTCTTACCCTCGCGACTTTGAGACTGAAGACTGATAGGTACTTTTCTTTGTTGTTTGTCTAAGAGAAATCAGTCTTTGGTGTTTGGTTTCTTTTATTGTGTTTGTTCACTCAGTAATCTCGCATATAGGTGTGTCGGTTTTTTTTTCGCAGTGAGTGCTGCAATCGAACCCTGTTGGATACCCCTTCCTTTCTTTTATAGATGCTGAGATGTTTTGTTGCAGCGAGGTACCTTTAACCTAATTGTGACAGACTGACGGTCTGAATCGCACCAATACAATGAGATCAATTCCTATGGATGGTTAGTGATAATGTTAAACGTCTTCAAGTTCAATAGCATCATTTTAGAACAGATAAATTTGCAGAATGGACCAGACATGCACGTTTCCGGTACTTAACCCTCGTCGTCAGTGATCCTCAATATAAACAATGTAATATGGCCAAAAAGTGTCAAATTTATTATCGCCAAAATGTAACGAAAGACGTAACGAGATAGGTGGGATATGAAGCTACAGGGCCAACGATTTAGAAACTTCAAGAAATTTTGATAAGGGAAATTTTCGAATGCGTTGACTTTGGATTAATTTTATTCGAAACCTTTGGCTCCTAAACAACTGCAAACTAAATTTTAAAAAGCAACTGGATGTACGTTTCAAGAGATAAGATTAATATGTACATTTTCATGACCAGTACAAGTACAAAGTGACCATGACCTTGATCACATGACCTCGGGGCAAGGTGATATGAAAACTTTAGATAAGGAGCAACAACATACTAATAAGGTTCATGTTTCAAGAAATTCATAGCCTGAACACAATTTGTGACAGACGGACCTAACGACGCCAAGACCGACAGAGAGAAAGAAAGAATGCAAAAACAATGCCTTCTCCCGTTGGGGAAAATATTATACATAGAATGAGTAAATTATCGCACGAAATAAGAAATGTCCTTCATTCTCAAAGACCTTACTTATTTTTATTTGTTTGTCCATTTGTTGTTTGTATTGTCTCTGTTTTGTTTGTTCTCTATTGTAAGTTAATGTTTTTTCCAATGTCTGGTGTTCGTAGGTTGTTAGAGATCTATGGGTGTGTTCCGCTGTGGTCATTGCAGGGAGGCCGCGCTTGAGATCTTTTCTATATACTATTTTTGCTTTCGAAAATATATCGGATGCATTCAATGAAATTTAAGCAAACTAAATGTTTATATTTATCCCATCTCTTATGTAATTCTTATGTAATGTCAAATATTATGTTGTATTAGATAACTGACACTAACAGGACATTGTTTTAATATCCTGCTTCTACTAAGACGCTTTGTTGACGTCATAGAGATGCTTTAAAATCTGTGGACGTAACATGCAAAAACCAGAATCCATCGACGGGATGATTCGATATATAGTGTTTGACAGAAGGGGATACAAAATATATTGGGTTGACGAATAAAAGTTGTATTGAGCTCGGCTTCGCCTCGATTTCTGTACCCTCCCCCCCCCCCCCCGGCCTGTAAAATACTCTATAGTATCCATTTGTTAATTATTTCTGCGTTCATCTGATTATCAGTGACTGTTCCTTGTCCATCTTGTGTCTTTTTCAGTGCGTGTCTGCTCTGTGTTTTTGCATTGGATGTTTTGGTGTTTTGCTATGGGTATTGCAGCCTGGGGTTGTTGGAGATCCATTCCTTTGTTTTACGTCACGTCTTCAATTTCATAGTATCATTTAACGTATCCATTGTACAAATGGAGATCTCGCGGACGTCTCGTCCATTTAAACAGTATCAAAATTATCTCGGTAATCTTCGGCAGTGTCTCGATAGTTTCCGTGGATTGAGCGAAGGTTGGCATGTCGACCTTTGATGATAGACAACATTTTTTATGTTGTATAAGGTATATTTTGGTAAAAGTATTCATTAATTCTAACTATATATTACACTTGAAATTTATTTGCAGCATGGACAATGGAAGTCAAAGACTTTTTAGTCCCAAGTCAGAATCCAAAAATCATAATCAAGCTTATTCTCGTTTCTTCAATTTTTAAAAATACATCTTTAAAAAAATTGGGTGCTTCGGTGAACATCGATGGCGGGCGCGGCTAGCCAGACAGGGGACGCTTATTCCTCCCGGGCACCTGATCCCACCTCTACCTTGCTAGGGATCAGTCGATGCTCAATTTGGTGTTCTATTATGAGTGTTGTTGAGACTGTCGGAAGGATCTTCTTTATCTCATTGTTGTTAATGCTGTAACCGAGTCTTGTTGGATATGCAATCCTTTCTATCAGACTATCTCTTAGTACAAAAAGACGTATGTCAATTGATGTTCATTGCAAGCGTATATGTATTATACATGTTATGAGCATATTATGCTCAGTGTAGATCGTGGTGACCTTCTTTGTATATTTTTGTCAAATACAGTGAATATGCATATATATGTCCATATGTAGCAATTCAGTACTTCTTTGCTGGCTTATGGTTTTAATATTTTGGAAGATAATGATATGCCACCATGTTTGGTGAAAATCAATAAATCTTGAATTTTACTTTGATCACCTCCAGGGTTCTTTAGAAAAATGTTCCATGGGAAAATCTTATTAAGGTTTTTTCAAAGATCTTACCTAACTGTAGTTTGGACCAATGTGCCATTCTCTATATGAAGACAAGTTCTTTTGTCGGGTAGGATAGGTTCGTATGTAGACTTTCTCTTCCTTCTGCGTGTACATCTTCTCCATACAAAAAATATAATAACTACTGCTGCCAACACCCCACAAACTGCACTTATAATCACCGCCGTTAGTCGCACTGTAAAGTGACAAAGAATGTGAATATTATGACTCTTTTAATTTTCTGTAGTCTTTTCTTCATTCCTGGTGATCTTTCGCTATTTGCAGTCTGTCTTTCTGGTTTGTTTGTT
Source organism: Pinctada fucata (assembly GCA_028142955.1). Taxonomy (NCBI): domain Eukaryota; kingdom Metazoa; phylum Mollusca; class Bivalvia; order Pterioida; family Pteriidae; genus Pinctada; species Pinctada fucata. Next base: position 41,070,973 of record AP027103.1, read on the forward strand.
TTTTGTTTTTTGTTTTTTCATTATCATATCTTGAGGAATTTCAAATTAATATGAAATGAAGACGTTCAAATTCAAACTAATAGTTATACTTATCAACGTGTAGTTGCATCAATACATATAACAGTATCAATATGAAGTAATGTGACAATATCAGCAATTGTTACTGTTATTTTAATTTATTGGTGCTACAATAACATCTTCCAATTTAGCAATGCAGAAAAGGTGAGAACAGGTGATCAGGTGATTGGATGGTTCTTCCAACATTAAAGACAATGCGATGTTATAGTGTTCTATATTGTCATTGTATGCCCAGAAAGAATTGTACTGACAAAGTCGTTCATAGATATATCCCTGATTGATTAGTTTTTCGGTAAGCTACCTTGCCCTTGGTAAAAGAAGTTGTATTTTCAGCTTACTCTGGACAGGTGACGAAGGAATGTTACTGCTCAAATGATGGAAATTGAAAAAAAATGAAGTTGAAATGGTCATGTTTGTCATATATTGAAGTAATGAGGTGAATGTGACCACTGTCGCTGAAAGATAACACGAGATCTAAATAAGTACTTGATGATTTTAGCAGTCCCTTTCACATCTAGTTCACATGTATAGATTTGCAAGGGTAATCCGCAAAATTTGGATTATTTGTAGAGAGCAGAGTAGGTTTTTATAAACATGGACATCAACATGTTGTTGTAAATCTCCCGCTGCTACATTCTCTCGAAACAGAAACGAGGGAGATAACCCGCACATGATTTTCAGAAGCCAATATTCTTCTCTTCAAACGATTGAATATGACATTTGTGTGCTTTATCAAATGATTTTTTCACATATTCAATAAAGTTGATTATACTAAAGAACATGATTTTCATTAGCCTAGACAAGCTGATAAAGATTTGCATGGTGTTGCTCATGATCAGCTGAAACAGAAAGCGACGGTAAAGCTGATTCCTGGATTAAAATTAGTGGATAATATGATATTCTCTTAAAGTTTTTACAATCTCTATTCAAAAAGTCTGTTTATTATGTCAACACACTTCTTCCAGCCTATGTGACCTATTTTTTTTTTTTTTTTTTTTTCGCGGACAAAACGGCAAGAGAACTTAGAAGAATACATTGCTCGTGAGAATCAATAGTTTATTGCAATGAAAATGTGTCAATGATGTCTTACATAGAACATTAAATATCAGAGCTGGTGTTTCGTTACAAGATAAACACGTGAAGTGCGCGGCTACGTTAAGGTGCTCCACGCTGACGTCGCGCTGAAAATATTCCATTTTTACGGTGCCTGGCATTCAACCCTCAATTACAGCTTAAACGTTCTTTCTTTAGTTCAAAGCTGTATTTTTTTAATATCTGGTAGGTGACTGGTAGCTAAGGAAAAAAAATCACCAGGGAGATTCCCCTGTGTCACGTGACAGTCCTAAATATAACTCTACAGTGTTGTCTCGGTTTTAAATTGAATTTTGCAAGTGGTAAATAAGTAAAAAATAATATAAATGTTATATCGTTTTCTTCAGTAAATCCTATAGATTTAGAAATGTGCTGGGCATTGTGACACTTAAAGCGATTAAGAGGAGAAAAGACACCGAGAAGGAAAACAAGTGGTAAAAACACTGCAAAACTCGACTTTACATCCACATTTTACACAACTACTAAAATTTCTATTAAATGCGCAGCAAAATCTTGGTAAATTGAAGTGTCCTCTATAGATTCTGTTTAAAAATATCCAAATTGTACAAGGGTAGTCACCTGCAAATTACATTTTTTTACAACTACTCTATATCAGTCTATTTTCAGATGGGACCTAAACGCACAGGTGATCTGGATTACGTCATAGAAATTAAGCGGGAAAGCATTAGTTAACATGCAACATATACGTGTGTACAACATAATAACACAGGTTTTTAATATCTGATACAATGTAAAGTATTTCTTTTTTATTTTAGTATTATTTTTACAACGATGAGAATGTAATATACATATATCAAGGAGGCAGGCCCGGCCGGGGGGGGGGGGGGGGGGGGGGGGCTTACCCCGGGAGGGTAAGCCTCGTCCGGGCATCCGCTTTTAGTATATGTTTTTTCAAGTTAAAACATTCTTTGTGGGAAAGTTTGTGGTAGGGAACAACTCTGGTGATAAAGGTTGCCGTTAGACAATAAAACTTCTGCTGATCAAATATCCAACCCGGCGGACTATTGAGACCGCGATACTGACCGTCTTCTAATTTTGTATTTAACAAAATTGATTGTAAACTTGTTACAGTGCTTTCGTGAGCAGAGCTCTATCGGTGACAAAATAATCATAATATAAAATGTATATATAACTTGAATAAATAAGAGAGAGAAAGAGAGAGAAAGAGAGCGGGGGGGGGGGGTTTCTTTCCCGGCTAGGCTAATCATGTTTCAGTCTAATTATAACCCACCCGATCTCTTGCTGATTACAATTTGTTTTATTATTTTCATTTGCCCCCCCCCCCCTCCCCCCAACCCCGGCAGCAACAACAACTAAATGAATATAAAAATGAATAAAAAATAATAATTTTAAAGTCGGTAAATCAGTAAAACTCCAATAATTAGCTAAATATGGACAATATCTTACAAATAATCTAAATAAAAATTGTGCTTCTTTATGAGGATACCAATATCAATTCCTTATATTGATTTGCTAATTGAAAATCAGCGATTCCTCTGTGAATTAAAAGCGGTTTCTCATCCAAAGCTTCTCTTTAACCCTGAACTCATACTGCGCATGCTTGACCTACAGTGACCCGATGTGCAAAACTGTGGAAAACACGCATTCTTTCATTACTTCTCGTAAATAAGATACTGGGAACATTTAGAGTTGGTGTAAGGAATAGGATGAAAGCTCAATAATATTGAAAATCGATCTAGTACAATTTATCCCTTGAAATATCCTTAGCATACGATAACTGATGTGACGTCATTTATAACGTCACACAATGTTTTCGCGGAATTTTCTCTAACGTCATTGCGTGGAGCACCTTAACGTAGCTGCGTGAACATTGTCCTAGATGACGATTGTCAATGGTGAGATCATGGAGGTTAAAAGTAATGATTAAACATGTGTTATTTAGATATTATTAATGAATAAATAAAAATGATATATTTGAAGCGAATTGATACAACGTTCAAATTCAAAGCGAAATCATTTAGTTTCCATTGTTATTATTAAGAAACGACGATTCTGATTGGCCGAGAAATTTTGTTGATACCTGTATCAATACAAAACGGAAGTACGCGCTAAGCAACGTTATAAGCAACGTCGTTAGCAATACGACTTCAAAGCTGCAAATAAACGTTGAAAAGCGACGAAATGAAATGATAAGTAATCAATGTATTTTTTTTTTTTTTGGTTGATTGAGGTATCAAAACCAAAAATTGAGGCAAAACTTATGCATCTTGCCCTCACGATTCCTTAATACAACGTCATTTTGAATCCTTTGAGGTTTATCCAATAGTTTGGTAAAAAAAATATTTCACTTCTAGTGGTGTCATCTAAAATGAATACGCATACTTCGATGGAGGTGGTATCCGGTTATTTTTCGATAATATCCTTAAAATTTTGTATTGTGGATATTTATCGTTCAAAAAACTGGGTGCTAGAAAATCTAGGGGGGGGGGGGGGAAGAAACAAAGAAAAGCTTTTATTGAAAATGGCATAGCCTGAATGTAACTGTAAGCTTAAGTCAGTCCAATTTAATTTGGTTGTTTCATATCTAGCACGGTGGTTCCTCAATCCGTAAAATTATAGTTTTTCCATAACAATGGCTTATACTGATAGTCCTACAACTTATTTCAATTTGGATATATCGATCCAACAGCGCCCGACTGGGAGAGGTTGTAATAGCTGCATTTGATCATTGATAATTTATCATTGAAGTAATCGAAAATGTCAAAACAGTATATCTTTTTTCTTATGATATGAGCTACAATTCCCTTAAGGTTCATATCTATATGACATAAAGCATATGTCAAGAGAGAGATTATCAAATATCTCTTCATAATCAATTATAGACGTGCATCTATTTTGTGCTTCTCCAATGCAATGGAAGTAAATTCATTTATCACGGTTATCTAATTAAACAGCATTGACGCAAATTATGAGTCAGGGCGTTTAAAACAATAAACAACTTTACAAAACAGCTCATTTCCTTTAACGTGCGGAAACAATGCGAAAAAGCCACATCGGTATGAGCAAATGAAGATTAATGAGGATTTCTGCAGGGAGAATTAGGCTTTCCCTTACCTAATCACCTTCTGATATTGCAAAAGAATAATCCTTATCTTTGAGAGTCGACGCCTGATAACGTTTAGATTACTGTACAAATGATCTCGCTCATTGATCTAGACAAAGAAGGTCTTTGTTATATGAAAATGTCCATGCAGCACGTAGTGAGGCAAAACTAATTACAATGATCTAGTTTCGAAATTTCTTTATGGAACTTGGCATAAAGCATGTAAAGGATGGCTGTCGTCATCTCTATCCTTTTATTCTTAGCTATTAATCTATTTATTATATTTTTCATTCTTGCTTCTGTTCCTCTTGTACACTACAGCTGATGTATTATCTATAATTATTACGTTTTAAATATTTCTCCCTGACATGGTCGCCATAGCAGTTTCTATATAGACATAACCTCAGACAGTTCATGTTTTGTAGATATTGTTTTCGTTTTCGTGCGTGAACATCGACGGCGGGTGGCCAAACAGGGGATGCTTACTCCTTCCGGGCACCTGGTCCCACCTCTAGCTTGCTAGGGGTTCGTCGATGCTCAATTTGGTGCTCTATTGTGAGTGCTGTTGAGATTGTTGTCAGGATCTTCTTTATCTCATTTTCCTTCTATCATCATATAAACAAAAGATCAACAATCGAATTCCATTCGGTCAATGATCAGTGTTGTGTAAGACAGAATGAGTAAGCCTTATGGATGCTGCCGGAACAGTGCAATTTTCATACCGAGAGATCGTATTTTCTGAGTGGTCTTGGCCTTTCAGAGATGATAATGAATGGTCCATGTCTGTAAGTCTATTGCTCACATAAACGGCCTTGACCTCTTACCATAAATTAACCTTTAAATAATTCATTTGCCAGATACATTTTTCTATTATTCCTTTCATCAGAATGTGATCATACTTCACCAAAATGTTTACAGAAAGTAAGCGTCTTATTAAGGTAATTGAAGGCTATTTCTGAGAAGATAAGGCCCTCATAAACCAGAACATCTCTTTAAGAACTTGGTTGCAACACCCACAACAAAATACCGAAACATCAAAGAGCGAAAGCACATAGTGAATAGGTATATAAAAGGATACCAACGACACAAGGCAGACCAAACACCAAAGACAATATCAAAGACTACATATAAACCGACGAGACCAATGGGCAACCGATGCCGACATCGCCATCTACCTCAATCACGAGGTTCCTGAATAGAATTGTGGCCCCAATCCCCTTCCATAAAAGCAGAGAGTGGATAAGTACGTCAAGAGATACCAAAGACACAAGGCAGACCAAACACCAAAGACGATATCAAAGACTATACATAAACCGACGAGACCAATGGGCAACCGATGTCGACATCGCCATCTACCTCAATTACGAGGTTCCTGAATAGAATTGTGGCCCCAATCCCCTTCCATAAAAGCAGAGAGTGGATAAGTACGTCAAGAGATACCAAAGACACAAGGCAGACCAAACACCAAAGACGATATCAAAGACTACATATAAACCAACGAGACAAATGGGCAACCGATGCCGACATCGCCATCTCCATCGTTCGCAGCAGAAATCACGATGTTCTTGTTACCTTACATCTTTCACATTTTCACAATCTAGGGTCTATTTGAAAAGTTTTTTTTTTATAAAAGGTTCAAAGATGATAACCACGAAATTCCAAAAAGTGATCATAGGGAGAATATTAGCTCTCACGACTAGAGGTATGAGCTACCTTAACTAGAACTAGGACTCAAAAATATCATGCAAGTTCTTACATAACCTACACCTGTCATCAGAACTTGATCCATAATTCAGCATTTTTTACGGAATGAGCTTTTGAACAAAGATTATTGAAAGTCATTAGCGAGATGTCAATGTAATTAATTTATTTTACACATCAAGAAGCACTTACGTCTCCTACGCTGCTAAGCCTTTCGTCAGAATTTGATCAAACGTTTTGCAGAACATGGTGATTTGGACAAAGCTTTTTTCCGATAGGTCATTATCCATTGTTACCTGATATTTTAAAAGATATATTAAACTACTTATAACACTAACTCCCTTCAGAAGAATTCGGGAATATTATAGAATTTCACAAACTGTGAATGTGGGCTTTCAGATACTGCAAGATTATATTGCAGTTTATTTCTAATTGGTTGAGATTTGAATTATAGCCACGAAAGGAATACAATTATTTCCTATATATTCCTTCTCTCTTGCTGTGATTCGGCAACATCCTTAAGCTTCACTGATTTTTTGTTTTTGTTTTAAAAAAATTGTTTTTTGGGTTCTTTTTTTGTTTCTAAAAGAATCCTAGAAAGTTTCGTTTGAAATATGTTGTTATACTGTTAAAGACACGATCTGCGATAGCAAGGAACGTTTATTTTATGTTTCTCAGTCTGACTCCGTGCTCCAGACGTCATGTTTCGTAATTTACCTTGTATCAAAGAGGATATAAGATATTGAAAAGATCTGCAAGTGAAAAGAGAAGGTATGTGAATCACCCCGTATAATGTAGCAAAGAAAATCTTGATCGATGATGCTGGAGCTGGTCCTTAGAGGGGACGTTACGTGGCACAGGAAATTGTTTCTGGTACGACAATAGACTTTATTTACATGTAAATTGACATTTTGACACGGATATGTCTGATCTCTGGGAAAAGCTTGGAGGTTTTTACAGATTGCACAGATTGTGATGTGTTGTCCGCTATTTGCCCTGATCGGCAGATCGTACCGTCGCATATTGGGTGATCTACAACATGAATGTATTGACCGCCAAACGACAGACCCTTTCCGATTCTATGTTAACATCTAACATGATAAAGTCTTGGAATAATGGCCTTTGGGTATTTTGAAGTTTATTTACTTCTTTTCAAATTAAGAAAACATAACCTAGTTTAAACTTCACAACATGAATTACTTTTTATTAGAATTGAGAATGTGTTCATCCTCAAGTTGATAGTTAAGGCATAACCTTATGTGTAAAAATTGCTAAGATTTTCCAGAATAAAAAGAGGCATTAAATGGGGAATTAGATTGTAGATTTATAGACTAGAATATTAACTAGCTCTGTATTCGTATTTATGTGACTTTATAATGCAGGGAACTCCGGCTGGAAATTGTGACCTAATATACCAAGCCATATTCATGCGCATTTTGGAAATCGTACGGTATTTTCCAACAATAGCATACGAGGTGTCACGTGATCGACCGACACGCATTTCGTTAACTTCCATTCGAAGAGACGAATCGTAGGCGGGAATAATTGATAATAAAGCATAACAAGGTAAAATATGATTGTCGTTCATTTATTTATGTTCTATTTAAGTCAGGCGTAGTCGTTAGTCTTCCGGAAAACGTGCAGATTCGTGCCGAGCACATCATGTATTTCTATTTACACTTTACATCACTGTCGAATCTGCAGCCAACACACAATATCCATCCAAATAGCAAAGTATTGTTAGATTTGCTAACTCTTTGTTAAAAATGAATCGATTGATAAATTCAAACATGAAAATCAGATTCACACTTAGATAAATTCACGTACATAAAATCAGTTGTATTCATGTATATGCTTAATCTTTGGCTTCACTGCTTTAACAGTACTCCTTGAATCCTTGTCAGTGACGTCACTTATATTTATCAGTAACTATTGTTTCGTTCATTTCACTTGTTTGATGTCTTATGCTCTTAAGTCCCCTACTGGCAAAGCGGAGGGGACTTTTAGTTTTCTATAGGTTTGTCCGACAGTCCGTCCGTCAGTCTGTTTATTTCTGCAACGGATAGAGATATTCAGATTAAATTTAATTAACAGTTTGGTCTTGTATAGTTACAAAACAAGTTAACGTTTGGCCAAGATTGGCCCATTTTTGGAGGAGTTATGACCCTTTATGACTTACGAAATTAAGTTTTCCAGACATTTTTCTGCAACGGATAGACATAATGATATGAAATTTGATACGCAGTTTGGTCTTGGAAAGTTACAGAGCAAATTCGAGTTTGGTCAAGACTAATCCTCTTGGTGACTTGCTACATTCATTTTTCCGGACTTTTTCCGCTGTTATAGCAGATATTTTGGTGTGTGAATACATATAAGGTAGTGTGAAAGCGATCAATTTTGAATTTTGTTTCAATTGACCTATTTTTACAAGAGTTATGGCCCTTGGACATAGAAAATTTCATGATATTTTTAGTTTTGCTTTCGTTGTTATAATAATCCATCCAAAGATGGATTCTTATTATAGTTAAAACCCTTGGACTTACTGAATGTTATTATATTTCCAGACTCTTTAACTGTTTTTTAAAAATATTCATCTGAACTTTTGTGAGGACATGTACATCAGGATAGATCAGTAATAAGAATCAGACTTGAATTCATTTCTGATAAAAGCGTTCGAGGTATAGTTTCAAAACTTAGGTTTATGCTCATAGGGGACTTATTTCGTTCGGCGATCAAAAACTTGATTTCTGATTTGCTTCTCCATTGCAGCATTACCTTTTATTAATTGTTTCGTCATCCTCTTATGTTGGTTAAGGGATGTAAATTCCATATACCTATTGCTAAGGCACGGTCCATTTGATATTCTGGGGGGGGCTTGGGTTTTTTGTCGGAGCAAGATTATTTTTTTCGCCTCGGACCGGGGCAAAATTATTTTTTTCTTGCAAAGTTGGAGCAAGGAAATTTTTTTTAACAAAGTGATGTTCATATATATTAAGAATGTTTGTGTTTTATCAATAGATATTATTAATTTATATTTTTACTCAAAATCTAAATATTAATATATACTTTATTTTTATGAAATTATTCAATTCAATTCTAAATAGAGAGATAAAAGATTTCTACAATACAATTCTAAATAAACAAAATTTATATAAGGTACATGAATATAAGAGGGTCTTTGGGGAAGGTCTTCTAGACAAATTTTAAAATGTAGAATTGTAAAATGGTGAATAACTGAAGTTCTTCCAAGCTTACAAGAACATAAAATTGAGACTCTATGGGATACATGCAACATGTTTTAATAGTTATACATAAGTATTGTTAACACTTTTGATATCTTCAAATATATGAATTTTGACATAAGGAAGTAATGATTGATAGAAAACTATGGCGAGCGGAGCGAGCCAAAAAAATTTTTGATAGACTGAAAACTGCGGCGAGCGAAGCGAGCCCGAAAAATTTCAAGAATTTTAGCAAAATATTATGGTAATTCTTCAAATTAAGATTATTTGTAAGAGCAAGATTATTTTTTTCTGTCACACCATAACCAAATTAATTTTTTTCATCAAAATTCAGAGCAAAATTATTTTTTTCGAAAAAAACCCAAGCCCCCCCCAGAATATCAAATGGACCGTGCCTAAGGGACATTATTCAGTGACCTCGATTATGTGACCTTACGTGGAGTACTTTCTTATTTTTAGAGACAATATACAAAATGTAACTTCAAAAACATTTTTCATAAATTTCCATATTTTATTAGTTTTAAATGTCAAATTGATCTTATGAACGAAAATGATTACGGCTTTAAGTTATTGTTCATTTAGTCACTCGTTTGTATAATTTTGCTGTTACAAGCTTTTTATTTTTTGCTTAGAACAAAATTTTTAAAATTTCCGATTGCGAGGATATATCAACATACGGAGATGTTTTCGAGTCATATTTTGCCGACGCTCTAAGACAGTGCTAAACTTTAATTGACGCTTGAAATGGGGGGGGGGGGGGGGGTGTCATGGGCTCATACAAGGAAGAAGATTGCTATACTTGACCTTCCTAACTTCCAATTTTTATTCCCCGAGAGATGAATTAGTTAATACTCCATCAACAAAGCAATGATATCATATGTGACATCTAGTTCACCTGAATAAGCACTACTTTTGCAAAACACTAAATAGTTACAATATGATTTCTCCTTTCTTTAACGAAAAATCGAATATATCTTATGTTAACGGACAGTTGTAACTGAAAAGATGTTTAGAGACAGTTAGCCAAAAAAAAAAAAAAAAAAAAAAACAAGACGGACAAGTTCTTATAGGTTATATCCTAAGTAAGTCGAACAACCACCGAAAATATTTTAAAATCAATATATTACAACAAAGTAAACCGAAAATGTAAGGCATATAATATTTTGAATACACTGTATATTATTTATAGCAATGGGCACGTGTTCATTTAAAACAACCTTGACGTCTGTGGAATGTTTTACAAACCCGTATGATTTAAGCTGTCATGTTTATATAAAAATAACGTTATAATGAGATATTGATCAGTGAAACATTCCACAATCTCTGGGTTTGTCTTGATTTATAATCTCAAATGAAATGCTTTTAAACTAACCTTAATCCAACTTCTCTAAAACTTGGCTGTTTTACAGTGTTTAACTTTTTTGTTTTTTTCTTCTTCTTTATTTTCATAGAAATGAGAGTAATGTAGAAATGAGTTAAGAACAAAGAAAATGTCTATAATTGCAGCAGTTCCACTTCCTGTTATCTTCCTGTTATGAATCTCTCTCTCTCTCTCTCTCTCTCTCTCTCTCTCTCTCTCTCTCTCTCTCTCTCGGTAAAGTGTATTACATATTACATATAACATATCAGAGTTATCTCTCTTTTGTCACCATGCGAAAAAGTACAATATCAATTGTTTTCAACAAGGTAAAACCTCAGAATAAATTCGTTTCCGATGTAGAATCATAAAACTCTACTTATCGAAAATATATAGTGATTGATCATGCTTTATTGTTAATTTCAATTTTAATATGAAAATTGCAAAAAATTCATAGTTACTCTTATTAAAAGAAAAATGAGAAAGGGTCAAAGTCTGATCAGTTTGATCTCTCTCTCTCTCTCTCTCTCTCTCTCTCTCTCTCTCTCTCTCTATCTCTCTCTCCAATTAAATTCCTTAAAACTATTTGGCTTCTTTTCTCTTTCTCCTCGTTCCGTATTTCTCATATCTTTGTCTATTACATTAATTTTATTCGAGGGAGGGGTGTTTTAAAAGAAGCTATTTTTCTTTTCTATCCTCTGCTTTAATCTTTAATCAGTCTCTGGGGAAATACGTTAGTATGAGAAACACGCACCAAGTCATTGATGTCAAATTCATGCAAATTTCTGTTTTCATCCATTTGTACGAAAACTCCTTATACAAGATTTTCGGTGTAAAGTCATACAACAAAGGGTAAAGGTGTATTTGTAATAAAGGTAAATAAATCCACCATGGGAAGATCCCCGCATGTACAACAGAAATCAATTCTATTAACTTAAATTTGCGGTGATCTAATAGGGATTAAAAAGTAGTAGAAAATAGAAACATTCGAAACACGAATAAATATCTCCGTATGTTTTTCAAATTAGGGAATAATTTCATTAATCACATATACCTTTACATACATTTAACATTTTGAGTGTTTGTGTGTTTTTATCGTTTCCTTTTTAAAAAAGTTTTTTTTTTTTGGTAGATTTCATGAATACTTACATGAGAGTCCCATTCTTGCACAGATAAGTATAATTCCTTGTTATTGATTTTTAATTAATTCAAATACATGTACATTAATTTTTTGTGATATATATTTCCTTTTAGAGGCATGTCACTATACAAATAACCCGATTTATCTTAAGAGAATAAACTTATTTTTCTGAATATACTGTATAAATCCCAACAGAAGGTCAGTACATAAAATCACAAATGCTCCCATAAAGGTGGAAATATGTAGTATCTAGAATACACTGATCAATATGCGTACACAAATTCATACACAAATTCGTATCCAAGATGGGAAGGAAAAATTCGTGTAGGCATTTAAAATTGAGACTGTTAAATTTGATGAAGTTTTATTTTGATATAAACAACACACTGTTTTATGATGTTCCCCTAAGGTGTAACTATATTTGTACAAGGTGTCGATTTCACTTTCCTATTACATGCAATAAACATTTCATATCTGCATGGAAAGTCAATACACTTTTAAGTGCAATTTCATTACAGAAGGTACAAAACGAATTATTTTGCACTTTTAGAGTCAGTCTCATTTGTGCAGAAACTGTCACAAATGAAATTTTCCCTTTGAAGTCGGGCGATAGTTAAGAAAAGATTTATTATTTCGTCTAACAATGAGGTCCATTCATATGGAAATGCAAGTTTTGAAAAAGATACATTAAGAACAGTTTTATCGTTTAACTCTTATATTTCAATTTTCAATGTATCCAACAAAGTTGTGGATTAATGTTCAAAAGCAATTTGCATTGAGTTCCCGGTTACGTATCGAAATCAAGAACTCTGGTCGAAAAAATGATATAAAAATGAAACCTACACAATGTTTTAACTGCACGACATGAAATCGATTACACTGCCAATACAGTTCCAATTATTTTGATGTAAATATTTACTAAAAATATTAGGGAAAATTGATTTTGAGTACGTCCCCGATTTTTATGAAACCTCTATTAAATAAAATAAGAATGATTGACATTTTGCTATTATGAAAAAAAACTTATTTCGGAATACAATTAATTCTATCATCATAGAAAACAAAAAGTGCTTCCAAATATTGAAAAATGATAATGTAGAAACATTTTTACTGAAAACCAGTACATTGATAAAGTAACGAATCAGAATCAATCAATAGGTGCCGCATATTTATATATATATTTTTTTATTTGGTGGGAAGGGGAGGGGGGTATAGATGTACTTTCATTTGGTTATCTGTATAATTGTCTTATTTTCCTGATATAAAATGAATATTGGAGCATGTTTTATTCGCGATTGTTACAATTGTGATGAATAATAGAATAAAAAAAGTAGATTTCTCTCGATTATGCTTCACTCATTTTCACACTATTGCAAAAAAGTACGTGCATTAGATTGCATCCAAGCAAAAATTCAAACGTTGTAGTCCTCGGAGGTAAACCCTGGTATCTCGACAATTAACAAAATTATCGACTCATACTATTCCCTCCATGTATTACATTTTTCTTATTTTGGCGACTCATATTTCCGACAATGTCTTCTACAATAATTTCATTTGTAGGTCGCGACAAAAAGATGATGCAGCAACGATCATCTCGAGGTACAATTTGACCATTTATTGGCCTAAACATCACAAGGCAAACGTTACAATCACACAAACACCATTTTTGGACATAAATATCAAAATTATAAATAGAGTTATTTATACGAGTGTGTATACATGACGAAAGAGATTATTTTCGATTTAACGTAGAAAAATCCCCTGACTTGACGGTACCGTCGCACGGTATTTACAAATCGCAGGTCACCCGGTATGCTAGAGCATGTACTAATGTTTTGGATATCCATAGTGGAAGTACAAATTACCAAAAAATTTAGGTTAAGGTTTCAGCTTTCATAAACTAGTTAAGACTATCTGGAAATTTACAAAATTTATTGTCCGCTTCTCTTGAATTTCGGGCCTATACAAAATATTGAGTATTTTGGTATTTCACTGCCAGCCTTTTATGATGACATAATGAATATAATGAGAAGGATCAAGGTAGACAGAATAACCATCGAAAGTGTGTCAGAATCACCACACGCCTTTTATACTGTAGATGAAATCCAGCTGTCACCAGACGGACACTCGGCATAATACTTGACCAATCTACAACCTTGTACCAGCGCATTCTTAAGAATTGCACTCCGACTAACTGTGACGACGGGACGATGGCCCCTGTGCTAACCCCGTTAGAGAAGACAGGGCCCCAACCACCTGTCCTCTTTAATAGTCGGTCGGGCTCCTTGGGTGAGTGATTACATGCATGAACTCGCTACAGCCGACAGAGCACGGACTGTATTTCGTAAGCCGTTTGTTTTTATATCGTGGCAAATTGTCGTCCTAAGTCTGCACCGATTGTCCATTAGTCTAGTTGGTTTATGTTTATTGTTTCTATGTCATGTTTGATGTTCCTTGTCCCTTTTGCGTCTCTTGCTGCGCTTGTCTATTCTTTGTTTTTGCAAAGGGTGTTTCTTTGTTTTCCTGTGGCTGTTACAACCGTGTCTTGTTGGATATCTTTTCCTTTCTTTAATCTCAACGACAAGGACTACCGGTATATTACAGTAAGTAACCTCTTTAAATTCTTGGTAGCATTTCAAATATAGCTAGTTTTTTTTTTAAACGAGTAAGTTGATTGAAATAAATTTATGAATCGCAAAGCGATATATAAGTCTCCTACCGGTATAAATCCATGTCTTGCAACTCTGTCTTGACCTGTACTTGCACCAAAAATTGAATGCACACATGAAATAAGTTCAATATGCGTATTAGAATAGGTCTGGAAAACAGAAAAATTCATGAAATTTGCTAAAGTGTTCGTGAACGATATTGTCAGGAGTATATCCCAGCTTTTAAGGTAGATACTAACTTCAAAGTAAGCACGAAAAGTCTATAGGATTCCAGCTAAGGAAGTATACATGTACCAACAAAAAGGAGTTTTAGAATTTACCAACCTGTATCTGAAGACTGTTCAAAACGGTTACTTGTCGGTATTTTGGTAGATATCGAGCTCAATCGCTTTATAAAACCCATGATACCTTCGCCTACACAACTGGGATGCGCGATAAATCTCTGTGTACCGCCATTGATCTTCCCATACGATATACGAGAGAGAGAGAGAGAGAGAGAGAGAGAGAGAGAGAGAGAGAGAGAGAGATGAATGTGCAAGGGGCCAATTTTGCCAAATCGTCCATCTGAAAAGACCGATGATAAATCTAACAGTGAATGCGTCAGTCAATCGGATTTTTATTGACCGAAGTTGGCAAGAAAACTTTACAATTGCAAAGACCTTTGAGTACTTGGTATCGATAAAGAAGGAAGGAAGACGACAGGTTATGACAAAAAAAAAACGAGTCGGTCCCTCCCTCGGGTGAGGTTACAAGGAATGTACTGAATTGTTTTTTGCTTAATTGTGATATTTATATTGTTGTATAGTGTACCACGTGTATCCAAAAAGACCCGCGTAGTTCAAGTTAATCAAATCAACTTCACATAGTCACTTATCTTATTATAAAGAAGTACTACAAAAGTAGTATCAAAGGAAGCTGACATAAGCGTATATACGGAAACCAAACAATCACACGTTATTGGCTGTAAGTAACACCATTAAATTTGGAATGCCGAATATGTGAATTTACTTCCGACTTCCCCAATTTAAATTTTTCTCTCCTTATATTTGTAGTTATGCTCTAAAGCATAACTTCACGTTATCTCAACGAATAAGCATAATTTGTTTATTATACGTATATTAAACTGACCAAGGAAGATAACTCCTTCAGTCATATCTCAGTATTATCCGGAACGTACATGTATGTACGTGTTGGTTTCTTCAAATAGAAACTCAAACTGCGCATTTCGAGATGGCGTGCTCTCTGCAGAGGAAAAACTAGAATATTTAACTAAAATATTTCGTTTTCTGTTGCCAAATGCGAACATTTCATTTCTTTCTATCGCGGTGTACGACTTTCTGCTGCCATTGGACTTATATCAATTCATCCGACCAGTGCACCTACAGTTCAGCAGTACGGGTACAGCACGGGTGTGTTGTTGACCTCGCTCCTACAACGCCTGCTTATGAGACACGGGTGATGCTTGCTTTGTCTGGACAACAGGATGTGTTGCGTCTTCCTACCCCTCAGTATTTAGATAGTTTGGTTTAATAGTGGTTACCCAAAGTCGGTAAAGTATAGTATCGTCCAATTTTATTTTTCAGACAGGTCAGTAGGTAAGAGTGAATTGTACACACGTGAGCTCGCCTAGTTTTATTGAAAACACGACTTCTATCAAGTTCTATGTATTTTCTTCCAACAGTTTTGATTGGGTCTTAAAATCTAGAGCTTCCAAGCCCTTTACTATTTGGGATCATGGCCGGGGCCTTTGAAATTGGGGGGAAAATAGCAGAATTTACAAAATTGGGGAATATGTCAATAGATTTGAATGACTTTGACGTCAAATTTGGTATTTCTAATCTCCGTTTTTATCGAATTGTACATGAGGTGTTAAATTAAAGAAAAAAAAAAAATCGTCCATTCGTAAGTTATTTAGAAGCTCACCTGTGTCACAATATCGGTTATATTGATAACAATCTTACCCCATGCATGATGCAATGTTTTAAAACTATTTCCGATCATTTGCTCCAGTTTAAATATCGTCAATTTCCTTTTTACAAGGTCTGTCTTTAAAAATAAAAAAAATAAAAAAAATGGAAGTGTTTGTCACACTAGCAATTTTATATCACTCTCTCAGTCAGACTGATTGATTTTACTTGTACAGTTTGCATTTTATATTATATTTACATCTATTTGTTTATATATGTAATGTTAGTATGTTTATTAATCAGTTATATCTGTTTATTCAGTTATTTACTTATTCATGATGACATCTTTTGTATTTACTTATTCATCTACCTGTCTACATTTGTAATAAATTCATCTACCCGTCTACATTTGTATCATTGCGCTTCATGATGTTAATGTCGAATCCCCCGTTAGAGTATAGTTCTATAATAGTCTGAAATATTAACATCAACAACAACAAACATTTTAGTTGATTAGTGTGTTAAAAAAAAAAAAAAAAAAAAAAAAATCAGCCAATCAGTCTGTCATATTTATTTATTTATTTATTTATTTATTTATTTATTTATTTATTTATTTATTTATTTATTTATTTATTTATTTATTTATTTATTTATCTATCTATCTACCGCAGATATCTGTCCACTTGCTTATTCATTCATTCATAGAAGTAGATCAGACTGAAGTTTTTTAAGGCTTAGTATGCACAAATGAGGGTGCTCTCGCATACATGTAGCTTCCTTCTCATAACTTATATTCCTAGCGTGTCTGCGTATACATTGTTAACATTATTGGTATTTTTTATTGTAATTATGAGAACTGTCATATCATTGATCTATACTTCATATTCGATATGGGACTAATAAATAAATAAGTCAGAATAAATAAATAAGTCAGAAATAATGTTAAATATGCAGTTATGACAACAACAAAAAAAAAATAAATAAATAAATAATAATATATAAATAGAATAAATAAATAAATTAAAAAAATAATAATTGTCAAACCCTTCTGGAAACAACAAACTTATCCGAAACATTCAAGATCAATTTCACATATTTTTATTTTTTTTTTTCAAATCTGGACGTAGTACACTATTTCAAAACGAGTGCATGTGAACTTCGAATAGGCTGCCCAAGTATCACTGATGTCAATATTTGTTACATTGTAATAAACTCTTGTGCGATGTAACAAGTACCTGCCACCTGCTAGCCATGCAGCTTTTCTACTTGGTCGTAACACATTCTCGTTTTAATTAGTGTAATAAATGTATACATGTAAGTCATTTCTAACTTGTAGTTACTGTCATCAGACTATCGTTGAAATGTTTTGAATCTTCGGAAGTCATGCAGGTAACATACTAGTAATCGATGAGACTTTAATCTTTGGACCAGATACAAAAAAAAAACAAAACAAAACAAAACAAAAAAAAACAAAAAAAAAAACTGCAGATAAACTAGTGCGAATAAAACTAAAACAGAAAATAATTTAAAATAACATCATACTTATACGAATATCATATATGTAATTGTCACAAGCACGTTAACGCTAACGTGGTGTGATGGACGTACGGAATGTAAAGGGTTGTCCGTACGTCCAGTAGAACTCTGTTTAGTTGGGGAATTAGCTGTGTTTGTGTTATGTAGACTCTCTCTCTCGATGCGCTCTTCACTTAATAGTGTTCCGCAGCTGGAAGTATCAAGATTACACTTTAATAAGTTTTCAATCTTTATTGTTGTTACGTTTTTCGGAGAGTGTATTTTGAAATATAAAAGTTGACAAGATAACGCATGCACACCAGTGACGAACGTTACCCTTTTACAATAATTTAGAATTCTGTATACTTCATTAATAAATCAAATATAAACCATTAAATATTACTTTGAAACATGACAATTGCAACTCAATAAAAATACATATGAAATCGGTCACTGGCGGCAATAATAACAATTTTACTTAAATGATAACGAACACATATATAACACACTAGTAAAACAATTATGTACAAATAACAACTTATAATAATATGAAATGAAGAGAAAGTATCTTATTTAGAAAGTTCAAATTTTTTAAACAGTAATTATAAAAAGATTTACGTACTTAACTTAAATTGAAATGTAACTGGAATTTATTCTAGGTAAAAATGTCAAATTCAAATAGTTTCATACCTGGAAGTATCAAGATTACACTTTAATAAGTTTTCAATCTTTATTGTTGTTACGTTTTTCGGAGAGTGACCAATATGGCCGAAGTTTGACCGTCTCCGAAAAACGCCCCACCCTTCCAGATACTGACCAATAACTTTCTTAGAATTTTGACTGACACATTTACCCGAATTTTGAAAAACTAAAATTAACCAATCAAATTTAAGAATTTTGGACAAAGAAGACGAGCCGGACAGGAACCGATAATTGACTTTCACACTTATGTCATGAATTAATTTACTCATCTCGGCGTCCTGTCCGAACTTTCTTCTGATGTCGTGTAATTTGTTTGTTTTCTAATAGCCTTAAGTAAATTTTGAAGTAATTCTTGTTATTTTTAAGACGGAAAAAGTAAAGTCACAAAAAGGAAAGGAATGTTATATTGTTCAGAGATTAACGAAAGATTAAATGCCAAAATATAGAAATGTTTAAAAATGATTTTTACAAATAACTTTTTATATACAAATAATTTTAAAATAAAAATATTAAATTTGATTTCCTGATTGATCATTGAATCTATCGATACCAAATTTGATGTGATAAATCAACTATAAAAAGATTTTGAATAATATTATAAATCTGTATAAAAATTGTAAGTTTTACAAAAATTTCAAACTCAAAAAGTGATTTCAAAAGTAATTATTGTAAAGAAATATGTCTTTTCAGTTATATTTTCATATGTGGAATAAAATATCTTTCTCAAAATAAAATTCAAACTTTAAATTTATTCTCACAACTTAAGCGTCTGTCCTATGACATATTAAAATTAAAATTTTAAACATGCATTAATGACGACTTTCTACCCAACCTAATTACTTTCGTCCTCGAAAGTTCAAATTTTAACACAATATATACACTAGTGGAGGACGTTTAGATTGGAAATAATTCAAAAATAAAATAATGATACACATGGTTACATAATCAAGATCAATGTATGAGTTAGTTCAAGAGAGATATAGATATACTTCGACTTGTCGTGTATTTTAAACACATAATTCATATATACATGTACACAAAGTTCACTGTATCACATTGTCATTGCAAGTGTTCACTATATTCGAGGTCTTGGGTCACCATAAAGAAGCAAAAGTTAACATGATAAGAAAAAAAAAAATGTAAGCATATATACATACAAAATATAACAAAACTTAATTAAGGAGGTGAAGTACCGGAAGTGTGGTTGTTGAGCGAAAATCCATAATTATTGTGAATGGTCAACGCATATGCGCTGAAAGGTTGCTGAATAATTTTCTTAACTCTAAAGTAAGTGAAGAGGTTCAAATCAATGCTGCCTGGTACTGCCATTATTGTATCAGTACGTTTATCTGTTACACAAAAGGGAGACCATTGTACATTTAACCTTAATGATGGAAAACTTGCCAAAGATACGTCTCTAATGCGAGGTTTTGAAAAATGGTAATAAGAAGGACACAGTGATAGATGCATTACAGGTACTATTACACAATCACCGCCCGATGTCAATTCTAAAGCTATAAAAGTACACTTCCTTGTTTTAGACCTGTACATCAGTATCGTAATAATGAGCAATATAACGAGTACAATTGCACCTACTATCACAGACGCATGGGTCCATGAAAATTCAGACTGTAAAAAGTTAGTGTAAGAAGGTGTGGTCTGAGATTCTACATGGAAAATAAATGATGGTACAGTGGCTGAAGCAGAACCTTTAACTTGTTGCATGATAAGTAAACCAGCTGCCATTTTTCTCATTTTGCAAAACATTAATAAAGAAAGTAATAAAGAAACAATGGCGATTCCTATTGCTGAAAATGCGATCAATGAGTTAACGTCTGGCCAACTCTGTGGAATAGCTATCAAACCATCTAACAAAGGCTCTGCAAGATTATGAAAAATTTTCTGATCTTTCTTCACAGCTTTTGCAATCTTTTTCAAACTAAGATGATCTTTCTTATCATTAGCTAAAACATCAGAAAACGTATTGTTATAAAACTGGAATTTTGGTATACTGAAATTAATCGGCTTTGGAAATTTCGTATCACCAAATATATTGTTCAACGAACTGTCATCGAAAAATTGCTGAAATAAGGCTAAATTAACAGGATGTACAACTGTAACAGAAGTTGATGTATTATAACACTTAACTAATCTTGGTGAATAATACAGGGTATCTGTGGACAATGAACATGTACATGGTATATAAACTATACAAAACGAACATCCGGGAATAATTTTCTTTTCCCTTGGACAATCTAATATCAAGTTCTTGCTGTTGTACACCAAAGCTGTCGTCTCAGACAACTCGATAATGTCAGGCTTAAGCAAATTTTGTGTAAACCTGAAATCACACAAATCTTGAATCTGGTGTTTGTTATTTGAGAATAAAGCCATAGTACAGTCTGGTGCTGTTATAGGTGTTAATGCAAGGTTAATGTCACATAACATTACTGAATCGTGGTGACAGTTGATTAGATCGTTAGAGGAAAGTGGTAAATAATGGTCGTGATGAGGTGTTATAGCGAAATAGTCAGGTAAAGTGAGAAGCTGGGTAGCATGCTTTGACGTGACGTTATGATGAACCGGAACCGGAAGTGATATTACTTTATAAAGCTTTAATGGTCGTTCGAGAGAAGAAAGAGGGAATTTAATTGTGATGTAAAGAGATGAGTGGTTACGAGAATAGATGAATTTACCCTTTGAGTAGTAGAAGCTCGGGTCGAGATGAGTGAGATAGAATTGGGGGTAGTGTTTTCTCATGAGATGTTTAATATTATGAAGAACGTTAGACAGTGTATTGCGGTCAATGAGATGTGGAGTGATTTTGCCTTCTACAAGACTCTGAACGGACTGTCTAAGTCTGTTCAATCGACTCCTCAGAATGTTAGTTTGATCAACTTGCTCGAGAATCGTGCTAGAGATGTTAAGAACAGTGTGCTCAAAAGTTTGAAATTTGTTATCCATGCTTTGAACGAGGCTTGTTATAAGATTGTTATTATTTTTGACACCTTTCATCAAGTTTGTAAATCGTTTATCCGTGAGAGTAATAAACGATGACAAATGTTTGTTGTGCTGTTCAAGAGCTTTGGCAATACCGTTAGTCCGTTCAGCGATTGCGTTTATATGGCTAGCCATGATGTTAACGTCATCCATGGTTGCCAAGCCAAATAAGCCTTTATATAATTTGCCAATGAATGGTAACAGTGACCTTACTTGTCTCCCATTTTGGAGAATTTTTGTTTGTGGAACCAAAGTTCTTATTTCCTTTAGGGTTTCATTGTAATCGCTGAAAAGACTTTGATGCAAGTTATGTATTTGCGTAACTAAAGTATGTAACATTCTACAATCGTAGAGAACCTCGCACTTCGGCGTTTTACATTTGTACCCTACATTACAACTAGGTACTTTCGTTACCTGAAACCTTTTAGGTAACACAACATGAAACGTATGGAGCCAGTACTCCCTCGATATTAACAAATTTTGTTCTTGTCTAAAGACAACTCCATAATTAAGTCTGTCTATAACTCCTTGTTTCACTTCTAGGTTATCTGCCCTTTGAGTGATGGTACTTGTTGCGTTAGTGCTGCCAACCAATGTCATCATTATCACAGTCATCAAGGTCAGGTTACCAAGGATTCCCCAATTTTGACCTATAAAAAGAAAAAAAAAATGGAACCAATTTACTAAGAAAGTTGTGATAAGATTATCGTAGAATATACGACAATAAATGTGTGTAGACCAGCTACTATAAGTGAATGTTTTATCACAACTGCCTGAGAAATTAGCTATTTATCTAGTTTGTTTTAAAAATCCCCGATCGCCGAATGTTTCATAAAAGTGGGTACCCGAGGAGTTTCCTTGAAAATGAACTATGACCTCACTGTGAAAAATTACTAAGAAGTATTCCGATTTAACATAGTTGGGACACACACACAAAAGTATCTTTTCTGAAAACAAAATTATACATTAGTTTGCGAGAACTGCTTTCTCTTAAAGTATGTTTTTCTTAATTTGCCCATTTTCGTGAATCTCTTGTTCACGTACTCGAGCACATCTGGCGGGAAAACATCGTCTGGTTCCCAAGTTTTTTCTCCATTTTCCCATTCTACCCGTATTTCACGGCGGCCATTTTTAAAACGACCTACAGGTAACTTATTGATTTTCCATATTCTCTGAGAATTACCCTGACTGTTCTGTGAATCTGAATGAGATTGGGGAGTTCCCGTAGTCTCCTCTGCAGATTCATCAGAATCTGTTTCACTTTCTGTTTCTGAATCTGATTGTGGTTCGAATCCCACTCTGTGAGTGTTTGGATCATGATAACGCTTCAAGTTTGTAGCGTTGATTAGAGAAGGATTTACCTTGTTGTCAGAACATCTTTTGATTTTGTACGTGTAGTTTGGTCCACATTCTATGATACTATACGGACCTTCGGCCTTGACATACAGTTTGCTTGACATCCCCTTTGGCGTCTTTGTGACCTTAAACATGACCAAATCACCTACTTTAAAGTTGGGCGTGTTTGCCTTGCGATCATGCCGAATTTTGTTTTTCTCCTTGTGGAACGCCTGATTTTCTTGCGAAATTTTGTGGGCAACCTTGAGGTTTTCCATAAACTGTCGCATAAATACTTTAGCATCCTTACCTAAGTTATCAGCTGGCTCCAAGGAGACATCAAACGGTAATCTCATCTCCTCGCCAAAAACAAGATAAAAGGGAGAGAACTCTGTGGAATGCATGCTCGGAGACTTACGGAAGGCCATCATAACGCTTGGTAATAACTCCGGCCAATTTGACTGCTCTTTTCCACAGTACGTTCTCAGGCTATTTACCAAGGTACTGTTCTGTCTTTCAACCATACCGTTTGTGTTTGGGTGGTAGGCTGACGTGTGGTGCTGTGTGACCTCAAAAATCTCGCACAGTGCGTTCACCAAATTCGACATAAAATTTCGGCCTCTGTCTGAAAACAAAACTCTAGGGGCACCATATCTGGTAAAAATTTCTTTATACAAAACCTGTGCTGTCTCTTTGGCGCTTTGGGTTCTCAGTGGAAACGCCTCTGACCATCGGGTACAGGAATCTATGCATAAAAGAATGTATTCATACCCGTCTTTTGTTTTGTTCAATGGACCGACTATGTCGATATGCCAGCGTTCAAACCTTTGGGAAGTTGGCATGTGTACCATAGGTGGATGAAAAGGATGGTAATCCCGCTTTGACCTTTGACATGGATCACAAGATTTGACATATTTGATGATGTCATTGTGCATACCGGGCCAAAAGTATTTCTGCAAAAGAGAAGATTTTACCTTTTCGACTCCTAGGTGACCTCCCCCTGCCAATCCGTCATGATAGGATTTCAGTGCATCTTGTCGTAGTTCCGGCGGAAGTGCTAATTGTCTTACCTGTTTGATTTCTTTTTGTATTTTTCGACCTCGTCGCTCATACCAGTGATATAGTACACCGTCGACTAGACTATAGTACTTACTTTCGCCGATAACTCTATCTATACCGGCTTTGTCTGCTGGTAGACTGCCATCGACTAAGTATTGGTATATGAATTCGAAATCTCTACAGGATTTCTGCATTTCACCTATTTCCTGATTGGTGTGTTTCGTATCTAGGACGACATTGTCCTTAGCGACTGTGTCTGTCGCATAACAAAAGGTAACCGACACACCTTGCTTTGCAGACTCATGTACATTTTGCTCATCAGTAATTTCTTGTTTATCGTGCACCGTACTTACTGTTTGGACTTGGTTTGTCGTCTCTGTCTCGTCTGTCTCATACTGTCGTCTGCTCAGGGCGTCTGCTACACAGTTGCTTTTACCTGGCCTGTGTTTAATGTTGCAGTTATACTCTTGTAACTTTAAGGCCCATCTCTCTAATCTACATAATTTTAATATGTCATAGGACATAATTACTAATCTCGTAAATTTATATGAATCAGAATCAGAAATCATTTTATCGAGTGTCACACATCAAATTTACAAGGTCTATTTACAATAGGATCAGTGCATAATTTTAGAATTTGATGCCCAGCCATACTTGACTTACGGCACTATTCCATTTCACATTTATCACATTAT
Source organism: Pinctada fucata (assembly GCA_028142955.1). Lineage (NCBI taxonomy): Eukaryota > Metazoa > Mollusca > Bivalvia > Pterioida > Pteriidae > Pinctada > Pinctada fucata. Next base: position 41,095,551 of record AP027103.1, read on the forward strand.
ATACATTAAAGTTAACATTATATTTATAATAATATGTGTGCGGAGTAAGCTTACTCCCACCACATAGGCGTCCGTTTCGGAATAGCGCGTCACTGACGTAGCTGTCATTACACCAAGACCAATAAGATAAAATTTTCCAATGATGCAACTTTCCCCGACTATATCATACAGTTTGCCCTTATCAATATATAAAGAATTGAATATAACAGTATAAAAAAAATACCGATCATGGAAAGAGATCCTCTTGCATTTCAAAAATAGATAAATAAAGGAATGAATAAATAAATTGAAAAAATAAATAAATAAATAAAGAATAAAAAAAACAAACAAACAAACAAAACAAAAAAACAAAAAAAAAAAACAAAAAAACAAAACAAAAAAAAAAAAAAAAACCATTGGTCCGCTGTATGCAAGGATTTCAAAAATAAAAAGGATAAATTCAACGTACGGCACCTAACTGCCAGCCTTTCTGGTGCGTACACATCAATTGCATTCTGGCCACACCCCTGGGTGCTAGGATCTCTCACTCATTTTCATATAAAGTCCACTATCGAGGATCACGTGTCTGATGCAATAAATTGACACTAAGGAACATTTATTAAAGTGCCAATAGCATTAAACAATATCATAAATTAATAATAACAATAATAATAAATAAACAGATAAATAAAGCAATGTATAAATAATCCTCTTCCGGAAGGGGTTCCTATTCCATCTCCCTCATCAATTTAGGTTTATCCTTTAATCATTATGTAAGACGATTAAGAAAATATTCATACACGAAGCCTTCTGGAAGTCATTAACAAAATTTTAATGAAAGTTTATATTTACTGGCATGATGATTTATGTGATCCTACAAATCACATAAAGTTAAATAATAATAATAATAATAAAAAACAAAACAAAACAAAACAAAACACAAAAAAAAAAAAAAAAACAAAACAAAAAAAATTAACAAGAAACAAAAAGCAAATAAAACAACTGTTCCCTTTACAACCTAATGATTGTTAAACGTTTGCTAAATATTTTCCAAACATTTGTTAAACAAAAGTCATGACATGTCAGCGCCCTTGTTCCCAACAGTAATCCTCTGAGCCCAAAGTCACAACAAATGAACCAGTCCTCTCTTCCGAATTTCTTCGTCATTCAAAACCATTTTTGATAACCACGAATAAATATATATGCTGATATTCATTATGATAATACTGTATTCCTTCCTAACTAATACTGAATCTTACAACGATGCGAATTACCCCCCTTTTATTCCTTACGTTATACGTATGGGCTTTATCTACGATCTACCTTGTCCTTTATATGGCGTCGCCGGTTTAATGAACACGAAATAATAACGTCAATATTTGCGAACTGCGTTTCTAGATAGGTGATGCACACGAAGCCTACATATCTGTATCACTTGGGCCAGTTCTGTATCATATAGGACAGAACGTTAGACTGCGCTTAATAATCTACATTAAACGGCATCGTAGAATTTCATTGATCACTTGTATCTCGTATCGAATATTCTTCAAAATATGGTGCGATCGTTATTCGCCTTACATAACATCCAATAGGATAAATCAGCCCTATACGCGATCACATTTCCCCCCTACGGTAAGATGATTAATGGGTCAAGGTCAGCATTATTTACATCTTAGAGCCCTTCATGTATCTAAATATGGTACGATCTTTATCGCTTTACATACCATACAATATGATAAATTAGCATAATGCGATCACGTTTCAACCCTAAGCTGATTATTGGGTCAAAGTCAGTTAACGGGTCAAGGTCAGCGTTATATACCTGTTACACAGCCCCTCATATATCAGAATGAAACTGTCCCTTTTCGTGACGTTACATCCACGTAAAAATACGTCATATACGTACAGTCGATATTGTCGATAAATGTAGACTGCGATCTAGTGGCATTTTTCTATTATGCCTATGATGCCTTCGAATATCAAAGAGTAGTATCTTATATGGCAGTTCTGTCATGACGCTCAGTTTCAGCAAAATCGGCCGCTTTGTGGCGGATGCCTTTCGAGGGTTATCATCAATAATCCTCGAAAGTCATTATGGCAGAATTTTGCTTTGAAACCTCGCTTCAGTTTCTGTTGTCTTCCAGACTCTGAGCCAATAATTGGGGTTTATTATTGATTTGTATTGATTATCTACGACATATACAATTGAATGTCGTCGTAGACCATTGATTTAGTTATATTGTCAAAATATTGATTCATTGATATTGAAATATTGCACATATTTCATTTCAACTTATGAGCTATTGAGCATTGAACTATGAACTATTGAGCATTGAACTTGATGAACAATTGAACTGAACTTATATTCAAGAACTAAGAAAAATCAACTTACTGAGCATTTAATTCATTTGCCTATTGTGCATTGAACTATTGAATATTGAATATCTATTTCAAATAAAGCCATGACATGAACCGCCAATCATTTTCCTTTGCTTTATTCTGTGGAGATAATTGTAGTTATGCTCTAAAGCATAACTTCACGTTATCTCAACGAATAAGCATAATTTGTTTATTATACGTATATTAAACTGACCAAGGAAGATAACTCCTTCAGTCATATCTCAGTATTATCCGGAACGTACATGTATGTACGTGTTGGTTTCTTCAAATAGAAACTCAAACTGCGCATTTCGAGATGGCGTGCTCTCTGCAGAGGAAAAACTAGAATATTTAACTAAAACCCTCCCCTCCACACCCTTTCTCGTTACTTTGATAATTCAATCCACGAACTCTAATCTTCAGATGTGCTTATCTCAGTTTCTTCCTCATACAATCATATTTTATTTCAGTGTCAAAGTTTACATTCAATTTCCATGTTTTTTCGCTTGTTTCACTTTTATTCCAGCAACATTCTACCATGACTCGGGATTACGCTCGACGTAGATTCTCCATTTGGTTGGCCTTGCTGATAATTCATGTATCTAGGACCCATGCCTACATCCGCGACCCTATTGCATTGTACTTCACGATGGAATGCCCGCTCAAAGTTCCGGTTGTCAGTCCAGATTACCTGCTCGTACCACCTCGCCTTAAACGCGTCATGGCTTTCCCATTCCCGTCCAAGTTCATTGTTTCAAAGACTACAGTTCCGCTCATTAATAACTGTCTTAGTGTTCGGCAGAATTTTGCTTTGAAACCTCGCTTCAGTTTCTGTTGTCTTCCAGACTCTGAGCCAATAATTGGGGTTTATTATTGATTTGTATTGATTATCTACGACATATACAATTGAATGTCGTCGTAGACCATTGATTTAGTTATATTGTCAAAATATTGATTCATTGATATTGAAATATTGCACATATTTCATTTCAACTTATGAGCTATTGAGCATTGAACTATGAACTATTGAGCATTGAACTTGATGAACAATTGAACTGAACTTATATTCAAGAACTAAGAAAAATCAACTTACTGAGCATTTAATTCATTTGCCTATTGTGCATTGAACTATTGAATATTGAATATCTATTTCAAATAAAGCCATGACATGAACCGCCAATCATTTTCCTTTGCTTTATTCTGTGGAGATAACTCCCTTGATATTAGGGTATTCAATGGATAATGAGAAGTAATTGGGGCACCCATTTATGGACCTCTAAAATGATTTAAAAATACATTACAATTTTTGACTTATTAGTTTTTTTAAAGGTCACTTCAAGAGTTATGGGCCCTTAGAGTTGACATTGAGCATATTTATTTTTAAGCAACTTTTTCAATAGAAGGAAGGGAAATCAAATATCGATTTGTCAAAAAATTCTAAAAACTATTTTACATAAGATTTCACTGAAACATCAAATGACAAATATGGAAAAAAAAACGTATCCCTATCAAGAAGTACAAAATCATTAATCTAAAAATCATCCAACCAAGGGCATACAAAACCAAAACTTTACCAATTAGTTTCCATGCCATCATCAAGGGAAAATACTAGTAACTAAAAATGACCCTTTTCAACATATTTCTATTTCAATATCTATTAGCCAACTAACAAAAGTTTTCAAATTATCATAAGAAATATACAAATATATCTTAAACATAATTTCGATCATTACCCATTAAAATCTGCACCAAATGAATTCATATTCATCATTTTTATTGACATAAAACACATCATTCTTCAATTATCATAAGCAGATTTTAATCTCACTTGTCCCATTATGTCATTTTTCTGCTTGTCCCCTCTGTGTTTCACATATGTTTCAGTGTGTTGCTGTGGATGTTGTTACCGGTTTTCAGGTTTGCTGAGATTCTGGCAGTGGTAGAAATCGGCACTCAGAATCGTTAGCGTGATTATAAGGTATGTTATCAGATCTGTTTGAAAATGCAAACTTTTTACAGGACTTCGAGTTCTCACTAAAGTTTTGTTGAAATTTGTCCAGTGCTTGCACATGAGAAATATAAAGGGTCAGTCAACCAGTGTCCTCTGTATTCATGTACATGCAAGTTTGACTTAATCTCGAAAAACACAAACTTGGTGGAGAAACAGGGAACTTGTCATCGTCGGAAACCCACGCTCGGTCACGCAAGTTCACCTCCTGTAGGTCATAACGGCAGAATTTTCGCTGGATAGCATTACATACTCACATAAAAATTTCGCATGAAGGTCACAAAGAAAAATTCATGCGAAATTCATGTGAAAATTGATGTGAAATTCATGTAAAATATTTTTCACATAAATCTTATGTGAATTTATATGAATTTCATATGAACTTTCATTTGAAATTTACATGATGCTCATTTCATATGTATTTCATGTGAGACACAATTGGCTGTGTAACTCCTGTATTACATTTTGAAGAGAATTCCTCTTGATTCGATTTCGGTCACATCTACTGATCGTTAATGTACTGTGTTTCATTTTAAGAAATTGTCCAAGGAATTAGGGGAAGTTGTGAAGACATGGATGTTTTTTTCCATACACATATCATGGGGGCCAAAACTCTTTTATCTAATGTTTGAAAGCATTCTCATGCACATCTACATGTGATTTTTTTTTCATTCTACCATTAAATTGAAATCAACCAAATGGTTTGGAGGACCGGAGTTGTGAAAACATGGGTTTGGGAAGGACGAAACAACTTCCAGAAGCAACACTATTTTATTGCGAAGCATAAGGAACAATAAGGAAATTCTCTTTAGTAACATCAGGTGTCATATTGTGTCAATAGTAATTACGATCTTCTTATCATCTGAAACAGTTTTTCTTTAAACTTAAGATCGAAGTAGCCGTAGATAAAAGGATTGGCTATATGGTTGAATATAAACATCCTGGACAATCCGTTATAGAGCAGCAGTTCTCCTTGGGACAGACTGTACCAAAAGTTATCGACTGATTTAGTGACGAGAATCATGGCGCTGGTCGGAATGTACGACACTACGTATATGATAACGATCAACATGAACATGGCATTAAAGTTAACACCACGTGACTTCTTTGTCTTATTCTTGTTTGAGTTCTCTAATTGAGGCAATGACTGAAATGTCTTTGAAGGTATATCTTCCTTATTTGTGTCAGAAGTACTTGTTTCAGATTCGTTCGACATTTTGAAATCCGAATCGAACGAACTGGTCCTCGAAATGTTTTTATCAAACGTCTCTGCACTTTGACTTTTCTTCATGGTCATGTCAGTGTTTGTTAGAGTACTTATTTTATCGGTCCTATCTATGGTCGAACTGGTATCCATTGACCTAACCGATGTCTCGTTAGAGCTCTGCAGAGCTTTTCTCTTCGAAAACTGCCTACACACTATCACTGCCACAGGAATATATATAGCTGTGGTACATACGATATTAGCAACCACCACAAGTGATAGAAGTCCGTACCAAATTTTCTCAAAAAGTGGATATGTGCCCGTACCTGTAAGGCAAGATAGTGCTGTCACATTGGTTCCACTGTACACCACCGATACTTCTCCTGTCCCAGAAAGCCATAACGTGGGTATATTGTATACAAGATTGAAAATAGCTATTAAGGCGACAGATATCCTTTTCCATTTCAAATTCATTTGTTTTCCAAGAGGTCGACAAATTTTAAGGTAACGTTGTACTGCAATGGCTAGCAAGAAGGCCACTGACGTCATCATGGTCAGTCCCGTAAGGAAAACAAAAATCCTGCAAACGACATCCGATGAAAAGTGGACAAAGTAAGTGTTGTCCACTATGAAATACACACAGGAGACCAGTGAAGTCAAGGTGTCATACACCGCTAATATAGGGATGAAGTATCTGGCTTCCATGTTGTGTTTCATCTTCAGAGAATATATTATCAGAACAAGAATATTGCCGATCATTCCAACCAACAGTAGAAGTGTGTGTATTACCGTATTTGGTATTAACTTCTGCGAAAATTCCTGATTCAAGGCATCGTGTATTGAAGAATTTCCCATCATTGTGTCTTTGTCGATTATAAGGATAGACAAACACAAGTTATAATGAATTCCTTACCTATGCAAACTCTACATGTGTGATAAAACTTGGTGAAAACGTTAACGTTACGCTTGACATAGGAATGTGTATGTTCAAATCAACAAGATTTAACGTCCGACGTTAAGGACAAAAAGGTAATAAAGTTCGGATTCTTACAATTTATATTCAATCTGTTTTGACGCGTATCTTCAGTAGCGACAAGGAAGACTTCATCATTTCCTTCTGTAGTTAAGAAATAACAAGCTAGCATAGAAGTCACAGTCTTTACAATAGCTGTTGATACTCCGAGGATTTCCCATATCCACTTCAGTCATTATTCGAAATTCTTTCTATTGAAAATTAACAATTCCCAGCATAAAGAAAGTTTGAGTGGAGTCGATTAAACGTCGCGAACTATAGCATTGTGACAACGAGAGTTGAACAAATTTCACAATTTCTCAATCATATCTCCTCATATATTCTTCTTATGTCATACGCCATACATCAGTCAGCTGTCCTGGGATGTTGAAATACACTGTCGTATATATAAGTTTGTATACCTAAATATATATGATTCAGTGATGATGTTCATATGCCTATTTCCTTTCGCTAACAATAAAATAGGAAGCAAGAACTCATCAGGAAACTGTTTATACAGTCTGCATCTAATTTAAACGTGATTGTTTTAAATAACTCGATCGTAGATTTTTCATGCCTTTCTTACTTATCATAACTTCCTGAATTATCCATTAAACGAAATTTAACATATGTCAAGTGGAAGTTAGAAAAGATCTTACTCCCTTCGACTTTAGTTTGGTTCTATTTTGTTATCTTAATTTGAACTTTTTTTTCTATCTCCAACATTATTCATATGATAAATTTAAACAAAATAATTTTTTCCGACACATATATTTGATATGATGAAAAAACACGGTGCCCAAACTCTGCTGTCAGAGATACTCCTAATACCGAAAATACAGAAATGCATATCTCCTACCAGAAATACATGTCTCCTACCAGAAATACGGTACATGTTTCGGATACAGTTAACATAAAAAATTCGCGTGATGGGTTGTGTTCGTGCTTTTTGTGGTTGTATATTTATTATGTAAGTTACCACCGCTTGATAATTATAGCCTGTAAAAAGACTAAAAAGAAATATTCCCAATTTCGCAAAAATAACCCGACGCGTACTGTCGCGAAAATTTCCTCCGGCGAAAATAACAACGTTTACAATTATAAATTTTCATAAGTTGAACTTTAGGCCAATCTGAAAACCATTCGGAGAGGCCAAAGTAATCCAATTTAATCTTTTCATGTATCTATTTTGACAAGATAAAGCGTCGCCTTATTTTGTGTAGAGTGTATTCAGAAACGTAACTCAATAAGAAAAATTGAGGCCAAAAATGCAAGACTGTTAATCTCCTATTTTTGACGTTGATTGATAAAGAAATGACCTAATTAGACGGATTATTTCATAAAACTATGAATTCATTTGTCACAGAAACGCTTCTCTTTAGTGGTGAAGGATAAGTAGACTTTGATATGGAGTAACAAAGTGAGTATTGGTAGACTTACAAATAGAATATTTTATATAAAAATATGTAAAAATTGAAGGATGATTTAATAACTTTATGTTGAAACTAAGGTACAAGTCGAAGATCTGGTAGACTTTTTGTTGATAAAGTGGTTAAAGTGAAGGTTTAGTAGAGTTTTTGTTGATAAAGGGGTACTTAGTGAAGATTAAGTCGACTTTTTGTTGACAAAGGGGTACAAAGTGAAGGTTTAGTAGACTTTTTGTTGACAAAGGGGTACAAAGTGAAGGTTTGGTAGACTTTTTATTGACAAAGAGGTACAAAGTGAAGGTTTGGTAGACTTTTTATTGACAAAGAGGTACAAAGGGAAGGTTTGGTACACCTTTTATTTATATAGAGGTTCAATGTGAAGGATATGTAAACATTTTATTTGATAAAGAGGTACAAAGTGAAGGTTTAGTAGATTTTTTATTGATATAGAGGTACAAAGTGAAGGTTTGGTAGAATGTTTATTGATAAAGAGGTACAAAGTGAAGGTTTGGTAGACTTTTTATTTGATATAGAGGTACAAAGTGAAGGTTTGGTAGAATTTTATTGATAAAGAGGTATAAAGTGAAGGTTTGGTAGACTTTTTATTTGATAAAGAGGTACAAAGTGAAGGTTTGGTAGACTTTTTATTTGATAAAGAAGTTCTGTGTGAAGGATATATGATATAGAGGTACAAAGTGAAGGTTTTGTAGACTTTTTATTGATAAAGAGGTACAAAGTGAAGGTTTGGTAGACTTTTTATTTGATAAACATATACAAAGTGAAAGTTTGGTAGACTTTTTATTGATATAGAAGTTCAATGTAAAGGATAAGTAAACATTTTATTTGATATAGAGGTTCAAAGTGAAGGTTTTGTAGACTTTTTATTAGATTTAGAGGTTCAAATTTAAGAATTAGTGGACATTATATTTCAAATAGGAGTGTAAAGCGAAGCGTAAGTATACATATGATATAGGGGTACAAAGTAAAGGATTAATAGAAATTTTACTGGATAATGAGATGCTGAGCAAGGAAAAAGTTCATACATTCCAATGTCAAATAAAGAGTTAGAAAGTGAATAATAAGTAGATATTTTACATTGAAACAAAGGAGGGGATCTCCAACAACACCAAGTTGCGGCACACACAGCAAAACCCCAAAACACCCAATGCAAATACCCAGAGCAGACAAGCACAGGAAGAGACACAAAAGGGACAAAAAACGTCAATGCACAACATAGAAACATCAAACACACAGGACTACACATAAACCAACTAGACCAAAGGGCAACCGATGAAGTGCAATTTATCAGCATTGGTTGACATGATATTTGATAAAGAGGTACTCTGTTTTTGATATCGAGGTACAAACTTAATGATTACTATAGAAGACATTTTATTTGACATAGTTTGTAGACAAATGCGGATTATGTTTTTCTTCAGAGTAATTATACTGAAGCTATCGACAGACGTCGCAATAAAAATAATGACAAAACCCTATCATTACATTATCAAATTGCCCTCATCAGTTCTTCTTAGTCAGCAATTTCTGATATTTTGAACCGTTTACTGAAACATTAAAAACCTCATTGTAAAACGTCTCTGACCGAGGAGACCTGACAGAAATAGAACGGCTGTCTATAGATTACGTTATTGTGAACTAAAAAAATCTAATATTTTTCAATTTCGCTGCTTTCCGATCATGCGTGAGAAATAATTTCCGTTTATTTTTTTTAAATAGGATTCTAAAAAACTTTTAACTTTCGCATCAGCCCGGAGTGTTTGAATTTCCGGAAAGGGGGTGAAAATAATGACAGCGTCAGATCCAATCTTCCAAGTAATATCCTTTAAAACCAGATCAATAACTTAACGTCTAAATTAGACATAGCATATCATCCTCTAAACTTTGTTGGCAAAAAAACTAGTGGGATTGTAATTATTAGACAATAGGTATCTGTAGTTTGCTCATGTTAATCGGCATAATTGTGCTATAGTATAGTACTAAGAGGATGATGGAAGATGATTCGTATTTCATAGAAGAGTTAAAGAAGATCCTGATAATTATCTCAACAGCACTCACAACAGCGCACAAAATTGAGCATCGAGGGACCCCTAGCAAGCTTGAGGTGGGACCAAGAGCCCGGGAGGAGTAAGCATCCCCTGTTTGACTAGAACTTGCATTTTGACAATTAGTTGCACATTTATTAGCAACCTAGTTGACAATTATTGTCTTGTTTGTGTGGTCATCTTACAGTGATGAGATTATTTTACATTACAATATTAGGTTCTTCGAGACCTCTGGGGGGTCTGGGTAACCGGAAAAGTTAGATGGTTGTGCGTACGTAATCTGGATAAACACAGTGTTTGCTACTGGTGTGGCAGATGGCCCTCCTTAGTCGACACCGATTGTCCTTTGGTTTCGTTGGTTTATTGTAGTTTTTGTGTTTAATGTTTCTATGTCATATTTGGTGTTCCTTGTCCATCAAAATGTGTCTCTTGTGCTTGTCTACTCTGTGTTTTTGCATAGGGTCTTTTAATGTTTTGTTGTGGGTGCTGCAACCAAGTCTTGTTGGAGATCCCCTATTTTCTTGCATACCTTGTCACTTGATTTTCCAAGCAAGTTTCTGAAATATTCATTCTCTTTGAAATGGTTTAGTCTTGGACATAATATCCAAGATGAATTACAGAAAATGCCCACAGTATTAACATGTACTCACTAAAAAGAATTACCACTGACATTTTTGCCCATAGAGTTCTATTGTAGCCCGACATAATATGTATCTCACAGTCATAAAGATTCTTTTTTTTCCCGAAACTTTGCATATTTAAAGAGAACTCGTCCATATCATGAGTAAAAGTTGATACGCAGGGTTCCAGTTTTGTTTAAGAATAAGTTATAAACAGTAAAATTTGGCAATTTACGCAACTTAGGGATCTCTTTAAAATTCATACAGACAATATAGTGCTATAAAAAAACTGTTCAAATAAACTTTCGATATTGAACAAATACTGTTAAAATAAACCTTCGAAATTGAACAAAACGGATCTATGGACAATTAATTGCACATTAATTAGCAACATAATTGAATAAAAACATTGTATTTAAAATTAACAATAGCTTTAAATTTTAGCACTATTTTCGGAGTATTGCAAACCACTCCGCCAATGTCTTATTATTATGTACAAAACAGCAGAAAAAATAGACGGTTCTATCTCAGCCATCAGATAAAAGCCGCGTGGCAACAATAACCAGACCTAGCGCACCAGACATGTCAGTGGTAACTCAAAATTCATTTGTAATCAGTGACAAAGGTTATAGGTAGCTACTCAAATGTTTGAGACATTGAAACAACGAGCAAATGAGAAACACAAATGCAAAACCGACTATAAAGAGGGTTCTCGAATAGGTTATCAGCTCAAAAAGAAAAAAAAAACAGTATAAAGCTCATGGCAATCGTGAGTAGGTGGAGGCATGGATCAAAAGAAGACACATGGAATCCAACTACATGCTAAAATAAAGATGCCCTTTGCCTTGTGGAGCTCGTAAAAAAGTTCCCCGCAAGGGGTTTGACAGTAAGTGTTTTGAATATTTTTCACTGACATTGTCGCCATAGTGCTTTCTATATAGACATACCATCAGTGTATGCATTTTATATGATGTTTTCATTTTCGTGCGTGAACATCGAAGGCGGATGCGGCTATCCAACAGGGAATGCTTACTCCTCCCGGGCACCGGGGTCCCGTCGATGCTCAGTTTGGTGCTCTATTGTGAGTGTTGTCAAGATTATCGTCAGGATCTTGTTTAAATCATGAGGGAAGTCAAGTTTATTAGACGTCTTTACCAAATAACGTCCAATATGATATGAACGTTCTGATAAACTGTGAGGGAAAACTTGGATGGGCTCTGAGAAGGAACATTTGAGGAGAATTATAGGATAAAATATGTAACATAATACAAAAAAAGGTTAAAGGACCAACTCATTAAAATGTAAAAGGAGTGATGACAATTAAACCGACAAAACTAGCATACTGGTAAGAAGGTTTACAAGAGGTATTCTTAAAAACTTCCTTATCGGCTAGCTTAATCAGTAATAAAAGTGCTTATATCAAGTCAGAAGATATAAAAAAGGAAAAAATTAAGACGTTGTAACTGAGCATGTCATTGATAGGTCGATGGAGCAAAGAAAATGCCCGGCCTTTATTGTTTTCTTCCTTGTTATGCTGACAAAATTATGATACTCATACACAGGGGCTACAGTACGCAAAGAGTACAGAATAAATATCCCACACCTTCACTTATAATACATAAGCAATGTTTATGTATTATAAGTGGAGGGGAGGGGGTATTTATTCTCTACTCTTTGTGTACTGTAGCCCCTTTGACTCATATTGAGAAGTGGCCACATAACACTATGTGAGCAAGATAAAGACAGTTCCTTATTCAAACTTGGATAATTCAATAGAGGTAATTTAAAAACTGTTATGTAGTAATCACCGTATCCTTTCACAGGTATCAAAGAAAGATGTTTCATAGTGTTTGCCATGACTTTCTGAAGTTCATAACGGGAGCATCGGTATACCCAGAAGACAGAATACACAAATGTCAAATTTACGGTGCAGGAGAAGAATCTGTCTGGTTGAACTCAGCAAATTTATACCTTAAAGACACTAGGCAACAATAGAGCCATAATTATATATTTATCTAAGAGAATATCATTGCTTAATGTAAAATTCAAATTTTATGCTGAACAGGGTACGATATTAGAGATTGAGAAATGCATATAATAGATGTCTGATACACAACAGAATTAATCTTTCTATACAAGCTAGTAGAAAACAAATTAGAAAACCACAGATGTTGACCAAGCAGAAACTTCATAGAACCAGACAATCACGAAACAACAAAACATGTACATGATGCACTGAAATACGCGTACGATGCAGTTGTTTAATTAATTTAAACTTTATTTATTTTACAACGTTTAACAAACAAGTTACACAACTTATATGAATGTCTTACGTTGGCTCAGATGTTGCATCAGAACGTATATTTCAATACCGATAATTTCAGCCACTAAGTTGGTATCTTTGTTTATGGACTGTAAGCCCCCAAGGATATCGTTCGCCTATGTGGTATCGTTCGCCATGGAGATTTGGAATCTAGAGTGTATACAAACCAGTGGACTGTATCTTGACTCTGAACATCATTAGGTTTTGCTCTTGGGTATGCAAAGTTGCCTTCTAAGGATTTCTTGAACTTGACAATGATAAGCTTTCTAACATCAAAAGCAATCAGTACACATAGTATGTTGATGCGTCCTCTAGAGTGCATGTAAGGATGCTGAATAATTCCAATGAGTTAAAGTGCCATAACAGCTCAGAATGTTTTTGGCTTATCAGATAGTAAATATGGTCCTACATAAAATTGTGCAATCTGTTTGCAAAAATTCTTGCGCCTAGCCTCTGAAATTAATTATTTTAGTGTCCATTTACACCTGCTGCGGGAAATCGCCGAGCGTCTTATCGCTACATCTTGCTGCTGACCACATGTGTGAAGGAGGACACCGTAGTAGTAAGCATACGACGGTTATATAGAAGATAATGCATTTGTTATGAGAGTTGTAATCTTAAAAAAGACAGTGACGGTATTTATATAAAAAAATGACAATGGCGGGTAAAAGATTGCAGGGTATGTGTTTTGTCATATTAAGACTTGGATCCACCTTCTTCCCCACTCAGAAAATAATAGGAACTTGAAGAAGAGAAAGACTTAGGGTTTTAGAAATTAGGAATACATATATGTATCATAAACGGATAGATGATCTTAGGTGGGAGAGGATGCAAATTAATCCAACCTTTCCTTTGCTCTGACAAAAAAAGGAAAAATGAATACGGAAAAGTAAAGAGATGGTGAAAGAGAAGAGAGAGATTAAATAAAGATCAAAGAAGATGTACCTCTGTCTGTCTCTATGACATCATAAATAAATCCTTTAATTATGCAAGTATTTCTTCTCTGGTATACTTTATAAAGAAAAGAGGGAAGGGTAACATGATCACTTGCGTTTAAGAAATAATAAACACAGAAGTAGTACTCATCAGTATACAGTCTCAAAGATTACAGAAATTTCTGCTGCATTTTTTTTTTTTTTTTTTTTTTTTTTTTTTGCACATTACCGATGCGGCTTTGGCTCGTTCAGTTTGCCAAAGTTATATATGATAGATAATTCATCTCTTAGAGTGAAATTAGCAGTTCAAATATAATCCAGTTAGGCATGGTCCATTTGAGGGGGAGGGGGGGGGGGGGCTTGGTTTTTTTTTGTCGGAGCAAGATTATTTTTTTTCGCCCCGGACCGGAGCAAAATTATTTTTTTCTTGCAAAGTTGGCGCAAGAATTTTTTTTTCTAACAATTGATGTGCAAAATACTAAAGAATGTTTGTGTTTAATCAATAGAAATTCTTTATTTTATTCAAACCTCTAAAATATTACTTCATTTTTATGAAGAATTTAATTCACTTCAAGTATTTTACGATATATAATCCTCAGTAAAATAAAATCTATATCTGACCCAAGCCCCCCCCCCCCCCCCCCCCCGAATATCAAATGGACCGTGCCTTATTCTAGGAGATGATCAATCATAAACTTTTCAAAGTCATGCGAATGCCAGTCCCCTCCTATTCAGGTCGTGCGTACCATCATTAATTCTCTTTCGAACTGGTTATTTTTTTCAACCCGATCACGGTCCAGAATTTAAGTCCCCCATTTCACTAAAAAAATATAGCTCATATGGGTTTCCTTTCATATCACATGAATTGAATTAATGTGGTTATTTCATGGGATACGTGAGTTTGGAAAAATACACAGCCAATTGCGCCTCACACGAAATTCATGTAAAATTAATATAAACTTAACATTTCTTTTTTACGTGAAATTCATTTGAAGCGTCTGACATGAATTTTATGTGATTTCAATTTCGCATGAAGGTCATAAAGAAAAATTCATGTGAAATTCATGTGAAATAAATTTATGTGAAGTTCATGTGAAACATTTTTATATATCTCAAGTGAAATTCATATGACTTTCGCATTAACATTTTTATGTGAAATTTTCATGATCCTCATTTCATATGAATTTAGTGAGGCACATTGGCTGTGTATTCAGAACTGCTTCCTTTATATTTTGGTCTTTCCCGATTTCACGAGATATTTTTTTTTCAAATGATAATGGATTGAATTAATGTATGGTTTGTTCTCAAAATAAGTACAACAAAATACAGAATTTTTATAGTCTCCTTCTTTCATATCAATTTCTGTTTTACTCTATATTTCATATCCACACGACTCACAAGCCTTTGTGGACGAAAAATGGAATATTCATCCCCCCCCCCCCCCCCATCTACGCGTATATCACGATCCATTTTTGCCACTCATATACCATGAGTTATATGTCCTTCCCATACCACTTCATGTCTGCACATGATTTTATTATTTTATATTAAAATTGTCTCTGAAAGTACAGAAACCCATGGCTGAAGTACGTGATTACGTATAGGATAAAGACCGAGTTGAGGTCTTTATGAAGGTTAGATGCCCAAGGAGAGAACAGGGTGGTGTTTAAAGACCGAGGCCGAAGGCCGAGGTCGTTAAACACCACCCTGTTCTCTCCGAGGGCATCTAACCTTCATACAGACCTCAACGAGGTCTTTATCTGACTTACAAACCGCAGATTTTCTTCAATTTTCAGAAAAATGAAAATCCAAATAATTAGTACACCCCTGCTTTTCAAAATGAAACTGACCATGCAAATGATCGGGTGGACGGTGACGATTATCAGGCCATAGTAGTAAAATAGTTTGTTATACATCCCGATAATTTTTTGAAATTTTCTGAAAGGTACCCTGTATTCGGTCAGAGAAGAAAATAACAGGTAAACAGTGAGTTCTTTTTCCATTAAGGTTTTTAAATAGGTGATT
Source organism: Pinctada fucata (assembly GCA_028142955.1). Taxonomy (NCBI): domain Eukaryota; kingdom Metazoa; phylum Mollusca; class Bivalvia; order Pterioida; family Pteriidae; genus Pinctada; species Pinctada fucata. Next base: position 41,111,526 of record AP027103.1, read on the forward strand.
AAATTAATGCAAATAGAGATAAGGAAAGGTTTTCTAATCAAGCAAGGACAATATTTCTTTATTTTGTCCATCAATTTCCTCAATATAAATTCATTTGAAGAGCATTTATAGTTATTGGTCTTCAAGAATCGCTATAGGGATCTAGATTGATTTGAGATGGCATTTTGAGGTTTTCGGGATAAAAGAATTTGTTCACATTTCTCATAAAAGGATTCTTTCGCGGACTTGAAACACAATATTTTTTATACTATGGCCGAATACTCTTAATAATCAAAACAATTCACACCCGCAACTGAAATAATTTTGTTTTCTCCGCCCCTCATTGTTTTTTATTGACCTCCACACTTCACTGAACGTTCATAAAACCTCTTATATTTAGAATCGTCCGCGGTCTTTATGAAATAAAATGACCGATGAATAACAAAAGAATCACATTTGAAGGTTTGTAAATGTATAGATGACCACTGCTTCTGGGCTAGCGTGTCCTGCTTCTTACGTCCAGCTACCGAGAGCGCCGGAAACCGCCGATCACAGGTGCATGGTCAAAAGTTAATCAAGATAAGATGTAACATATAACTCCTTACATCTTGAGAGTAGAGATATCGCGTTTTCGGGGAAAGAGTAGTGTGATTAAATGCTGTAAGTTTATAATGAAAAATTTTAGACTGTTATGGCACTTTAAAGAAAATCCTGATGATGATCTCAACAACACTCACAATAGAGCACCAAACTGAGCATCGACGGACCTCCAGCAAGTTAGAGGCGGGACCAGGTGCCCGGAGGAGTAAGCATTAACGACCTTGAACCTTGAAAATCAAAAGGGTTCATCTTTACATCTACATCAATAAGTATATACTACGTAAGATTAAATTCTAGTGAAATCACACCGTTTTGAGTGCACACGAGGAGGTTTGTTTACCATTTTCACTACTACATATAAAGTATGTGGCATTGACCTTTGACCATGAAAACCAACAGGACTCCTTCTTTGGTCTTAATAAGTTCAAGAAGTTAAAAGTTTTGTTGGAAAACTGTATACGAGGATTATGAATTGATCCTCGAAGATGCAGAGGAAAAGGTGATAAATTGCATTGATTTTGATATATTTATTAATGAAGATATTTTGTATTCCATTACAGCATATTAGAACTACAGATTCTTACGTAATTTTATTGTGTCGCCTGTTAAGCATAGCAACACTAAGGGATCACTTTGTCCGTTGTCCGTCTATCTGTCTGTCTGTCACACTTTGGGTGTCACATCCCTTAACTTTTGATTGGTTAGTGATAGGGCTTTGATATTTTACTTGTGTATTCCTTGTGACAACCCTTTCTACAAAACATTTCTACACATACCAAAATTTTTACCTAGTTACCTTGACCTTAACATTTGATTGGTTGGTGATAGGGCTTTGATATTTTACATGTAAATTCCTTGTGACAACCCTTTCTACAATCTTAAACGTCTTCAAATTCAATAGCATCATTTAAGAACAGATGAATTTTCAGCATGGACCAGACATGCACGTTTCGGGTACTTTACCCTCGTCGGTGATCCTCAATCTAAACAATGCAATATTGCCAAAGAGTGTGAAAATTATTATGTCCAAACATTTACCGAAAGACGTAGCAGGATGGGTGGGATATGATGCTGTAGGACCCACTTTTTTAGAAATTTGAAGAAATTTTGGTAACAGAAATTTTCGAATGCGTTGAAGAGACGATCAACCGAAGTTGATCGAACTTGGCTACATGTGCCCTCGGGGACTCCTGGTCCACCAGCATTGACACTCACCAAGTGGTACTAATCTTAAACGTCTTCAAAAAGAAGGGAGGAGATCTCCAACAAGACCCCTTTGCAGCATCAACAGTAAAACACCAAAACACCCGATGCAAAAACACAAAAGACGAGTACAGCATGAGACGGAAAAGAGACATACGACATGTAAACATCAAACACAAAAGACTACACATAAACCGACGAGACCAATGGGTAACCGGTGCCGACTTTGGACGGCCATCTGTCACGCAAGTAGCAAATGGTGTGGTTATCCTGGATTACGTGCGCACAACCCTCTCACTTCTCCAATTACCCAGAGGTCTCGAAGAACGTACAATTGTGGTGTAAAACAACCTCCTCACTGTAAGATGACATCACACAAACAAGACCGCGAAACGCAGAGGCCCCAGAGATACAGATGAATATGTAATAGCATCATTTAAGAACAGATGAATTTTCAGCATGAACCAGACATGCACGTTTCGGGTACTTTACCCTCGTCGGTGATCCTCAATCTAAACAATGTAATATTGCCAAAGAGTGTGAAAATTATTATGTCCAAACTTTTACCGAAAGACGTAGCAGGATGGGTGGGATATGATGCTGTAGGACCCACTTTTTTAGAAATTTGAAGAAATTTTGGTAACAGAAATTTTCGAATGCGTTGAAGAGACGATCAACCGAAGTTGATCGAACTTGGCTACATGTGCCCTCGGGGACTCCTGGTCCACCAGCATTGACACTCACCAAGTGGTACTAATCTTAAACGTCTTCAAATTCAATAGCATCATTTAAGAACAGATGAATTTTCAGCATGGACCAGACATGCACGTTTCGGGTACTTAACCCTCGTCAGTGATCCTCAATCTAAACAATGTAATATTGCCAAAGAGTGTGAAAATCATTATGTTCAAACATTTACCGAAAGACGTAGCAGGATGGGTGGGATATGATGCTGTAGGACCCACTTTTTTGGAAATTTGAAGAAATATTGATAACAGAAATTTTCGAATGCGTTGAAGAGACGATCAACCGAAGTTGATCGTACTTGGCTACATGTGCCCTCGGGGACTCATGGTCCATCAGCATTGACACTCACCAAGTTGTACTAATCTTAAACGTCTTCAAATTCAATAGCATCATTTAAGAACATTTCTACACATACCAAAATTTTAAAAACATTTCTACACATACCAAAATTTTTACCTAGTGACCTTGACCTTAACTTTTGATTGGTTAGTGATTGGGCTTTGGTATTTTACATGTGTTTTCCTTGTGACAAGACCTTTCTACACATACCATAATTTTTGACTTAGTGACCTTGACCTAGATATTTGACCTACTTTTAATAAAAAAAATTGTCTCTTACACTTTGGGTGTTACACCCCATATCTTTTGATTGGTAAGTGGTAGGGCTTTGATTTTTCACATGTGTATTACGTGTGACAAGACCTTTGGATACATACCATAATTTTTGACTTAGTGACCTTGACCTAGATATTTGGCCTACTTTTCACAAACTTTTCACATACATTTTGATTGGTAAGTGATAGGGCTTTCAAATTTCACATGTGCATTTCTTATGATGATTCATTTCTTTTGTTACCAAACTTTTTACCTAGTGACCTTGATCTAGATTACTGACCTTCTTTTCTGAAAATCTGAAATTAACCATATCTTTTGATTGGTAAGTAAGAGATCCAATATTTCACATGTGAATTTCATTCGCCAAGACTTTCCTACTGATACAAATAATTTTGAACCAAGTGACCTTGACCTACATACTTGATCCCCTTTTTAAAAATAAACCGCTTCGCAGGCGACACAAGCATTCCTTGGATTGGTATTTTTTAATCAACACACTAATGCTTTATTGTTAATTTCGCTTAAATCCTCTAAAATTAGTATAGTGATCTGTATGGAAAATTATAAGCCAATGCCAGATAAACAAAAGCACATACAATTAATATTTACCCTTCAAGAAATAAAGAGGACCTTAACGAAACCCTCTTAAATTGTTATCAGTTAACATGATGACAGATATAGATACAAGGAATGATTCGAGAGAGAAATAATAATAATGAGAAATTGTGGAAGCAGAAACAACGTCATTATACCGTGCGGTGTCCTTTGATCACTATTTGTCTGTGAATAATTACAGCAATATTGTAGATTTCATGTTAACGAGCACCTTAGATAAACATTTTGGTTTCCTTTCCGGGGTCTTCAAAGCTGGTTTTCGCTTGATGTGCAAATACTTGTCAAAGAAAATGTTACAATAACAGATTGAAAACGATAATCGGAAAAATGAATATTTGATTAGGGTTCTTCGACGGTTTATATATATTTTCCATAATTGCTGGGCATTGTATGTTTTTGTTAATGTATCATTTTTGCAGTGTAGAAGGAAGGTAGGGGTAGGGAGTCGCTAGCCTGGGGTGTGGTTTAGCACAAATTAAAGTTAAGAGCAATAAGTATAGACAAGGTGTCTGGCATCGGGGTTTAGTGCAAGGATGATTTCTAGGAAATATCGATAATATCTGTCACTAGAATTATAGGGAGTGTTTGATTTATCTATAGGTCTATATCGGGGTTCATTGCTCTCATTTACTGTCGGAATTTAATCAAATAATCCATTTGTGTATAATATGTAATGTAATTCTTGCTTACGAATTTACGTTATTGACATAAACATAGAGATATAAATCGACGACAAATGCCTTTAATACATGTAGAAATCATCTATCTTATTACAAAGCTCGGGGTTTAATCAGAGAACATTCCCTCCCACGAAACATCAATATAGCTCTTTGTAATTTAAAATAATAATCAGAAATTAACTACAGACAATGTTTGGGTGTGAATTGAGATAAACAGACATACTTCTAATTTTTTGAGAATTGTTCAGAGGATTAATTTAAAAGGATAAACACTTAACTCTTATTTTAGAATTTCCTCTACGCTATTTTACATAGTTTTCTTATCATAAACAAAATATGATAAGAAAATAACACAGAAGACGCTCAACAGAGTTGGAACACTCTCATTCTTATCTTTAGGTACAAAATAATTCAATAGAATCCTATGAAATCCATGGATGAATATAAAATACAAATTTAAATACAGATGAGTCAGATAATATGCAACAACAAAATTAGATGTTTCATGTGCAGATAACAGAATAAATAAAAGCGCAAGATATTTTCCTGCAAATCAAATGGAGATTGAGGTTGCAACTCTTTAATCAGCTTTCAAGATTAAAATATTACTGTCAGACAATGACGACTCATTGCAATTGAACCTACAATTATTTGCCATTCTTCAGACATTTTTTTTAACAGGAACCAAGAAGGTTTTAAATTCATCGACTGAGCACAATGTGTGATTTTCAGAATACTTGTCTTAAAATGTTAAATGTCTTCAAATTCAATAGCATCATTTAAGAACAGATAAAATTTCAGCATGGACCAGACATGCACGTTTCGGGTTCTTAACCCTCTTCAGTGATCCTCAATCTAAACAATGAAATATGACCAAATTATCGATATTGAAACATATGTCATATTGTAGAAATTCAACTATACCATATATGTCATATTGTAGAAATTCCACTAGACCATATATGTCATATTGTAGAAATTCCACTATACCATATATGCCATATTGTACAAATTCCACTATACCATATATGCCATATTGTAGAAATTCCACTATACCATATATGTCATATTGTAGAAATTCCACTTTACCATATGCACATTTCAACAAATAACGTCTGATCGGTAATGTTCGAGGCCGAAGTGGAGGAAATCTGAATTATGATTATTTTGAAATTCTAGAGATGACCGAAAATTTATGTCAATGAACCAGCTAAAGACAGAGCTATGCATTCAGGGAGACCTGTACCTATTAGTTTTGGAATATTTTATCAACGGAGATTTTGCAAATATATTTCAAGTCTAGTGTCGAAACACTGTGAAAATAGGGGAACGATATCCTTTGGGACTAACAGTCAACCAATCTAGTCAATTGAAATATATGTTCCTTCGAAAAAAGGACAATGTGGGGAAAATGTGTGCATAATTTCCCTTGTAAATAATCTATTGTTATTCCCTTCTTTGCAGTTTTTCGTATTTTCTTCACTTTATTTGATTTTCATTAAACAGACTTCGTGACTTGACCGATTTATTCTCAGATCGATATGTGATCGATGTAAGCAAAGTTTACCAAGTGACATGAAACGACGTTCGAATAACACATTTATCTTGGGACGGTCTGATGCATGATGTTTGTTTGTGCTCATGTGTACAAAGTTTCTCTATAAACAATAGTCAGAATGGTTTGTTTAAAAGGTTTTGATAATTCATAAGTTTATTAATTGCGTATTTTTTCACTTGGATCGACAGTCAGATTCATCAGTTTAAGCAAATAGGTATGTCCGTAGAGTATTCAATGGATTTATTTAGACTTAAATCATTAAGAAGAATGTATTAAGTTCAATGATATTTCCCAGCATAGAATTAATTTGGGATAGGGTGAAGTAGGTGTTGGTGGGCAATACCGTACAAGAGGTCGTATTGACGATAAGTGGAGATGATTCCAAAGAGTCAAAATTAGATATTCGAGAACAAATTGAAAGAGAACAGATTTTGTTTAACAAATAAAGGGAATTCAAATAATATCAACATGATCAGATGTTGCAGATTATACAATTCGGAAGATGGCAGATTATTATTGTATGGATTATCTCAGCTCCATTTATTTGGATTATTTCAGTAGGAAGCATTTTTAAATGCTTGTATTTGTACTTAGATTATCTTAATATGTCTTGTTTTGTTTTTGGCTTTTTTAAAGCATATCTTGTTTTGTTTTTTGGTATTTTTTTTTTAGCACATCTTGTTTTATCTCTGCTCCTGTTTGATTTAAGAAATGAATCTTATATTTTTTCTATTGATGCAGGTATCTCCCGAAAAATTGGAAAGAAAACTGCATCAATGCGCGTAGCGCGTTGATGCAAAAGTTTTCTGTCCAATTTTTCGGGTGATACCTGCATCAACAGAAAAAATATAAGATTCATTTCTAATCTGTTTATTATCATCTACTTGTGGAAAACAGACTGTTTTCTTGGATCTAAAAACAATCAATCATCGCACTATATTCGTAAGTTCGGAGGGTTTCGCAGCGATACGTCTGTCAGAACAAGTTATGGCAGCCGCCATTATTTAAACAGCGAACGATCGTCTCTCTATATCTTTGGAATAAGGACCAGTTTCAGCAAATTCAACATGCACAGTTAATTGTTTAGTAAGTAGAAAAGAAATGGTACCCTTGAAATGATAAGCAAACATCAACAAATTGTATTTTCAGCAACGAGTTCATTCGTGTTTGGGGAACCCCCGGTTCTAAAAATAGTGCTATAAATAGACTTCCGTGAAAAATTGTGTTGATCGATGTATCAACAAAATTTCTAAGCCAATCAGAATCTTCGTTTCTTGAAAATGACAATGGAAATTATATGATTTGATATTCTTGGATTGGATTTCTTTTTTATTATCTCAAAGTATCTGGATTTGATTATCTCGTCACGTATTTCTTGTTGATAAAAAATCTGTTGTCATCGTGATTTGGTGGAATGTCCTTGTGAACGAATTACATTCCTTGTCATTGTGTAAGGATAATATTGTCTTGTCCCTTCCCTATCAGATTCCACGGGTGAGATTTCTATCTCTACCTGTGTATGAGTGAAAATTTCCGTGCTATCAACGTGTATCAATGAGATATTCCTTTCCTTGTGTACAAGAGATATTTCCTGTCCTTGTGCACAGCTCTTCTTGTGTAAATGTGAGATTTCTACAGCTGTCCATCTTTCGTCAGCACACCTTATGCAGGACTGAGATACATCTGACCTTCTGCAAGATAGATATCTGTCTGTCCATGTCCACACGGGAGATGTCCTCGTGCACATGTTATATTTCCTTGCACCTTTGTGAGTCATCCCTATCCGTGTGCAAAGTGATAAATAATACTATTTGTTTCGAGATTTTGGGAATCTATTATTGTTTACATTTTAATAAAGCCTGATTTTGTCCAAACTTGAGTTGTACAATATTACGGTTTCAGGAATGCATTGTAATAGAAATGTCTTAACTCCTCTGACCAAATAAATAGGTTGATCAAAAAAGCGTAATCAATTACAGCGTTTCGTCACAAAATGTTATATTCTCCTCTCATGGGAAAATATGTCCGCTCCTTACTCAATATAATGTGCAATATCGTGTTGAATATACATCGGTTCCGTCAGATATCGACAAGGGTAAAGGATGTGAAACGTCACATCACAGTACAGAAACGGCTTTTTTATATATATTAGCGCCACTGATTTGAGATCGATGTTTGTTTCCAATAGGAAATCAAATAATTTACGCATATTTTGGCGACAGTGCGGCATTTCTCTATCACATGAGCATTCAATGAGGACATTTTCAGCTAGGAAGAGAAATCTTCGCTAACTTTATGAAGGGGAAGGTGTGATCAGTCCATCCCTCTAATAAACGTAATCTATGCAGTGGCCCATCATTGGGTTCAAATGTTTCCGACATGAATAGATTGCATGAATATCTTTTTGTCAAAAAAAATTTTTTTTTAACATCCTCACATAGAGTGGCATACCTGAGTTCAGGAATAGGGAAAAATATTCAAGTGAAATAAACTGAAAATCTTGTGCTTGTCTCAGTCGTAGTGGGAGCAATGTTTCGTGCAAAGCCTGTCAGAAAGAAAGGAGGGGATCTCCACAACACTCGGTTGCAGCACCCACAGCAAAACAACCCATTCAAAACACAGCGCATACATGCACAGCTAGAAATGCAAAATGTACAAAAACACCAAAATACAACATAGAAACATCAAACACAAAAGACTACACTTAAATCAACGAGACCAATGGGCAATCGTTGCCGAGTTATGACGGCCATCTGCCACGCCAGTGGCAAATGATGTGGTTATCCGGATTACGTGCGCACAAGCTCTCCCACTTTTCCGGTCACCCAGAAGTCTCGAAGACAGCACAATAGTATAGTAAAATAACCTCCTCACTGTAAGATGGCCACATAAACAAGACAACATAATACAGGGAGCCAAGCAATACACATACATGTATGTTTATGTAAATGAATATAAAAATAGAGGACCTACGAAATACAGTCCAAGCTCTGCTGACTGTAGCGAGCTCCGACCGACATTCATAGAGCACAGGTGATCGGAGCCCTGTCTTCTCTAAGGAGGTTTGGACAGGGCCAGCATGCGACCCTGTCGCCAAAATCAGTCAGAGTGTAATTCTTAACTATGCGCTGGTACAAGGCTGTGGAATGGTCAAGTACCAACCAAACGTGTGACAGCAGGATCATATCCACGATATAAAAGGCGTTTGACGATTCTGACGCAATTTCGGTGATAATTCTGCCTGTTTTTGACAATTCTTATTTGCTTATCATATCACCATAAAAGGCCGGTTATGAAATACCAATAGTAATAAACTCTGTTTCTTGTTTGGGTCCGAATTTCAGTAGAAGCTGACGATAATTTTTGTAAAATTTCCAGAAAGTCTTAACTATTTTGTGAAAGCAAAAACCTTGACCTAAAACATTCTTGGTAATTTGTAAATTTCTACTATGAAAATCCATTAAAAACATTAGTACATGTTACTAGGAAAACCCATTAATCCATTAAAAACATTAGTACATGTTATAAGGAAAATCCATTAATCCATTAAAAACATTAGTACATGTTACTAGGAAAATCCATTAAAAACATTAGTTCATGAAAATCCAAAAAGAAAACATTAGTACATGTTCTAGCGTGCATGATGAACCGTGAAAAACCGTATGACGGTAATCTAAGAACATCACCGTCTAGCCAGAGGAAATCTTCTATCATCTCAGACGTCATAAAAAGAAACATTTTCTCTAAATAAACCGCAAAGTGAACCTTTTTTCAATATATTCAAAAGATATGGCCAATGAGAAATTTATTTCTTGCGAAATAGTAGCACTTTTATTGTCAACTGATGTACACCGAACTATATTTACTTCAATGGCACTGCCTTTATTTAACCAACGCATGGTAATACAACTGCAAGATGATGACCCAAAAATAGTGGGCAGGATTAATTACCAATGCAAGATTATGACCCCAAAAAATAAAGGGCAGGATTAATCAAATGAAACAAAATCATGAAAATGCCCACGTAATGCTACGCGATATCTGCCTGTCATATAGTTCATCATCGCCGACATAGGTGATCATGTACCAATTAACGTGAACCTACATGTGACTATGAGGGCTAATCAAATTAGCTACCGTATATCACGTGTGAACACGACGCCTACCTGACATGACAAATATAGGCAAATTTAAGAGTATGTACATGTATTTGGTACAGAAAATCATGCGCGGATCCAGAGGGGGGGGGCGGGGGTCTGGACCCCCCCCCTGAGATTTTCGGATGTGGGGTCCAGCTTTAGCCCATTTCTAATTGAAATGGGTCTAAAAGTGCATGAAAGAGCTTTTAAACCTAAATTTTCGGCTCGCTTCGCTCGCCATTTACAAATACAAAACTATTTTTTCTGCAAAATTCCTTAATTATTTACAATTGTTCATACTAAAGAATTTTATATAATAGTCTTGGGTCTCAGGAACTCATATTTTCATCAGTCCATTAATTTACTTCATAGGATGTAACCTCCTTCATCTTTTTCAAGGTTTTGTCATTTTACATGTCTGATTATTAGGGAAAATGACACATCTCTTATCTATTTATTCTCATAAAATATAGACAATTTGCGGCTCGCTCCGCTCGCCGATATAAGGAGTAAGATATTCAATGTTATTAATAATCATCTCGATCGAATCAAGACAAATTAAAAGTTCATATCTAAAAAAATTTCAGGCTCGCTACGCTCGCCGATTCTTCATAAAAGTAAACGTGAAAGGAAAGCTAACAATTATAATACCCCCTCCCTCAGAATTGCCCCCTCCCCATCATGTGCACCGATATATATATGTACCTACATGATAGGTAGACTTCCCAAAATTTTGGACCCCCTCTGACCAAAAATGCTGGATCCGCGCATGGAAAACCCGATAGATGGTTTGATAACAATAAGAAATCGGCAGTACACATGTACTAGTAATTGAATGAAAGTCAAACACCAAACCCGAAATCAGATTTCAAAAATCAAAAAAGGATTTTCAAAAATCACAATCAAAAGGCTGACAAATTCTTGTAAACATATAAAACAGAACTTTCTCACGAGAAAAGAAAGCAGGACAAACAGACGGAGACAATTACACAGCCTCATAGAATCACGAATGACAAACAGACGGAGACAATTACACAGCTTCATCAAAACACAAATGACAACATAATCTAATGAACAATCTTCAGAGTCCAGTGTAAGTACGGAATGCATTGTAGGTGGCGCTTTATAAGTAGTATAGTTTAAACATATTCAAATATCACATGACTCATGCTACATATATACTGTTCTTTTGAATTAAATAGTAACTACCAAAATATGACTTTAATGTTTTTGAATATACATTATTTCCCGTACGCAAAATGTCAAATCAATTTGTGAGGTGCTTCCTTGAAAAGGCTACCTTAACAACCACACAATTAAAGCTGTATCACACGTCAAATTGGTCATAAAACGTAATAGGCGTTGTCTTATTAAATAAATAAAATGATGTTCAACGATTCAATCTACAAATAAAACTACGAAGGGACCATCTTCTATGTCAGGTATAATGGGAATAGTGGCAAATCTGACCCTGTTCAAAAAATATGAAACTCAGGCGCGAACGCTTGCTAGGAAGAGAGATTCCTTACACACATTATCCCAAGTTTATTTTTAAGGGTGCGGTAATATTGATTGGGGCAACATTTAAGGTGATATTCATTAAAAAGAAAATCAGCCTCATGCGTTGATCTAATATTTTCGGGAGAAGGGGGGGGGGGGGGGAGGTTTCAGGTTGATGGAAACAACTCAGAAAAAAAATACAATTATTGATAAATTTAGGATTTTTCACCATTTCCTATTGGATGGACCATCTGACTATTCCAACTCATTCAAAATTCGCGCATGAGCAAAAGAAACATTTTGTATGAGTAGTAGAGACAAAAAAACAAGATTTCAAAATTTAGATATGTACGTACACCCAGTGAAGTATTATTGCTCAAATATAAATTATTTCTACCTATACTCCATCTAACTAATTTGATCATGTTAGGAATCTGTGACCATTTCCATTGTTTTAACCATGTAAGCGCATGCGCATGATTTTAAAGTCTTTTTGACTTACCAAAGTCATGAACATCCCCCTCCCTTCCCTATTCTAAGACAGGTTCTTTGATCTGCGCGTATTCAGCCTGTCGTATTAGATAACAGAAGTAAGTTAGTGCGTGAAAGGATCGTCTTGCTTTTATTTCCTCTTCAGAAATAAAAGCCTATATTAAGGGATTATCACGGTGTTGTGATCTCTATAATAAGCGTGTAATATTTCTGTATGATGTACAAAGTAATGGTTTTTCCTATTACAAAAGCCTAATTTGATGTATTAGCATGAAAAATAATAATCACTGCCATCTCAGCATACAAGCCTTGTAATTATTTGACATTAAATTCTCTCTGATTCTGCATAACAGAATTATAAGAAGACAAATGAAGAAACATGGAAATTTTCTGTGTTAATTTGAATGAAATCCGCCTTCTTGGTATTTGTTTTTATATTGGATTCATCTTTTGAAACGAGGATAAAGGGATTTACTTTTCATATGAAAAATATTATGACATTATCTTAAGAGGAAGAAAGAAATAAGTAGGAGCGGATATCCAGCGGGACTCGATTACAGTACCCATAGCAAAACTATCCCATACGAAAAGACAGAGTGGATAAGTGCAACAAAAGACACCAAAAATGACAATAAGACACTTAACACTAAAGACCATACATGGACCAATGAAACCAATGGGCAACAGATGCCTATTTAGGACGAGTTAAGCGAAAAAATGACAATGTTCTGCCAGTTAGAGCGAGCTAAGACATCCAATCACCCGAGGAGTCCGACAAAATTTCATAGATTGGTGGTAAGGGCCCTATCTTATCTAACGAAGTTTGGATAGGGCTCGATGTGAAGTCCCGTCGTCACAGTCAGTGTTCAACTCTTAATGATTCAAGGCTGTAGATTGGTCAAGTACTATCTTTTGTGTCCTTATGGTGACAACGAGATTCTGATGCATTTTCGATTGAACTTTTGTCTACCTTTAATCTTACCTATTTTGTTTATTTAAAAGTCATCAAAAAGGCAGACTGTAAACTTCCCAAAATAATATACTCCGTTGCTATGTTGAATTTCTTATTTACTATGTTGAATAATGAGTCACCTCTTGTCAAATTTCTCCGTTTACAGATCTGTGCTGGTAGCGTTTGGTTTGTTCAGTGTCAATTCTTGCGGATTTTCATTCTTATACTTGTCAAAGACAGCGTTGCCAATAGTCAGAATAGCATTTAGATACATAGAAATAATACTAAAACAGTTCAAATCATTCAAGTTCATTCCTTTGCTTTTGAAGATTTGAATACATTTTTTCAAAAATGTTTAAATAAATCTGCAACAAGAGGCATACAGTTAGTACCTATAGAGGTCCCTACAACAAACTGAACAAAGGCATTGCACAGATCACTATATGTCCATGATTTTTTATAATTTGATGTTGATTGCGGAAAAGTAACATTTTGATTCAAATGTACAAGTATACATTTTATCCTCTCAATAAAAACACCACTTATAAAATGAGTTCAGACAATCGATCATTAATTTTGTCATGAGGAAGCTTGGTGTGAATATTAGAAAAAAAAAGTATGAAGAAGTGCTTTAAAATTTCTATATTCAATTTCGTCAATCACATTCCCTGAATTTCTTATAAACCAACGATTATATAAATCATTCCTGTTGAGAACCGTTTCAAAGTATCTTTCGACATGTTTTTTATCGTCATAAGTGCTGATGTCAAATTTCTAAACGACATTGTACTGGGACAGTTGCTGAATTTTAGCAATGTATCGAAAATTATAGGGAGACTTTTTGGTAAACAATATACGGTAGCGACATCTTATTTAGAAATAGAGATGATGAGTGAAGAAAATTCACTGTTAAGTTTATTCAAAATGTTATATGCATTTTCATTACTTTTGATATCAGTACAGTATTTGTAGACGAAAGATCCGAAGCTAAAGATGATGTTGTTTGACCAGGCTGCTTTATCTGCAGGTGCAAATGTTAAACGTCTTCAAATTCAATAGTATCATTTATTTAAGAACAGTTAAATTTGCAGCATGGACCAGACATGCGCGTTTCGGGTACTTAACCCTCGTCAGTGATCCTGAATCTAAACAATGTAATATGGCCAAAAAGTGTGAAATTTATTATGTACGTAGCAGAATGGGTGGGATATGATACTACAGGACCCACGTTTTAGAAATTTCAAGACATTTTGTAACAGAAAATTTCAAATGCGTTGAAGAGAGAGACAGACGATCAACCAAAGTTTTCGAAATTTGTCATATGAAAGTAAACACTAAAACCCGGAATCAGATTCCAAATATCATAATTAGAAGGTTAACAAATTCTTGAAAATCAAACTGGTAATCTCACGAGAAAAGAAAACTGAAATCTCACGAGAAAAGAAAACTGAAATCTCACGAGAAAAGAAAATAGGACAAACAAACGAAGATGATAACACAGCTTCATAGAATATATTTTTCATGTAGACTATTTAATTTGGAAATTTGAACAATTCTTTGAGATTTGGAAAATAGATTTCGAAAGTTATTCCATGAAGTTCAAATTAGCAAATGTGTTTTTCACTGACCAAACCGTGGTATAATTTGTTGGATTTGAAGCATCAAAATATGTTCGCCACTCACATAGAGTGGCAATAATCTTGTAGCGTCATTGATTCCTGAGAGGTTTCGTAAAATTCAAAATCAAAGCAGTGATAGCAGTAGGGAGGTCGAAAACACTTTAAGCAAACCAGCCAAGCTCGTTAAAGCTTAATAATATGCCGTAGTGCGGTTGCAGAGGAGAAGTCAATTAGATAAGTCGGCAACCTCCTTTTGACAGATCAGGTTGAGAATGAATAACAATGCTCACTTGAGCTTTACTTTGTAAAATTTAAAATACTGAGCGCACGAATTTTAAATTGAACGCTTGAATTAAAATAAAGTTGTAAAGGGACTCTTTTCGGTCTTCGCACAAGAATATATAGAGGAAACAATGAAAGAGTAGTACAAAGCAAAGATAGATGTCAAAGACAAGTTTGCATATCACCCTTTGTTATTGGTCAAAATTGGTGATTGTAATTATTATCTATCATAAAATCCTTCTTGTTCCTAGTAAAAAAATGTAGAAGTGTTTACTCTGTTTAGGGATCCCCAACCGTTCCACAATCACAAGCTTTATCCAGATGGTAATTGTCTTGTGAAAAGAACTGTCATAACCAATTTGACGGCTCTTTTCTATCTTAACTTATTTTTTTCTTTTTCTCATCAGGGAATCGATTTGCGTTTAGAAAGCGTTTTGGTGTAGAAGATATATTATTTCCATCATTCAGATTTGCTAGATGATACTTCGTATCCTAGGTAAAATTATTTTTCACTTAACATTTCCGTATTGTTCATATGGGCCTCTATTTTTTCAATAATTGATCACTTTCTCAAAATACTCTATTCATATTGAAACCCTAAGGGTCTTGCAAAGCTTTCTACATAATAAAATGCTTCTTTAAAGATGATTACAAGCTCATACAGAAAATTGTGTTGATCCGTTTTTTTGGGGGGGGGTTTGTCATATGGGCAGGTAAGATGATGACATGGTATAAAAAAACTTGTTACCGACAGAAAGTTCTTGCCACAAGAAATATTCATAAGGAATAGGAAAGCCCTATCACTTTCAACTGAAAAGGAATACCACGGTTAACGTTTTTTTTGTCACAAGTAGGATCTTCTTTAACTCACAAATATGACTTACTCCAAGATCAACGCCACAAGGTCAAAAATTTTGGTACCAACAGAAAGATCTCGTCATAAGAAATACCCTTAAGGATTTTCTCAAATATCTTGGCATCAAGGTCATATGTAAAATATGAAAGCCCTATCATTTACCATTCAAAAGTTATGCTGTTAAATGTTTTGTGACTTGCAATTTTGAACATTAAGTTTTAGTAGACGGTTCATTCTCGAATTACAGAATCATCATTTGGAAACCAAAAGCAATACTTGGAGTCTGTATTTCTATACATATATGTAATAATTGACGATTGTTTTGAAAATTTATGTGTCAACTAATGTATGTGTAGACCTGATTCTAGTAGTAATGACAAATATGGATAATGACCATATCCCAATACATAGTACAAAATCGATAATTCAGAAAATCATAAACCGAAGGCATACAAAATCAGGATAAAACAAGAACCAAAGCAAACAAAGAAAAACTTCCACCATATGAAAAGAAGCGAACTCCCAAAATGGGAACGAGACCATAGAACGAGTAAACATATCAAAATTGAGGTGACAATATCAACGGGAACAGTTTTTCTGAAAAGTATTTCGATTATCTTTCAAATAACATATAGATAGGATGTAGAATTAATATGTGACAGGTAATAAATTATGGAATAATTAACGTTACTCTGCATCGGTCAACAGAAACCAACATGCTGGACGTAGGCCAAAGGAGTAAAAGTGAAAACCAACACCAACGCTAGTTTCAGAAACAAGTGTTATATGTGTGTGATATTATTATTTAAAATAAAAGAGGGCGCCACTGAAATGAATTTTGGTGACGCCTCTGGGAGTATCACTGAAGAGAATTTAATATTCGACACACGTGTCTGGTACAGAAAATATTGGTTTGAAATTTTCTTCATGAAGGTATAGAGTTGGAACACTTCCGAATTATTTGTACCATGAATGAATGAAAGTCCAACACAAAACCCCAAATCAGAATCCAAAAATAACAATCAATAGGTATACAAAGTCTTGAAAAATATAAAAAGATAGGGAGGAGATCCCCGATTGTGATGAAAAAAGGAACGAGAAGAGAGGAAGCGATCAAACAGACGGATACAACAACACAGCACCATAAAACACGAAGGACAAATTAACGGAGACAACAAAACAGCACCATAAAACAGGAAGGACAAACAGGCGAAGACAACAACACAGCACCATAAAACAAGAGGGACAAACAGACGGAGACAACAACACAGCACCATAAAACAAGAGGGACAAACAGACGGAGACAATAACACAGCAACATAAAGCACGAAGGACAAACAGACGGAGACAACAACACAGCACCATAGAAACACGACGGACAAACAGACGAAGACAACAACACAGCACCATAGAAACACGACGGACAAACAGACGGAGACAATAACACAGCACCATAAAACTCGAAGGACAAACAGACGGAGACAACAACACAGCACCTTAGAAACACGAAGGACAAACAGACGGAGACACAATAACACAGCACCATAGAAACACGAAGGACAACAATATAAATTTATTGTCAAGTTTGGAGGGAGACATGAGTTTTTGTTCAACCCAGAAAAACCATGTCGCCCGAGACCGAAAGCTGATTCATCGTAACTAGAGAGGCAACTATGCCTACTCAACGTAAAGTATTCAGGAGCGAGCTATTAGTTGCTCAATCCTTACCTTTTCTATATGTTAAGTCTGATCTGAACTTATTACTTGAATAAATATTCTTTAAACCAACGTAGAATATGAGGTTAAGTGACGCCGTGAGACATGACGTTTCAGGAGGTTAATATGACGTCTCTGGAGGGAGACATGAAGTTTTGTCGTCCTCCCACGTGACGTCTCTAGACCATTCAGATTTCTTTATTCGTCATATTAATTATATAATTTATAATGATATATGATGACCAATATCCAGAGTTCAGCATAAGAACGGAATTTATTGTAGGTGGCGATACGAAATGCATGCGGTGTAAAATTGACAGGGTTGTCATGCGATGTATCAACTGAATGGGTGTCGGACTATGGCCGTCAGATCAGTTGTATACCGTGAGAAATACAACTGTATCAAGACATAACGGTCAGTAATCTCTACTGCTAATATTAAATCAGTTGTAGGTGGCGCATGCTTTAAAAATGCAATCGTGATTTCAAAGCCTGTCAAAAGTATAAATCTCATTTGGAGCCTGCTATTTGAAAATAGATACACAATAAGTGAATATCCTAAATGTGATAATACTCCTGGCACAAGCATGTGTCGTGTACATTGGATAGTTGATATAAATGCATATCAGGAAACATGTATGTAAAGAATTCAATCAAAGCAATAAAAACGACAAACAGCAGTATTGTCAATGTGCAGTATTACAAGTCATTGTTTATTTATGCATTTGACACTATCATAAGTTAGATTTCTCTGATATAACGACAGAAAATCAATTCAAACGTAATAACGATGTGTTATATTTTGATTATCTAGTGAACGAGATGCTCGTTGGGCAGTGTAAACGAATGGAATATTTAATTTGTACATGACTTCTAAAATGTTTGTATCTTGATGTATCTTTTCTCAAATCCCTGAGTATATATTATTGTTTAACATTATGACTCGCCAACTCGAGTTTTGACGCATTTGAGGTAATTATTTCACTGCATTGTACTTTGAAGTCAGATTACTGTCACCTAAGTCAATTCAGAGCTTGGTCGCCTCGCACTTATCACATCATTTTGTCACCTTTTCACTCTTCGAGATTGAAAGTAAGTAACACTTAAGTTTATGTGTAGTCTTTTGTGTTTGATGTTTACATGTCGTGTGTCTCTTTTCCGTCTCGTGCTGTACTCGTCTTTTGTGTTTTTGCATCGGGTGTTTTGGTGTTTTGCTGTTGATGCTGCAACGGGGTCTTGTTGGAGATCTCCTCCCTTCTTTTAACACTTTGAAAACAGAATTTCGTCGTATCATCCTTTTTTACATGTAATCGTTGATAATGTTGCCTCCTCATATGAGCTCAGTCAGGAAACAGTTAACATCCAAGGTATTTAAACAGTATTATCTAGTTCTTAATAAATATATCTTTGAGGTCAAAGAAACTTTGCATGCTATCTTATCTAACACATTCTTTAGGTCAGGGTAATATTGTCTCAATTTAAAGGTCATGGTCATGAGGTCTCATCTTTAAAGGTAAAGGTCATGTCCCTATGGTCCTCATCCCTAAAGGTTATGTTCCCATGTAGTCCAAATCCTTTAGAGTCAGAGTGAAGTCCTCCTCCCTTAAGGTCAAGGTAATACATTCTTAAACGTCAAGGTTATGTCCCCAAATGTGATATCAATGATCCTCATCCCTTAAGGCCAAGGTTAATTCTTAAACGTCAAGGTTATGTCCCCAAAATGTTATAGCAATCTTTAAAGTCAGAGTGATGTCTCCAGTAAAGTTCCCATGATTGTATTCTTATTGCCATGAAGTTTTTTTTAATGTACGAATTTGAAATTTTGTAAAAAAATATATAAGTTTGTTAAAAATGTATGCATTTATACGTTTGTTTTAAATGTATGCATCGAAAAGTTTGGTCCAAAATGAAAAAAAAAACTAGACGTTCCATTAAGATTTATGCATTGAAAATTTATCTTATAGTTAATTCTGCCAATTTTTTTATTTATCTTTAGTCCTTACCAATTCGGGTTTGCTGTCTCAGAATGATTTTCATATTATGCAAGGGACCACCAAGACAAAATAATCCATTAATGCAGGTCGACTACTTCTATCGACTCATGATTATAATAAAAACGATAGTTCCTAATCTTTACATAGTGACAATCATAATATTATAGCATTAAATCAAATTAAATACTAGTATATCAATAAATCAGAGTTATGATATCTGTCTTAATTCCAGACAAGTTATCAATATTTTGAGCTTTTGCTTCCACACTGATACCTTATACTTGTCGGTTCTTCTTTTAGAATTCTCGATTACGACTACTTTCATTTGAAAACAAATACCCTTCAGATAATCATCATAGAAGATGTAATTTTTGTGACAACAATTTAATAAAAAATAAAAATGTAATCTGAGTTAATCTATCTGAAAATAAAAATGAATATTCAATTTTTTTTCCTTTTCTTTAAACAACATTTTCTGTTTTAGATTAATGACAGAAACGTTACATTGCTTTGTTTTCTATCGTACTAACATGAAATTGGCAACTACTTTTTCTTTTTCAGTTTTATCAATAATACTTACCTGAATTTGGCGACGATTCCTCTTGCTTGGTCATAATAACATGTTTATTTCCGGTTGTCACAAAACGTCGGTTTGAGTTTATTTTCTGTTTCATACTCTTTAGTACAGAGTACTGTTTTCCCAACTGTCTTTCCTTAAAAGCCGCCGAGCATTTGACAGAAGCATGTAAAATAACCAATACTGCTGAGACAAGCAATAGAACGGACGGGTTCTGACACGGTCTGTAATTTCCTGCAATAGGCGTGGAGCGCTATGAGTAGCTTTGGGTTAATTTAGCATCTTATCGATACCATGATTGTTCTTTTGTGACAAAATAATGTTTGAAAATAAGGAAACCTTTCATTTAAGACGTATGCTGTCAATCAGGGAGATGTAAAGACAGAAACTGCATTTTAAACGACAATCAGAACGGATATCGCCGTCTGATCGATCCAGATGGAGTGCTGTCCTATTTCAGGATTGCAATTTATCACAAAATCCTGTTGAAATCTCATCTGAATTGAGGAAAAAAGAAAATAAGTTTAAAGCTGAAATTAAATGACTGTTTGGATACTTCAGCTATAGGGACCGAAATCGTCCAAATAAACTCTGGACAAAATCTGATTTTTTCTTAACATGAAATCAAAAGCGAAATTTATGTCAAAAATTTAAAATATTGGACAGCAGTACGAGTTATTTCTTTCTCCTCCAGTAATTAGCAAAATTTAAAATCATCTAATCATTTTTTTCATTGTTTTCAATTTTGATAGTTTCTTAAGTAATTGGGGTTTTTTTTTTTTTTTTGGTTTTTTTTTTTTTGGTTACATGGGTAGCAGTCGCTGAAGGGACGAGAAACAGTGTTGATCGCAGTTTCATAGTGCATGTAGAATTTATGTCAAAATACAGGATATGTTCGGCACGAATCGGCGCAATTTTCCGGAAGACTAATGGCTATAGCTGACTATAATAGAACACGAATCGGCAATCATAATTTACTTTGTTATTCTTTATTATACGACCGGAATTCTCCTTCTCCGCTTTGTCTCTTCGCATGGACGCACCATCTTGAGTGTGTACCATTTTTAGACCTAATGTCCTCGCAGCTCACTTCAGAAATCGGAAAATTGAAGGTCTCTCTACTTTTTTTGGCATTTTTTTCCGATTAAAATTCATATAGGGGGATAGATCTCAAAATCTCATAACTATGGGTGTATGATATATGTCTGTATGACCAATACTATGCTCCCAGTGCAAGAAAAAAAATAGATGTGGAGATTTCTACTAATGTTTTGGATTTTTACACAATTTAAACTTTTAGGTCACGGTTTCCACTTTCATAAACTAGTTAAAACTTTCTGGAAATTTTACCAAAAAAAATACTCTCGTCTCCTTTTGAAATTCTTACCAATACGTACAACAAAGTATATTACTTAAGGAATTTTACAACATAATAATAATAAACAAAATGGGAAGGATCAAGGGTGAACAGAATTTACATATAGAATACGACAGAATCATCAAACGCCTTTTGAACCGTGGATATTACCCTGCTGTCACAAGATGGACACTCGGCATAATACTTGACCAATCAAAAGTCTTGTAGCAGCGTATTCTTAAAAATTGCACTCTAACTGACTGTGACCACGGGACTCTATGACGGGCCATGTTCAACCGCGTAAGAGAAAACAGGGTCCTTACCACCACTTCTCTCTGAATGTCGATCGGACTCCTTGGGTGATTGCATGAGCTCGCTCCAACCGTCAGGGGATCGTATGTCCTTTATTTTTATTTCAATCTACAAATTAATCTGTGCTCTGCTTGGACACCTGCGTTGTGATATCTTCTTTGTGTGGTCATCATACAATGGCGAGGTTGTTATACACTACAATGGAGGGTACTTCGAGACCTCTGAGTAACCAGAAAAGTGGGAGGGTTGTTCGCACATAATACGGAAATCACATCATTTGCTCTTAACGTTGCGGATGGCCGTCTTAAGTCGGCACTGATTGCTCATTAGTTTAGTTTATGTGTAGTCTTTTTGTTTGGTGTTTTGATGTGAAGTATTTGATGTCCCCTGTTTCCTTTTGAGTATCTTGCCGTATATATCTACTTTATGTTTTGGATTGGGTGTATCGGTTGTTTGCAGTGGGTGCTGTAACCTAACCTTGTTAGAGAGCCCATCCTTTCTTTTACATCCTGAATGTAGATCAGTCTCACAAGATCTCGTTTTCTGTTGCTGAAAATCTCAAAACGTCCAACGAATAGGTATCATGAGACTGACCTACAAACAAGCCGGTCATACGTAGTTTTAAAAGTTGCTGGTGCCTTCTGCTACCATTTCCGTTTAATATTGAAGGCCCCCTCCTCTCAAAGAGAAGTTTGAAATTACGACAAATTAAAGTGCAAATGAGGGGAATTATAGTTATGTTTTGCAGATTATCATATTGTGCCACGGATTGTGCTTAAAACTGTAGTGTTTAAAGTAAGGAAATGGTACCATTTATCCTTCTGGATTATGTGGAACAATAATGGAATCGCCTTTTGTCGTTACTTTATCAATGCCTGACACATTTTGGTTAATGAACTATTCATGTAAAGATGATGAGATCAATTAGCCCATTGCCTGTGATTAACAACAGGGTGAGAAGCCGTTACCATGACTCTAGTGTAATTGAACATTACTCTCTGTCTTAGGTCAGGAGTAGGATAAGAAATTAGATTTCTATGGTAGAAACTGTACCAGTTATTGACGTGTCATTGCCATGTTCTCTTGCATCTATACTTTAGACGTCAGTTTACATTTGAGCCTATCTATTCGATCTTAGGTCACTGCGTCGGTATGTCTATAAACATAAAGATACCGGTAACTTTATTTCTTATGCTGACAACCAAAAACATGCTCCGCTCTAAATACTCAAGTAAACTAGAGGGTTGTACTCACATAATCTGGATAATTGCATAACTTCGCAATCTGTTTTGAAGACCAGTACATGATAGAGTTTCACAGTGTGTAAATGGAGGCTATAACTTAAAGGCAGACAATCAGTCTCATTTCATTTAAAATGTTGTGTCTTCTTGTTAATTTCACAGGAAGCAAAAAAAGTCCTATGAATTTCATAGAATCATGCTACCTAAAACCCGGTTTATAGAACTTCTGAAATTGGAATTTATCTAATTAATTAAACAAAATTCAAAACTTTGCAATACCTGGAAGTAAGGAGGACTTCTTGAAACATAATAATCAAAACACCTTCCTTATAGTATTGTTCTCAAATGTCAAAATCCAAAGAATGAAATGTCATTCAGTCTATTAAACTGAAAATCTCATTTTCAGCGAGATTTAATGAGCAAAGTCTGAGAAACTGATCCATAAAAATAAAAAGGAAAATGATTTGGTACAGAATTTAAATCACGTTGTGACATAATATGTTCATAAATCTCATCAACAGTACAATAAAATCTCTATACAGACGACAAGAGGTTAGCTTATTGTCAGTACGATATACAACCATTGCCAATTACTCTGTCCTCTAGTGACGTCATCAAAGATGGCTGTCATAGATCAGGCAAGGCCGTGAGAGGACGCTGATTAAGTCAGTCAGAAACAGGATAACAACTTAATCGAACATATCAAAAACGAGTACAATGTTTACGTCAATTATTGATACTGATGGAGACATAGAGATACAAAATTATCAATACTTACAGACCAGGAAGTTTGTTAGTTATTTACAATGGGGACAGAAAGAAGAGGGATTATATACGACTCCATGACACTCGTACATCTGTAATTTTACTCCTCCAGAGTTTTAAAAACTAGTTCAGGATTTCTTATACTTTTTTGTAATTGCCACACCGGTATTGCATTCTAAATGCATAAATCACCATTCAACGTTTCATTTTTGTTTCTCAAAGTGATTCACTATAACGATATCGATCTTGCTCCCAAAATTATACTGTCACGTCAAATGATTTTCTGAGAAACGTTGACAAAGTGTGCATCAGATAAATGTAGGATTTAAAAAGTCAAAAGAATTGTTATAACATTTAAGTACACGAGGTTCAATTAAATTCATTGAAAATTTCCTTTTTTTGCATTTAACATATATGTTTAAGTCGATGAATCAAGATTCTACAGAACTGAATTAGCAAACTTATCAACAAAAATTTTCGAGTCCAAGATAAACATTCGTCGACGATCTTTCTGGTATAAACAGTACTCGATAGATAGTCCGTTTTCATTACTTTGATACGGATCTCCCTAGAACGTTAGGTAAAGGCGAAGAAATAGAAAAGCTTTTAATTAATTCTATGACGGATTTCAATCATATTTAGAAAAAAGCGATATGACCGCTTTTCGTCATTTTAGAACATGGGAATCCTTCATTAGCTTTATACAAGGAAACTAAAGATATTAGATAAAAGATAAATATTTGTCATTTCCAAAAGCAAATTTATGCAAAACAACCAACCAGAACATTCCGTAAAGGAGCCAAAGTTAATCCCTAATGGGGATGAAATTCGAGAGGGTAGGCATCTCCTGCATGCTATGACCAGTAACTTTAGTTGCACAGAAAAGGATATGGTTCGCCTAGTTTTGTAGTGGTTCGGCACTTGACTTGAAATATATTTAAGAATTCTACGTTAAATTATTTAATGAAAAAAAATCTAAAACTAAGGGGTATCTCCCTGGATGCATACCTCTGTCCTTAGCAGGTTCTCTAGCAGACATTTTAGGTCAAGTTTAGACTATTTCTCTTCATTATTTTATATTATTTGGATTTCCTCTATTTCGGCCTCAAGCATCACTGATGAGACAAAACTTGTTGAAATGCGCATATGGTGCACTGATACTTTATAATAGAACATATATTTCAATATTGACAATCAATACTGGTGAATGAATCAAATTCGGCGTTTTGGATGGTTCTAACCAAAATATCTTCCAACATCGTGGACAACAATTAACCGTAGTGACAAAGTCAGTCGCTCACAAATATACCAAAATTTAAAGTGGTTGAATAATTGCTCTGTTAGCCGCCTCTTGCCTTGCGAACGACGTTATTGTGGTACTAGTTTGCTCTGGAATAGTAGATCAGTTGTGTTTCTCCACTCAGTAAATGGATATTTTATAATTTTGAATTAAACAAGATCCTGACGATAATCTCAACAGCACTCACAATAGGGAACAAAAATGAGCATCGACGGACCCCTAGCAAGCTAGAGGTGGAACCAGTTCAAGTCGTCATATTTACGTGATCGTTGTCTGTCGTCAAAGATTACACAATTCTTATATAAAACGGAGTTCATTCTCTAACTAATGTATACTTCAAACAGATACTGCTAGGCAAATTTGCTATACGATTATGAATTAAGGCTCGTAATCGATGTATCAGTGTTAAATGCTCCTTTCTATGAGAAAGGATAGACTAAACAATTTATAGGCTGCATATGAGTATACAAATTCTCATCAAGAAGTGGAGCATAATAAGTTTCCATAGGAATTCCCATAACTTGCTAAAAAAAATCCTCCAAACGCTACAAATATTATATCGATCAGAAAAATCAACATTTTGATTAAGTCTATCTTTCTGTACTTATTACTTTATCATATTTTCTCTCACAAAATAAAGTACAACAAATTGTGTAATTAATGACAATGTACTTGAATTCTTTCTTTCTATCTTGAATCTAAAGTCTTTTAAGATTGAATCGTTGAAACTTGCAGAATTCAGATGTTCTAGAAGCTCTCCTTTTTTCTGACAGTATCAGAAGTGTACAGTTTAGACACTGCCGGGTACATGTTGCCATTGCAAATGAGTTAAAGGAGATTAAGTTATAATTGATGCAAAAAAAATTTATGAAGTCAGTTGAAAGAAGTTGATGTGACCATTGTCGTAGGTTTAAAGATATCCTTACCAGATACCTAGATGCATGTTAGATTTCACAGAGCATGAAGGCCTAGGTGTAACCTGCTGATACTTGAACTGCCTCCACAGCACGTTGGCTTTAAAGAGCATACGACGAATGGCGCTTGACTCTAGACCCTCAGGTCGTATTGTCTCCTTGCAACACTCATGTATCTGGAAAATTCGACGTTATTATTTGACATATAGAACGCACGGAATTCTTTCATAATTCTCTATATTTTTGCAACATTGATATTCATATCGGCAAAAGGTCATAGTCAGTGAAGAAATCAATGCACAGCTCATCTACCTCATGGTCATATACAAAATTTTCTAAACAGTTGCTTTTTATGAAATAGCTATTACAATTTGAAAAAAAATCTACAAATTTCTATCTCCTCCCAAAGCATGCAGATAAATGTAATTTTCTCTCTGTTGTTTAAATCTGTGTTGCATTATTTCGACAAGTCCCCCATACAGAGTAACCTTTCCTGATTAATAAGACTCGTGACGTCATAAGTGTATGTCAAATATACAAACTTGTTATGTATGGTTTTATCTCTAGATCTATATATTTTCAATGATTATAATCCATTTTATAATTGTTATGTATAAACAGAAAGAGAGTACGATAGACATTATAAGTTATGCTAGTTTCATAGGTAAATATCACTGTGAAACGGGTATTGTGACAGTTCTACCGAATTGAAGCGACGGGTGTTGCATGCAAGCAGGAGATGCTTACTCTTCCTGGGCACCTGGTCTCACTCTCATATCGGGAGTTCGCTTCCTTTCATATGGTGGAGGTTTTTGTTTGTTTTCTTTGGTTCCTGTTTTATCCTGATTTTGTATGCCTTCGGTTTCTGATTTTCTGAATTATCGATTTTGTGCTGTAAACAGGGATATGGTCATTATCCATATTTGTCATTGGACTGTGCAAGTTGTTGACATTTCTCTTAAGGTGCATATGTAACCATGTCTACTTGATACAATCAGACGGGAGACTGATCAAAATATTTTTCAGGAAAGACAGAACGGACAAAATTTAAATATTTGAACAGCATAGGAAATAATCAGTTATAAGCATGCTAATGTATTATAGAACAAACATAGACGGACGTGAACGGTAGGTGATTTTCAGCAGGGATTGTCAGCTAGCAGCAAATTGTTTTCGTATCCTGCTTCGGAAATGAGATGTCAAATACAGAGATGGCAGCTGTTTATGTTTCACTTGGGAGCAATTTTATACTAGTCGAGATACATTAATTTTGAATATCATTAAAATAAAACGAATTTATGAAAGATAAGGATAAATCTAAAATTAATATGTGTTTATCTGAAAGGTCATATGGCATCTTTTTCTGTTTTCGCTGCGGCATCTACATTTACCTTTTTTTAAATATGTTAAACCCTGCAAAATGTAGTCAATTGCCCCTTTCTTTTTAGGTTTAACAGTTGCCCTTCCCGAATCAATGGCGTTTGCTTGTTTGTTCTTTGTCTTGTTTTCTCTGTCTGTTTTTGACGTTTTGTCCCCTTTTTCTCGTCTCGTGTGTGTATGCTCTACTCTGATCATTGCAACATCTTGTTTGAGATCTTCTCGTTATTTTACCAAAACTTAAATCAAGTGTTCAATCAGGAGGGCAATTGTTAAGGGAGCCCTCACAACTGTCCTGCTCAATAAATCCAGAGCACCCTGTTTTGGCGATTGTCTCCTAAATGTTATATCTTATAAATTGATATCCAGTCTTTAAAACTCTTTAAACAGAAAATGCCCCCCTTTTGGTTGTGCGTAGCTTAGTTGAAAAATGCGACGGGAAACAAAATGTTTACGGGGATTTTCTATAGTAAAAATGACTAAAATGCATGACGTCGGACGCCATGTCGTCACTGTTTACCATTGTTGATACAGAGAACAAGATGGCGCGGGCTGAAATTAACAGTTGAGTTTCCCGTAGACATTATATTTTTCGTATGGCAGGTTAAATACAGTTGAAAAGGTGAGTTCATGCACATTTCCCGTAACGAATAAAGGAGGTCTATCTACGGAGACAATAAATACAATAAATTCCTAAGACGGCTAAGAAAATCACTAAGACATGGTTCTGTGGATTTAGTGAACAGGACAGTAGACCTGCACCAGGTGTTAAGATATGCACCAGGTGTTCGAGCCCTCACAAGAGATGCACCAGGTGTTCGAGCCCTCACAAGAAATGCACCAGGTGTTCGAGCCCTCACAAGAGATGCACCAGGTGTTCAGGTGCACCAGGTGTTCAAACACTTGTAGATCAAGTGTTCAACCAGAAGGCAATTGTTATGGGGAGACCTGCACCAGGTATTCAGAGAGTGGAAATAAGGGAGGAGTTCTGACTTGAATTGAAGTAACCGGATGGGACAATTCCACCGAATTGAAGCGACGGGTGGTGTATGCAAGGAGGAGATACTGACTCTTCCTGGACACCTGCTCTCACTCTGCATCTGGAGGGGAAATTCTTGGAGTTCTAAATAAAACTCATATGATCGTTCGTATGTATCATATTGCAGATGATGTGTTATCAGTGTCAAAGGATTGGTTTGACCTGTACACATGTACATGGGTTTAGTCAACTATATGGTATGGAACTAGATCCCACAAACAATTGAATGATTCTATATTTGTTGAGATATTTGGTAAACCTTTTTTACATTAGTAGAAGAATGTGTATTTGAAGTTAGTGAAATTTAAGCCCGTATACCAAAATCGTGTGTAGATAAATAAATGGGCAAAAAAAGTTTTTGCTTAATAGACGTCAATAAAGTTAAAATCAATATTCAAATATTCTTAATTGATGATATTGAATTTGAAGACATTTAACATGTGAACCCATAGTAAATAGAGCAACCGGGAGACGTGATAAATCCCTGTGGTGTGCCACTTGGTGAGTGTCTCTTGCGACGTATTTCGGTATATTTAGGATATAATTTTCACACATTTTGGCGATATTACATTGTTTAGATTGAGGATCACTGACGAGGGTTAAATACCCGAACGTGCATGTCTGGTCCATGCTGTAAATTTATCTGCTCTAAAATGATGCTTATGAATTTGAAGACGTTAAACATTTGTACCACTTGCATTTGGTGAGTGTCACTGCTAGTGGACCAGGAGTCCCCGAAGGCACATGTAGCCAAGGTCGATCAATTTCGATTGGTCGTTTCTTCAAACGCATTTGAAACTTTTTTTTTTACAAAATGTTCTCAAATTTCTAAAACCTTAGTCCTGTAGCATCATATCCCAGCCATCTTGCTACGTCTTTCGGTATATTAAGGATATAATTTTCACATATTTTGGCCATATTACATTGTTTAGATTGAGGATCACTGACGAGAGCTAAATACCCGAAACGTGCATGTCTGGTCCATGCTGTAAATTTATCTGCTCTAAAATTATTCTAATGAATTTGAAGACGTTAATCATCTGATGGTCGACCAGGTGTCCATGGGGACACATCTAGCCAAGTTGATCAACTTCGGTTGATCGTTTCTTTAGCGCATTCGAAAATTTCTGTTATCAAAATTTCTTGAAATTTCTAATACGTAGTCCTGTAGCATCATATCCTACATATCTTGCTACGTCTTTCGGTACTTTTTTGGACATAATAACTTTCACACTTTTTGGCCATATTACATTGGTTAGATTGGGGATCACTGACGAGGTTAAGTACCCGAAACGTGCATGTCGGGTCCATGCTGAAAATTTATCTGTTCTTAAATGATGCTATTGAATTTGTACATTTTGGGCGATAATGTCATACAGTGGTTGAGAAGTTCCGGCGTGTGTCAGAAATAAAACATGGTAGAAAAAGAGAAACCATTCCTTTGAAACTTTTATGAATAATAAACTGCTGAAGAATATATCATCCTTCTCCTATCCCAAAAATAACAAACACAAATAAATGAAAAGAACAGACAGGGTTAAAGGCTATAAAAATTGATTATATTCTTACTGAAGTAGAAGTTTATCAAATTAATTTTACAATCGGATGTTAGTTCACAATCATCGCCTGGAACAATTATTAATCAAAGGATAATCAGCTTGCGTAACAGGAAGATGAAGTATAGGAATGCCATGGATTGCCGACATGCAGGATATCTACTGTGTCTTTGATGTTACCAATCAGTGTATCGGGGCGATTTTTGAATCCCCTCTCAATCAAAGTATATCCATGTTAGCAGAACTCATTAAAAATATACTGTCCTAGAATCAAAGGAAAATAAAAAATAAATCCTTTGAATATAAACGCACTTTCCATTGGGTAAATCATTGATACGACTCACACATTTTACGGCTTTATGTTCCTTGTGAGAAATATAAATGTAATGATCATTCTTTCGACAATTCTGTTATAAATGATTTCATGCACTCAAATTCAAAAACTGAAAAACAAGTCAACAACACATAAAAGATACAAAAAGTACTTTATTTTTATCAATCAATGAGTGAAAATCAAACAAAACAATATCAGAATCCAAAAATCTCAATAAAAAATAAACAATCGAGCAAACAAACAAACTGTAAAACACAGAACAAAACAAAACATTCTTCAAATGAGTCTAATGGAATCCCCAGTAGAGATGAACTAGAATAAAAGTGTTCTGAATATTCAGTAAGTGTTTTGAATATTCTTCCCCGACATTGTCGCCATAGCACGTTCTATATAAACATAAAGACAGTGCATGTATTTAATATATTGTTTTCATTTTCATGCGTGAACATCGACGGCGGGTGAGGCTAGCCAAACAGGGAATGCTTACTCATCCCGGACACCAGGTCCCACCTCTAGATTGCAAGGGGTCCGTCGACGCTCAGTTTGGTGCTCTATTATGAGTGCTCTTGAGATTGTCAGGATCTTATTTAACTAATTAGGGTGCCCGCGAAGAGTAAGCATCTCCTGTGTGTTAGCAACACCCGTCACTTGAGCCGTGCAATTTCATATATAAAACCTGTTATTCAATTAAATTCCATCTTGTTTCCTTACCTAAACTATCTTGTATACATTCACTGTATCGTCAAAAAGTTTGCAATGTCAAAGTCATTCGCTCACAAATATATCCTTGATTACATGGTTTCTCGCTTCGTCGCCTTACCCTAAAAACGAAGTTTGCCCTGAAATAGCGAATCAATTGCGATATGGTTATAATATAAGCAGGGGAAGAAGGATTGTTGCAACCTTGGAAAAAGAAATGTGTAATTTTGTTGTTGAAGTCGTCAAGTTTGGCATATATTGAAGAATCAAAGTGACAAATATTGTCAAAATATAGCATCGAATCCAAATATTAACCAAAATGCTTTCAATCGTATCTTTCATCTCTAATTCACATAGACTAATTGTGCTAAGGTGATCCAAATTTGAACTACCGATTGAAATTACG
Organism: Pinctada fucata; assembly: GCA_028142955.1. Lineage (NCBI taxonomy): Eukaryota > Metazoa > Mollusca > Bivalvia > Pterioida > Pteriidae > Pinctada > Pinctada fucata. The sequence goes on from AP027103.1 coordinate 41,142,950, forward strand.
CATTCAATGCATCTGTGTTTTGAACTGAATAGCAGATCTTTCCGAGAATGAGAAAGGACTGAACAAACTCAGCTTCATTGGTATAAAAAAAATATCAGCACAATTGGATTGTTCTCATTGGAATCAACTTGCAACAAGGTCATAGGCGGCACAGGCTTGCAGTATAACCTGTAGTTTTCAAAGTGAAGAAAAGCGGAACTGAAATCGGACGCATGCGTCGGAGAATGCATTGGAATGTCCAAAATTTACTGAAAATCATCCCTTCAAACACTACAAATGTGCTATCCATAAGATTGTTCAACATTTTACTACGTCTTCTTCTGTACATTTATCTTTCTCTCACCAAATAAGTTTTACTTTGATAAACAACAATGAAAATGCAATTGCCATTTTCGCTGGGATTTTGGGATTTTTGGCGATATTTTGAATTCTAAGATGCTGTATAATGAGTCGAAAATTTAATTATGTTATTGATATTAAATTACTGAAACTTGTTGAATTCAGATGTTCTAGAATTTTTCTTACAATCCATATTTGGTTGATACCCCATATGGAGTAAATTAGATTGTTTCATAGTACAAATGTACCTTCTTTAAATGGGATACATGTCTTAATAGAGACATTTATAGTTTTAATACATGTAAATAGTTACATATGACGTAATGGAATAATTACATCATGGTAACGTTGTATCACAGAGATACATATTTAATGTAAAACGATTGACCATCCGATGTTTGTCAGAAATTGTGAGGAACTCTTATACAAGAAAACATCTGCTCACCGGAGCTTTTGGGTATCGGAGGTATAGAAATTGAATAATAGGGAATAATACTCGACCATACCTAGCAAAACTCTTTAATAATGCATTTACTGTTCACATTGGAAATGTTCATGGCTCTTAATTAGTTTTTGAAATAGAAGCATATTAAATAAACTCGCATCATCCAATATTAATAACAAGGATAGTGTCAGTAGTATTTTACGCATCAGTGGTCAACCTTTCTTGTACCAATAGACCAATGAATTTATGCTCAAAATCTAAGAAAATTAGAATCAGTTACAGTTCACAAGGCACATACGATGAAGTTTTATGAGTGGAAACGTTCCCCTTTCTAATAGCCTTATGCTGTAGGCAATTGTGAATATTTACATTACTAGTAGATTCCCCATGTTAAACGCCCATTAGGCAACTAGAATTATATTCCAATAACTTGGGTTGCTATTGTGACGTCACGTTCAAGTTTTGCATGTAGGGAGAATTTAAAAACGTTAAAATACATTTGACGCTGTTACAGGCAAAATATGCGAAGTGCATGCAAATAAAAATGACCAATAATTAGAATAAATGTAAATATAAGTAATGACTGTCTTACTTTTGGTGTTCATGGGTGTATAATTCTGGTTGGACACGTGCAAATTTTCCGAGAATAGCTTCGCGATTCACGGAATTTGCACGTGCCCAACCAGAATTATACACCAATGAACACCAAAAGTAAGACAGTCATTTCTTAATTGAAAAACGCAGACTAGTCTTGGTAAAAGACCTTGTGTTCTTGTTTTCTTAATGTTTGGTGACTTGCTCTACAGTGTATCATGATGGTTAAAGCAATGTTTGCTGACTTGCTCTACAGTGTATCATGATGGTTAAAGCAATGTTTGATGACTTGCTCTACAGTGTATCATGATGGTTAAAGCAATGTTTGGTGACTTGCTCTACAGTGTATCATGATGGTTAAAGCAATGTTTGGTGACTTGCTCTACAGTGTATCATGATGGTTAAAGCAATGTTTGGTGACTTGCTCTACAGTGTATCATGATGGTTAAAGCAATGTTTGGTGACTTGCTCTACAGTGTATCATGATGGTTAAAGCAATGTTTGGTGACTTGCTCTACAGTGTATCATGATGGTTAAAGCAATGTTTGGTGACTTGCTCTACAGTGTATCATGATGGTTAAAGCAATGTTTGGTGACTTGCTCTACAGTGTATCATGATGGTTAAAGCAATGTTTGGTGACTTGCTCTACAGTGTATCATGATGGTTAAAGCAATGGTTAAAGTAATTTTATAAAATAATGATACAGAGGTTGCCATAAAAATGAGTCAGCCGATTTTGTTATGATTCTTATGAGATCCTCGGCTTGATACTGGTTTCTCATTGAGGCTTCATGAAACTCAGTGCAGAACTGTTTGCGGAGACTTCAAAGATGTGAAAAATTTGACAGACGCTGGATGAACGGACGGGTGAGTTAAAATGCTCATCCTCTTGTAAACAAGCTCTATGATTTTCAGAGAATAAGGATGCCATAACTTTGAATCACATGTACATAGCTCTTTATAAAAACCAAACTATATTGATAGGTGTGCCTAAAGTGGTCAATGAGAAACTCTTTGTAATAATGACCCATGACGCCAAAAAAGACTAAAGGTCAAAAGGTCAAACCAAATGGCGCCAATGGAAAACGTTTTCTTAAAGTTTTGTTTTATGAATTCTGTTATTCTGTTGTTATGGATATGAATGAAGGAGGGGTACCATCTGAGGCCTGAAACTCCGCCCTGGACTCATGAATGAACCTGATCGAATTGAAAGAATTTATCGTGCAGAAAAAAAGTTCCATCCGTCGGATTTTGTAGAAATCAGATTATGCTAAAATTTTAAATACAAATGACGGACGACGTAGCTTTGAGTCTCTGATGCTTGATAGTAATTAGTTGATACCTATATCTCCATGTAGCACGATTGAAGTTCTTGTGTTCGAGATGTGTGTATACACAAAGAACGTACGAAAGTACAATTAAATCAAATATGGAGTGAAATGACATTGCAATGCAACGACGGTGAAGACCCCTATCCTTGTATAGTGGTAATTTAAGTATCCAAGCACGTAACAAAAACATGAAAACTGCACCGGCCAAGTCAGGGGAGAATAAAACGTCAGCTAATCGCGATCACTGGAGCCTTTTCTATACTTTACAGCGCATGTAATAAGATCGGAAATTGCCTCATACAGTCTAGATTTGAATAACGAATGTTAGAATGAATTGTGACGGCCGGCTCAGAGGTGGCTTGGGACAAAATATGGCAATGGCATGCAATCTCATTTAGAACTGTGATTCCGTAACTAATGTAGTTCCATTACATGTATACGATGGTGCTCTATCAATTTGTAATATTCTGAACATACGCTTAATCAACGGAATGAGGAATACTGGAAAGCCTCATATCAGAAACCCCTGAGTGAAAGTAAAACTATCTTCATTAAATTAAACAGTTCGATAGATGTATGTACCTCAAAAAAGGAATTTAAAGGAAACCCATAAGCCTTTTTTATAAGGAGGGGGGTCGTAACGAGAAACAATCCAAAACTTCGAATAGTTGGGCTGTTAATTGCCACATTTTTTTTTAAAGATATCCATTAATTCTAAATATAAATTGAACAGGGTCACGGTTTAAACACAGTTCTAAATTTATATAGTTAAAAACCAATTTGCTCTTGAATAAGAAATATATGGGAAATAACATATTGGAATTACATAAATTCTACTTTTTATAGTTACATACAGGGATATCCACTATATTTTCAATGAAGGTATTGTATTCCACGTAGTTTCTCGGCTTATGCAGACGTATAGTTTTCGTATTGTTAACAGGTATCGGTAAAAGAACGTTTCAAAAAAGAAAATTTATAGAGCCTACTAGTATCGCAATATTAAATTAAGCAAGGATTTAGCTCAGAAGATGGTAAAATTCTACATGATGACATTACTCTTCCGTCGAGTGTGAAGATTTGACTCTATGACGAGCCCCATTACTGAATTAAATCGGTAGCGTATCTTGATGAATGTTTTTGTTCGGTTCGTTTGTGTTCCACGAATTCAAAAATACATCAGCAAAATATTGGCGGCAATCTTGTTCGATAGATTGGATCGAAATACACAAAGTTGATATATACGATCTCAAGTACAGCGTCTTTTAGAGCTTCATAAAATTCTCAGTACAGAGGTTGTAGCGTACTTGAAAATGAGTCAGCCAATCAGATCCATTTGTAGCCATCTTGTCTGACGGACTGGATGAATAACACAATCAGACATGATCTCACCGACTGTACAATGGGGATTGAACTGACACAGGATTATAAAATTTTAATGTATATGGTTTATATAGTAAAAAGGCCCCCTTTTAGGGCAAAATCTTAAGTCTTCATGAATAATGAATTAGTACAAATATTTATTCTACAATGTAATCTACTTATGAAATGATACAAAACCTTTCATTTCCATTCTCAATTTCTTAGAATTTGGGCTTCAAAAATGGTATATTTTGCCAAATTTCGGGAAAAACGTCATTTGAGGGCTCATTTTTGACAAACTTTTATTGTCACTAAAACCATATGGAAGTAAACAAATAGTTAGTATCGAGCGGGCTTCTGAACAACTTTTATATTTTGATATGTTACCTTTGTACGTCTTTAAGTGCATACGAAAGGAAAAAGTTGTTCACGAGCCCGCTCGATGTTATCTCAATGAAAATAATCAAGAATTATGCAATTGGCAAAAACACCGATTTCATGATATTTATGCAAAATTTACAATATCTTAAAAAGCGAGGAGTACTTTTTATAACTTAATTTCTCAAAATATAGATATTTAACTGTCTAAAAATGACAACAAAATTTAATTTTGGAGAAGTTGATTTTAGGGGGTCATGCACTTTACTATATAAACCATATATACTCCTTTCTAAAACAGAGACTCTAAAAACGGAATTATCGAGGAAAACTTCAAGGTTTCTAGTTATCTTTGAAGGGGATTCCGCTTTAAAGTGGAAAACAATCATGTCCCCGCAATATAGGGTACGTCATTCATGTAAAGTTTCGTGAAATTCTGTACAGATGATCAACAGAATAAGGTCGAAAATGCATTAGCCAATCAGATACATCGTTGACCATCATAAAATCATAGTGATCTTGACCTTTGGATCTGGGATAAAATTGATGTAAACATATTGGTCATGACCAAAAAACATACATAAACGTGAAAGTAAATTGAAATGTGTCATTTGAAAGAGTCACCCAAGATGACTTACATAATTACACAAAGACGAACGGATTGAGAAAAGGCAAAAACTATATTATGTATCTTCCCGTCATGGAGGAAAGCATTTTCTATGAACAGACCATTATATTGATCAAGACATGGGATTTTCAATCCCAATTTCCACAAGATTAACACACATGTAAATACATTCTTCCCTTCATCTTGCTGGTCACTTTCTTCTGAAGATATTAAAATAAAGAGTTAAATGTGGACATTGTAATTTGTTTTATTATAAAAATATTTAATCAACAATAATCATTCTGATGAAATGCATAGACCTGAACAACATTCAGTATCTGTGATACAAATACATATAGCAACAAATAATATACACATAAGTATAGCACCTTGTCTTACCCCCCTAATAACTAGCCAAGTCCACAGCTAGCACCTCAAATATTACTTACACAAGTTACTTCCATATGGTTTTAGTGACAATAAATGTTTTCATAAATAAAGAAAAAAAATTACGATTTCATAGCCATTCTTAAAATTCTATTACATCACACAGACATAGTTTGTAAGATTCAGCTTGATATTGGTTATATTGGCAATTCAATTTGGCAAGACAAGCTTTTATACTACTATGTAACAAAACTTTCATTTAAAATATTTCACAATCTAATCTCAAAGTACACCAATTTTATCTTTTTCTTTTATATGCACACTTCCTGTAATACATTGTAAAAATTTGTCTATTTGTTGGGAGCTATGCTTTTTATGAAAATTTAATCAAAATTGTGGTTGGTTCATAATCCAGGAAATGGATTTTTTAAACACGTTGCAGTTTTTTTTTAATATCTGTGTGTACTCAAAAATCATCCAGATAGAAGAAATGAGACGAAAGACTTCAAATCATTTCCTATAACATTTACAATTTTTGTAAAAATTCACTGACTAGATTTATATACAATGCAATAAAAAGCCTACATGCATCCCCTCGAACAATAATTTACTATCATTTGAGCTTCAAACTTGCAATATAAATACAATATCACTTGACAAGAGCATGAAGAAGTTTCACTCATGCCATCACCATTTGTCCCACGCCAAAATGCTGTTATATCGTGTTCATAACACCTTGACCCTTGATATCTGACCTTGAAACTTAATGTGGTCCACGATCCTCTAATCTTGGTCAACATTTGCGAAGAGCATGCTGTTCATAATACTTCAAGCACCTTAAAAATACACACATGAACGAACAGCAGCGATGCTACAGAAGCCCGTAGATGACAGGTATGAATTATAATTTATCTGGTGGCCGCCACATACTTAGTAATTAAGTGGTGGCCGCCAGATAAATTATAATTCATACCTGTCACCTACGGGCTTCCGTACAATGCTATATCTGCATGAATACTTTTATTTCAGACAATAATATCATTGAAGGCTAAGATGTGAGCATCACGTGAAATCTGTAAACATGTATGATGTGAGCGTCACGTGAAACTGTAAGTTAGAATTAGTGCCGTGTGAGACAGATATGACTAGCTAAAAATCCCTTGTATAGGAATGAAAGAATTGGGATTTCATAGAATGAAGTATTTAAAAAAAAAATGCAAATTAGATGAAATATAATTAAAATCATGTTTAAAAAGTGAATTGAAAGTAAGTACAAAAGCAGATCTTGTAATTCTTAAAAGCAAAAAGACAAAGTGTTTACTCCAAAACTTTTTCCTTGAAGGTAAAGTTTCTGTAAAATTTTAATACAACAAATCATTTGAAATAGGATGAGACAATTAAGTTGAAAAAGAGATCATCTATAAATCATCAATGTGCAACAAACTTATCACCCCAAAATCTTATTTCGATGATGATGCGATTGGCGTTGAATTGTTAATGTCACAACGAAAGGTCACATACATAAAAACATTGATCACGATAAACACAGATAATTGTTTGTAGAAGAATAGCTAAGAAGTGGGAAGATCATTTAGTCCAAATTTTTAATGAGACAAAAGGAGTAGTCTAATCGCACCTTGAAAGACTCAGAATTATCAGTCCAGATTCTGAATCAGACAAAAGGAGTAGTCTAGACACACCTTGAAATACTCAGAATTATTAGTCCAGATTCTGAATCAGACAAAAGGAGTAGTCTAGACACACCTTGAAAGACTCAGAATTATTAGTCCAGATTCTGAATCAGACAAAAGGAGTAGTCTAGTCGCACCTTGAAATACTCAGAATTATTAGTCCAGATTCTGAATCAGACAAAAGGAGTAGTCTAGACACACCTTGAAAGACTCAGAATTATTAGTCCAGATTCTGAATCAGACAAAAGGAGTAGTCTAGACACACCTTGAAAGACTCAGAATTATTAGTCCAGATTCTGAATCAGACAAAAGGAGTAGTCTAGACACACCTTGAAAGACTCAGAATTATTAGTCCAGATTCTGAATCAGACAAAAGGAGTAGTCTAGACACACCTTGAAAGACTCAGAATTATTAGTCCAGATTCTGAATCAGACAAAAGGAGTAGTCTAGACACACCTTGAAAGACTCAGAATTATTAGTCCAGATTCTGAATCAGACAAAAGGAGTAGTCTAGTCGCACCTTGAAAGACTCAGAATTATTAGTCCAGATTCTGAATCAGACAAAAGGAGTAGTCTAGACACACCTTGAAAGACTCAGAATTATTAGTCCAGATTCTGAATCAGACAAAAGGAGTAGTCTAGACACACCTTGAAATACTCAGAATTATCAGTCCAGATTCTGAATCAGACAAAAGGAGTAGTCTAGACACACCTTGAAATACTCAGAATTAAAAAAAATGTGGGAGACAAAATACATATTGTATGTAAAAATCACTGACAAGTAGATCTTGCTTTAAATGGATTGAACATCAATATTCTAAATCTGAAATAATTTAAGAATTTAAGGATTGAACTACAATATTTCAAATCTGAAAGAATTTTAAAAGAATTAATAAAATTAAAGAAGAAAAAATTGAAAAGGACAATAACAATAATATGATAAAAGTCAAGTCACACATTTATTCACATTCATCCACTGAAAAAGTTTGCATCCATATTTTGTCCTTCCCAGCTCTTGTTCATATAGAAGGACAAGATATGGGAAGGGCAAGACATTGAAACAAGAGGCTAGGGGCATGGGTGTTTCATGTCCATTGTTCAAACAAGCTCTCAACTCAAGATAAAAATGCATATGAAATATAAAACACATACTCACACACACATACATTTTTCTATCACAGATCTGCATTAAAGGTAAGTACATGATCACTTTACCTCATTAAATTCCTAAAAGAAAATGTTGAAGTCTACAATGTGACACAAGAAAACACTACATCCATATAATTTGCTTGGAGCGCAATAAAAATTTTCTTACCAATTCATTCACTAAGAAAATGTGCAATCATGAAACAAATGAACACTTTCAATCATATATCCAATAGGAATACATAGCCTACATTTGCACATGTATTTTCCCTATGTAACCATTCACAAATTTGTCATTTGCGCATGGAAAATTGCAAGCAGATATACAATTTTGAAAGTTTAGGATTATTTCTTGATATGTTAGAGGTTGTGAAAAAATATCAAAGAAATTCATAGAATGACACATTGTAGAAAATAATATTGAAATAATACCATAACATACACGAGAATAAGAGATGGATTACTTAAAAGTAATTGAAATTAATATCTAAATCTAGTGACTGGTGGCGTGTGAGAATAAATGAGTCGAAAATGCAAGCTATAAAAATATCATATCGGATCAAACGTGACATAAAAAATATCACAGACATTAGTGTTTTTATGATTTCCCTCGACAACTCAAAAGAACTAGGAGGCCTTTCATGGATATCAAATATCTGTCGTCTGCAAACCATGGAAAAGGCGCGAATTCGGTCCGCCATTTTGGTCAATATGGCCATTTGATTTGCTACCAGGACTTCTGAAAGAAGAAGTTCCGTTTCGTTTATTTACAGAATCATGTGCACTTAGCGCTGCTTTAAGGTTCATATCCGGTGGTCCCAGGATATTATCTTTATCTGTTTCCCTTGGGAAATGCATAGACGCCTCCTGTACATCATATGGTGTAATCTGACTAGCATCTACCTCGTTGTTATCTATCGAGTCGTCGTCACTGCAGAGGAAAATAAAACACTTTAAGACTGTTGATCTCCTCAAACAAAGTTCTCTCTAGAGAAATAACGTTTTCCTTTCACAACTTTAATAAAAATAGCACTTAAATGTAGATCAGAATGAGAGTATGTATTTTGGCAGTAAAGATGGTTTTACATGAAACTATTCTTATCATACACCTAGGACAATCTCTGGGGAAACGGCCGATATTCTAACCTTTCAAAAATAATTCAGTTCTTATCTATTGATCTACACTTCGGTGAATGGGAGTAAAAGTTCTAATTTAAGTTAAATTCGATAATTGTTTTATTCTTTTCCAAAATTCACGCATATTAGAATTCAATATTCGATAATCGAGGAAAATCGTTATACTTGGGTGATACGAGTGCTCGATCCACGATAAACGGCGAGTTGTTCTGCCCCCTCTACAAGCTTGTACGAGTTACATAAATATCGCAAGGAAACAAACGGCGAGTTGTTCTGCCCCCTCTACAAGCTTGTACAAGTTACATACATATCGCAAGGTAACAACTCACCAAAACTTTCCCTGCAACACGTCGAATTTCCTACTTAACTCGTACAATGCCCCACAGGTATCGTGCAAAGAAACATGAAAGCTGTAACTTGAGTTACCATGTCAGAACCAAGATATTCATATTTTAGTCGAGCCTGTGGTGTGTACGAGATAAGCAAACGGTACCTTGAAAACTACTTCGAGTTAACGTTAGCGCATAAGAAACAAACTTTTGATGGACAGACAGACGCAATACATGATTCTTAAGGGATTTTCACATTATCCACGGGTACCTAATATCACAATCCTTAGATACGAGGAAAAAATTTCACGTAATGGCCCAATATTAGCATACAAATAGGTTACTCAATCTTCTTTTCTTTAATACAAAATGCTGACTTTCTGTGTAGCAGTAATTAAGAATGACAAAAGATTTTGCCCGGAGGGAATTCAATAATAAAAGACGATTCAGGACCTGTAACTGAATTGAGTTCCTCAATCTTTGACGGCTCAAGATCCTATTCTACGTCGTATATTCGGGATCAATGACGCACATTTATTTCCTACCTCATCAGATTCAAACCACGCAACTGACCTCATTTTGAAGTCGGTTATAACGAGGTAATCAATTTCTGAAACCAATTTAAGTGCATTATTCCTGTCAAAATGTACAAATAGAGCATTGACAAGCTTTTTGATAGTCCGTGCTTAGTGTTTGAGTGTCTTCAATTATTAACAATGTATTCACATTAAAGAGCGAAATGAAAAAAAAGGTGACAGCAGAGATCAAGGAAATTGAATATTGAGTGGATTGGAAGCGATGCTTGAAGGAAAAAAGAATGTACTTTCTATTCCCTAGGGCTAGCTATTGAGAAATTTCTATTCAAAGAAGAAAATATATAACGAAAGAAAAACTGATGAAAAAACTATTATATTCACAGATAATTATTGTATTAAATATATTCACTTAAGTTTGATATACACGAAGCCATTCATATGATATAATAATAGTCTATATTATATACATAAATAACACATTTTTTCAGCTCTTTAAAAAGAGTGGGATTAAGTCGTCAATATGAATCATATCGCATGCTTTTGAATATTTATTAATTTCAAAACAGTGTGGTTAATTAGAGCATGCTGGTTGAGGAACTAGTACATGTGTTTTATAATGAAGTCACTACCTTGATTTTATACCACTGTTAATCTTTCACTGAAGTTAAGACAAGCAAATCATAATACACTGGCAAATTGTTCATCTCTGCAAGCCTAAATCCCGATCTTTCCCTCCCCTATCTTGACGTAGGACAACTAACCCAAATCCTACCATACAGAGCAAAAAAATAAGCCATCCGATATAGAATATGTTTTAAAAGTGTTTATATCTACAGTGTTTTGAATGTAATGTCACATCCATATTATGCATAAATAATTGTGCTGATAAATGTATTTCTCTTTGTATGATGCGCAAATTCCGCAACACAAAGTCATTAACAAATGCGATAATAAATCGCCATATTTATTGTCAATTTCTCCATATTCTGTCAAATCTTTGATACTATGATAGCTTTTTTGAATGTTAAAAGACGTGGAGAACACAAATAAACATCAGTATTCCAAGTACATTGATCAGGAGACCGAAAATTCATGTTCAACGACGTATTTCCCCTTACAGACGGTATCTGACGTAAAACCATTATGACGTCATGAAAATGGTATGGCAACGTCGATTTTATACCGTCATTTCCCAGACTTTTAGAACTGTTTCCATAGGATTTGATGACGTCATAGACAGTCTACGTCAGATATCGTCTCAAATGGGAAGTAACTCTGGTTTTCGAAAATAGCGAATATGCATTCGTATAAAATTTATGATAAGGGCTGTGACACGTAGCTGAAGATGACTACTGTCCTGTTCACTAATTCCAGAGCAACCTGTTTGGGCGATTTATTCTGTCGTCTGAAGAATTTTGCTATAAATTATTGTTTCTGAGAATTGACCTCCTTTAGTCGTAACTGAAAATTAACTTCAACTTACCCTATCAGCTGCTTCAACCCGCAAAATGAAAAAATAAAATGTCTACGGGAAATTCCCATATTAATTTCAAGCCGCCGCCATATTGTTCTCCGTGTCAACAATGGTAAAAAGTGACGTCAAAGGTCCCGACGTCACACATTTTCAGCGATTTTACTATAGAAAATCCCCGTAGACTTTTTGTTTTCCGTCCTATTTCTAACTTAGCTGACGCACAGCCAAAAGAATGGTATTTTCTGTTACGACTAAAGGAGTACTATACAATTGATATCTTTTTGGAAGATGACATTATCATATTTTAGAGAAAACCGGGAAAACAGGGTGCTCTGGAATTAGTGAACAGGACAGTAGGGACTGTCTGTATGTGTTACAGTACAAGATGATGTGCCTTTGAACTGATCCTCAGTCAGGGGAAAATTTTTCAACTCTCTCTTCAAAACTTAACAAGACGAAATTTGATTGGTTGAAAACTAATTTGATAACAAGCAACATGAAAGAAGTAGTTATATACACCAAGGGAAGTATTGAAAGTACTGGACAGGAATTTTGGCTTGCAGAGATACATTTTAAACTACTTCTTTATAAAGAAAAGAAAATGGAATAAGAAGCCAACAAAACCAATTAGAATTGTTTTCCTTATCCCGTGTGATAGGTTTGATTCATACCGATATAATTTTAAGCCGTAGTAGTAGCGCTAAAATGATAATCATCTCAAGTCAGTAATATAACTTTGACAAAATAACTACGATGTTAATGTTACATAAATATTTTAGTCATGATGAAATAAAACTCTGTGATCAAGAACATCTGTGCCACCTGTATCCATGATCATAACTTGTAACGCGTGTTGGACAGACAAATAGACGCGAATGGACAGACAAATAGACAGACTGACTGAAAACAAAGTGAACCCAAAAATAATGGTACATGTAGACCTCTAAGTTGGAACAAAATCTTTTATACAAATTCACTATTTCAGTTTGAAACATTATTTTTTTTTACCAAAACTAGCACATGCACAAGTATTTAGTACAAATTTATACAAGGCATTTAAGTTAACAAAGACGCATAAAATCATTAACATAAGCAAATTTCAAATGATAATCATATAAATGCCTCATCAATAGACACTACAGAGGAGGTTTCGTTTACCATTTACACCAAAAGATAAACTGTCCGAGGGTACATTATTAAAACGAGGTTTTCAACTTGGAACACTCAAGGAGGCGCACCCCTCATGATTTCATGGTCAAAAGTCAAGGTCACAGATTGAAATTGTTGAAATCCTTGTCGAAACTCTATCAGACATAATTTTGAACAGAATTATCAAACTTTTTAGACTTACTGTGCATACTTTATCCATTTTCAAGGTCATAAGCAAAAGGTCAAAATGTAGTGCAACTCTTTGAAATCCTCATCTAAACTTTAGAATGCACATTTAATACACGTTCTGTATACTTTAGTCGTAAATAAGATTTATATCATTTTGATTTCCAAGGTTTTTCATGATTTAATTTTTTTTTCAAGATTTACATTTTTCAAGATTTCCAGGGTCATAAAGTAAAAAAGATAGGTCATATTTCATTGTATAATAGTTTATGTTTCATTTTATGTACAGTAATAAATAATGCATAATAGTTTTTGTTCCATACTAAGTACAGTATAACAATACTGTTACAACAATAGTATGTTTCCTAACATGTATGACTAATATGATGAGATCTGGTTAATATCATGAAGAAAAGTTGAAGAAATAAACAATTAAAATATTCTTACCCTTTTCTATAAAAGTGATGTGAAATGAAATTTAATCCATTGAATAAAAAGGCAAATTTAAACTTTTTTTTCCCCTTTCTTTAAATTTATAGATTAGCCAATCAAAATGTTTGTACCTCTGAAAGATGTATTTCATTTCTGTCTCTCCTTATATATATTATTATATTTTTTAACAAAATGTTAATGCAAGCTAATAATGATTGTTTCACAATATTAGTACATGCTCCCATAATGCACTGATACATGATTATAACTATACTATATTGAGCACAATCAAAGATTTCATTGATGTTATATTGTATAAAGTACATACCCAATCTCTCCACTCTCTTCTAATAGCACTTTTTCTAAAAATATGGGATTTGCACTAAAATATAAGAAAATCATATATTAAATTAATAAATTATTATTTATTAAAATAAAAAAGAAATGTTTGCATGATTGATAAGCATAGGATTCCTGAATGGAACTAACTTGTTTCAGAGAAATCTCATGACGAAGTCCTAAGCAAAATGTTTGTTTAATAATTTCGTCACTTTTATAAGACATCATTTACTGCCTTTTTTTTCACTTTTGACTGACTTATTATTCTAAGCTATTGTATAAACAGTAGTGATAAGTACAACTAGAAATATTGAAGGTTTGCAAGTTTAGTCAGAAGGGAATTTTAAAATTTGACAGTCATGCAAAACGACAATAATCACATTTACATGGCTCAAAATAAGGGGTTTTTTTTAAAATCATTTCCAACAATGAAGTTTATTGCATCAAGCCCAAGAAATCTCATGCTTTTGGCATTATTTCAAAATAAAAACGATTGAAGATGGTTTAATCATATTGGATGACAACACTTTATTAATACATTGTTTTTTGGCATGCAGGTTGAAAACAATATGGTATCAAGGACAACGTAAAATAACTTTATCAGGCTGGCATTTGTATTAAAGACTGACTAAAATATTCATATACATGTAAAAGGTCTTTAATTTTCTGTTTTTAAATTTCAGATTCTTCATAGAAACATCATAAATATGTATTTTACTTCACAAATTTCGAACCAGTTAGACATACAAGTAGATAAGACGTACAGAACAGACATGTAGAAGACAGAAATAAATTTTGTTTGCTTAATTGCCTACTTATATATATTTATCTATTTGAATGTTTGCCTTAATTCTAGATTTTTCTGGTTCTTCCTTGATTTTCTTTTCTTTTTTCTTTGTTTATTTTTTTTGGCACACAACCAACAAATAGCAGGATGTTTATGTTTTTGACAACAATTAAAGATACCGAACCTAAAATCTTGTCTGAGTTTCATACACATGGTTACTGTTTGAAAAATAATATTAATCAATCAAATAATCAGACATTATAGAAGAAATTAAAAAATAAATAATTATTACACTGCAGGCAGAAAAGATAAATTCTACTTCACTTTATCAAGCACTTAATCAAATAACAATGAAAATCATCCAATTGGAAGGTATACACAGATACTGCGTTCTAACATTCTAAAATGAAGTAGTAATAAAACTTGTTGCATTCTAAACAAGAACTAGACACTTTCATTCATTCTTCAACCTCATTCATATATATATATACATGAACAAAATGTGACCTACAATTTCCCTCTACAAAGAGAAAAGCATGTAGTACATGATTAAGATCATCCCTTTTTCATATTTTGATAGAAAGAAAAAAAATTGCAAAGCACCCTTATTATATGGTAAAATATCTTTCTCTTTATTTAAAAAAAAACTTCCATAAATTGAGTATTCATACATGATGTTTAAAGGCCGACGTTGGGAACCACCCGGTTATACCTGAGTGACATAAGCTTGATAGGCATGGTATACTGTCTTTGAAGACAACTCCGTCTGCGAGCGGCGTGTCACATCAAAGACAAACCGACAAGTAATCCTTTATGATGCTTATGAGATACCCGAGTCTCATCTGGTTTAAGCTGTCAATCAAAAATTGATAGGGGTAAAAGGTTTAAAAGGAACCAATCAGACACCAATAAGAGATGTTAACCCTATAGCGGTCAGTGAGGAAATGACAGAAAATTTACCTGTCCCCTTATATAGTCCCCTGTCGGCCTTTAACAATAGTACTACAAATGACACAAAGTTAGACTATTTTTTAGCTTTGACCTTGACAATTAATCTCCAACTTTGACCTTTAAACTTAACAATCAATGGGGTCTATCATATTGCCATGGTGATCCTTTGTGGTAAGACTGAAGGTCTTGGGACTGAATGTTCCATCTGCATCCTATCTACAAGACAGGCTCTGTCCTTGACCCTTGACTTTGATAATCAATATGGCTCTCCATTGTTATGGTGATCCTTTTGTGGTAAGAAGATCCTAAGGATGAGGGCATAGAATCTGACCTTGACCCTTGACCTTGAGAATTAATATGGCTATTCATTGTTATAGAGATCCTTTTGTTGTAAGTAAGAGGATCCTAGAGGTAAGGGTGTAATCAAAAAAAGATGTACATACATACACATAGACAGACAGAAGGCATCATTCTATATTTCAATTGTCTAAAGTCAGGTGTACCATAACAAACATGTTTTATAAGAAGGCACTGTATATAAGAATCTGGTGATGTGTGCTACATTAAATTACAACTATTAGACAAATTTCGTATACCATCATTTAATATATACTTACTTCTCATATGCATGTATATTGGTCCCTGGTAACTGTAGCTTTTGTAAATCTGAGTCTTGACCTTTAAATGAAACAAAAACTAAGATTACCATAGAACAAAATGATATTGGACCGATAAAAATGAAATACAGAATCATTATATAAAGGATGTATCAAGCAAAGATATGTAACTCTTATTATAAGAGTACTTCACTCTTTCTTTTCTTGCTAAATATTCCAATTTCCAGTGCTGTCATGTACAACAATTGAAGACAAATTCTTTTAACTAAATTAAATGGGGTAAAATTTTATGAATGAACTCACCTATTCAAAATGTTTGGCTCCAAAATTAAAATTTATAATGTTTGACAGACTGAGTATTATGAACTGTTTAACTTCATTACCAGACAAGTAATTTGCTTTCTGTGTAACACTTTATTATCATTGATAAATCAAGCCAAGTGAATGAAGTGAATTAACATTATACCTGTAGCTTGACATTTTAAAACTACCTATGCATCATGCAACCGATAGTATCATTTATTTACTTTTCCCTTGAAGTAAGCATACGCTACCTAGGAGTGCACAGTACTTAATCTTACATACATATCATGATTTACCATCAATATATAGCATGTACCAATACTTTGTTTTGTACATTATTGTCTGAAGAGGCTATTGATACAGCCGAAACACGTGTAGCAATAAAAATGTGAATATAATATATCGTTTCTGTGGTACTTTAACATTTTTTGATTATTATTATTCTTTACGTTGGATTCTTTTGAATCATTTTTTGGATATTATTTTCAACGCAAAGATGCCACAAAGCGATAAACAAATGTTAGTGGAAATAAGGGATCTACAACTAACAATCAGTCAAAAACAAGATAGATTTGAAGAGGAAATTTTACGACTAAATGAAAAAGTTGACAAACTTCTTCGATTTATTGGTTCCACACCTGGAGAGGAAAATGACACAGGGAATTCTGAATCATTGGTGGACTATTTTGAACAGCAATATGGTCACCTCAAGGAAATGGGCAAATGCTACATTCAAGATGAATGTTACAGATTGAAGAGAACAAAACTGAGAATGTGGAAAAACCTCCTGAATAAACGCAAAATAGCTTACTATAATGCCATAAAGTCCCAGGGAACTGCGGAAGTTTACAGTGAATTTTTCAAAAGAGAGGATATGTACGTTCCAAAGAAATTAAGGGAAAAGACAACACACCAGGATACTGATACCCAAATCAAAATAAAGAAAGACTTGAATGCTTCCAAACTAAATGCACAAATTCAAATTTTGGAGGATAAAGTTGTCCACTACACCACCATGTACTTAGAAATCGACCAGGAACTTCGTGCAGAAATAACTAATCAATGTCCTCCAGATACGCATGATTTTCTCGAGGATCTTTGGCTCCAAAATATAAAAGTGGAGGAGGAAAAGTCAAAAAAGATATGGCAGAAAAAGGAGAGTTGGCTGCGAAAATTACCACAGCAAGAAAAAGAGGACGAGAAGAAAAGAGAAATCGAAAGAAAAAAGAGAATTGATAGAAGACGCAATGAGATTGGAAGACTTAACAACCTCGAGAAATCAAAATCAACTGAAGAAAAAATCAACCTAGCTCAGCATGAAATTCAGACTTTCAACTCAAATCGCGAGAGAAGCAGAGAAAATGATGGCTACCAGTCATCAAGGCACCAACAACCATCTAGGAAAAGAATAGTCGACAGTTCACGAAACATTTCTTATGCGGACATGGTTGCTAATAAGTACGAACATGATCATTTTCCAAGAAATGAACATTTTGGCAAATATAATAGTGACAGAAGACGGATAACAGAACGAAACTTTGACAATAGAAATGGAACTCTTTATATTGGACAGAGATTTCGAAATAGACCTTTAAGAAGAGAAAATAGACATGAAAATGTGTATCAAAACCAATATTTTTTAGAGGAAGAAACGGGATTAAAACTACCCCCTTAGAAATTACAGATCTGAAACCTAAAGTTATAAATTTGTCATCTCATAAGCTTTCAAAAGATCAAATTAATGTTCTAAAATTAGGATTGAAATTTTGTCCAACTCCGAACTCTAACATCCCCGAATTAAAAAGAGATTTGAAAGAATTCGAAAGAAAATTTCGACTGAAAGAATTTTTCCATGAAACCCATTTTCAAGATGAATCGGTTGTTCGAAATAAATCAAAATTCCATCCAGAAAAAGGTAGGGACAAAATTTTGGATAAATATTTTGAAAATTTGTGGAATTCAAATTTCACTGAAAATTCACATGTACCTAAAAACTTATCTTTTAAACAGAGAAAAGCTCTAAAAGAAATTCAAAATATAAAAGACATCATTATAAAAGAGGCAGATAAAGGAAGTGCTGTAGTTATAATGAACAAAAGCTATTATAAAGATAAAATTGATGAAATGATTAATGATCAAAAAAATTATAGAGCGCTTGATTCAAATAAAGACAAAATTATTATTTCAAATATCAATAAACTCTGTAATAAATATGATGAAATTCTAACCAAAAAAGAAATAGACTACTTGATCAATTTTGATTATAAAACCAGCAATTTCTATGGACTTCCAAAAATTCACAAATCCGAAAAAATTAAAGAAGCAATTAAATTACAAAAGTCTGAATATATAGAAATCCCCAATCCCGAAGACTTAAAATTCAGACCAATAATTGCAGGTCCATCCTGTCCTACACATAGACTTAGTAATCTTGTCGATATATTACTTCAACCATTTCTTAAACACCTGGATAGTTACGTTAGAGATGATATTGATTACTTAAACCATATTCCGTCCTCAATATCTAAAGGTACTATACTAACAACATTTGACGTAACAAGTTTATATAGTAATATTCCACATGATCTTGGAAAGGAAGCCATCGAATTTTGGCTCGATAATTTCCCAAACGAGTTACATCATCGATTTAATAAGTCATTTATATTAGACAGTGTAGATTTAATCTTAAATAACAATACATTTCAATTCGACAATAAACATTTCATACAAATCCTTGGGACAGCCATGGGAACTAAAATGGCCCCAGTTTATGCAAATCTCACGCTTGGATATTTAGAACGGTCTCTTTACCAAATTGTAGATACTAGTTTTCCTAAAATGAATGCTAACGTTTTTAGAAATTCTTGGAAAAGATATATTGATGATTGCATCATTTTATGGGACCCAAATTGGGGAGACATTAATGATTTATATCAAATTTTACAAAATATCCACCCTAACATAAAATATACGATGGAATACAGTGAAAAAGAAATTCCTTTCCTTGACATTCTCATTAAAATAAACAATGAAACAATATCAACAGATATATATAGAAAACCAACAGACACACAACAATACCTCCACTTTAAAAGTCAACATCCCAAAACTTGCCTTAAGTCTATACCATATAATTTGGCACGAAGAATTTGCACGATTGTCAGTGATACTGAGATTAAAAACATACGTTTTAATGAACTAAGAAAAGCACTTTTGCAGCGCGCATTTCCCATTTCCCTCATAAATAAAGGAATTGATTTAGCTAAAAATATCCCTTTAGCCGAATTAAGAAAAACTAAAGAAAAGAAATCAGAAGATGTATTACCTTTTGTTACAACTTTTAATAAATGTAATCCCGAGATTTTTCACGAAGCATACAAAAATCTAAACCAATTAAAAATGAGTGAAAAACTAGAAAATATACTAAATGAGACAAAACTTATTAAAAGCAAAAGGCAACCAAAAAATCTAAAGCAGTTACTCACAAGTGCCAAATTTGAAAGAGAAAACAATTCAATCACTCAAGGTGTTTCTACGTGTAAAAACAAAAGATGTAAGATATGTGATATCTTAATTGAAGGAAAGTATTTTAAGTTTAAACATTCAGGTATTTCTTTTGAAATTAAAAGAAATTTAACATGTACATCTAAAAATGTTGTTTATGTCTTGCAATGTGATAAATGCAAGGAAGAATACATAGGTTCCACCAAACAATTAAATCAACGCATTTCCCTTCATAAAAGTAATATTAAACTTCCTCAAAATAGGATTCTTTTTGTATCAAAACATATGTTTGAATGTAGTAAAGGAAATTTTAAAGTAATGCCAATTTATCAAACAGATGATTATTCCATGATCACTATTAAAGAACAAATCTTTATTGATAAATTTAAACCTATGTTAAACAGAACATGATAATTTACGCCAACAATCCTTAAAACATGCTCGCTTGACCAATTTATCTGATTCAGCACTTCCTATAGTTAGAACCGATAGTATCATTTATTTACTTTTCCCTTGAAGTAAGCATACGCTACCTAGGAGTGCACAGTACTTAATCTTACATACATATCATGATTTACCATCAATATATAGCATGTACCAATACTTTGTTTTGTACATTATTGTCTGAAGAGGCTATTGATACAGCCGAAACACGTGTAGCAATAAAAATGTGAATATAATATATCGTTTCTGTGGTACTTTAACATTTTTTGATTATTATTATTCTTTACGTTGGATTCTTTTGAATCATTTTTTGGACATCATGCAACTATATATGCTATGTACATTTACAACAAAAATATGACAAACATAAGATTATATAGGAATATCACTAATGATGTTAGAAATCAAATATTTCTACTTTTACTTGCAATACTTTTCCATAGTTTTCACTTTGACCAAAGAAAATTTAATGGGACACTAATATTTCCCAAAAATATTACCTGTACATTAAACAAACACAATGAAACTTTTTGTTTCCTAATGCTAGCAGATTCTTGTAAATGCATGAACATGCTACATGTGTCAAGAGTGATGTATATGACATACAAAGCCAATCACACACTATTTTATTGCTCATGTGCAATGACTTTGACCTTTGACCTTGACAATTTGTAAGGTTCCTCCTCTTGTATTAGTTATCCATTTTTAAAAGTATAAGTGTGAATTTCTAGAGCTATAAGTAGTCAGCATATTGCCAAAATGTTTTATCAAGTACATGTACTATCAACTTGACCATAGAAAAGAACAATCAATTTGAGGGGTTTTTTTTTTGTCATGTAAATCCTTTGTGGTATAATATACAGTTCCTGGGGCTATAGTGGATTAATTCCTATCCAAAAGGCTGAAGATACCTATACATGTATAGACAGACGGACGGATGGATGGACAGAGAGCATCAATTATCATACCATAAGATGTTCTCATGAAAACAAGCATACATATAAAGGGGAAACTGCAAAAATGGATGGAAGGATGGAATAAACGATTATCACATTCTCATGTTAACAAGTCTATCAATGCCACATCTAGTTACATAAACATAGTTAATTTACTGAAGGATAGACTGTAGTTTACAATACAATAATCTTGGTAACTAGGTCATTAAAACATGCATCATTCAAAGCTAACAACAATAACTGGAGGAGAATTAATTTGGATTTGGGAGTGTTATTGCACAATTTCATGTAATTTGATGTTTAATTTCTACTTCAGGTCTTATCTAATACCTTGGACAGGTCCCCTTGAAGCTGCATTAAGTATAAAACATCAAATTGTTATCAATTTTATCCTAAAAACTCAAGAGAAAATTCAGAGAGGAATATTTCAATGTGAAAATTCTTATTGTGCTACAGTTTGATAAAATTATTTCGAACAATTACACAATTTTTTTTTAATACATATATTTCAAATAGTCCATTTGTGTTTCATTTTTTTGTAAAATAGCAGAAAATGTGTGTTAGCATTACTTAAACATGTATACTATAAGCTGAAATACATGTATTACTGTATAATGTATGTGTGTGCCGACAAAAGAGTTATGAAAGATAAAGAGACGAATTAAAGATATTCCCTTACCATATGCCATTGCTGTGGCAGCTTTAAGTTTCCTCTGATATCTGTAAAACAGGAACATTTAATGCTTTAAATTGTGATGGTTTAGCTCAAAGGACTTGAAATATAATTTTAAGAGACAGAGAGGCAAGTATTTCAGTGACTTCATTTTGTATAAACAAATTCTCTTTACATACATGACTGTGTGATTCATTTTTACCTACAAACATGAAATAATCTTTGGAACATAAGAAAGCTGATCATTGTAGAAATATTTGTATAAAATAACAGATGTTCAAAGAAAAGGACTGTAATGATGAAATAAACAGTCCGAAAGACAGTATGGCTGGATTGCGAAGTAAGTTTTTGTCAGTAATAAAAGTAGGACCAAGGTCAAGGACACTAGGTCAAATGTTATCATAAAATAACATGTTCAAAGAAAAGGATTGCAATGATGAATAAAACAGTCCTAAAGACGGAATGGCCAGATTGCAAAGTAAGTTTTTGTCAGTTATAAAAGTAGGACCAAGGTCAAGGGCACTAGGCCAAATGTTACGTAATAAATCGAAAGGTCTTTTAAAAATGTTATGGGAACCTTAACCTGTATGTTAATATCATTATGTTTCTAATGAATATAGTTATTGAGAATTTTGCTTAGACTAGAAACTTTTACCAAAAGCTTTAAACAAAATGTTGAAGACAGAATGACAGACGGACAGACATCCTCAATCTATAGACCAGAATTGCTTTGCAATCTGAGCAAAAATTACCGAAAATGATTGTATAGATTAATGGAAAGGCAATTTCTTTTTAATACTCACTTTTGTCTTATAAGAAATATGACAATTATCATGACGATACAGGGTATGCCCAAAAGTATAGCTAATAATATGATAGCCATAATGAGTGTACGTGATGAGTCCTCCTCCAGAGCCTGGCTTGTTGTAGGCTGTAATATACAAGTCACAAGATAAGAAATATGACAATTATCATGAAGATACAGGGTATGCCCAAAAGTATAGCTAATAATATGATAGCCATAATGAGTGTACGTGATGAGTCCTCCTCCAGAGCCTGGCTTGTTGTAGGCTGTAATACAAGTCACAAAGATATCTATTATGTAAATAAAATTTCTCTTTCATTTTCAAAAATTCAAGATGATAATTAAAATTTGAATTTTCTAATACAGATGGTCCATTTATTAGCAAAGGATTTTGGCCTGTCATACTTTTCAAAGATCTCACGGTTAACTTTCACAATTAACTTTATCACAATTTCATCAGTGGGACGCACTAGATAACTTACTCTGAATCTGCATTTATTATGAATAACCTGGTGTAATGAATGTTTCCAAACTATAGACATTTTTAAAAATGTACATGTACCTCAAAGTAACCAGAATGAGACAAATGATAGAATAGACCATTTTCCGATTTCGTTAGAAAGCACAAAATGTCCGAGTCAACATCATTTGGCGTTGTTTATCATTATGACGTCTCTGTGAAAAGATGCATTTCCACTGTGATGTAACAATGAAAAAGTGCACTTTAGATTACCTACCTCGGACATTTTTTCGTTTTGTCAGCCATTATGAATTTCGGCAGGTCGCCTATTCAGTTTTATGGCTGTTGGTTACTTACCACAATTTGAAGGATATTGTAATCATTAAGGACTGGTATAAGTTCTGTGGCTTTGGAATCAATTTTACTGTAAAGAAAAAAAAAGAAAATTCCTCTCTTCAGTCAATGAAAGCAGTCAATTAAGAAAATTCAATCATTTTACTCTCAAGTCATAGAACTCATAGAACTTGTAATAAATCGATCAAGAAATTGCAGGAATCATTACAAGGCTATCATTTTAAGGATTTTCATTATCAGACAATTTGCCTGTGATTTTTGACAGCTGGGAACTGAATCAATTTGACATTTCTTGATTTATTAATCCTGGTGGAACATCATCATTGAAAAGAAATTACAGAAGATTTTCTGAGTAAATTGAATTTTTTACATCTGCATGGCAAATTAAAGAGAGATTTTTGTTCATTATTTTTATACCACAATACCTTAGTAGTTCTGCTGCATCAACAATGGCAAAGGGATTCTCTCTTTCACCATGTATAAACATGTCTGTCCTTGAAAATAAAATAAAAAAACTATAAAAATTTGGTAACTACAGACGAATCAAACTCCTGTATTTGGAAAACCATTTCAAAGTGGAAGATAAGGTGTTGACATAGTAGTAGTGCAATTTAAAGTGGAAGATAAGATGTTGACATACTAGCAGTGCAATTTAAGAGAGGCTCTTGTTAAGTGTTTGGTACCCTTTCTTTGTTAACCTTATTACATACATATATTTGAAGCACAATCAAATTCTAGAGCGAATCGTAGAAAAGGGAAAATTTTGTATACTGATAATCACCTTTTACCATAAATAAGCCACATGTTTTGCTTTCTTGACATTTTTAGATAAATTTTAAACAGTGAATTTAATTTAGTACAAATGTATTAAAAATTTGCACCAAAATCCGATTTTCCAAAATTTGACAAAATCAAAATAGGTGCAAGTATACTTAAATAAAGCCTGTGTTTGTGAAACACGAATGCCCCCCGGTGGCATCTTTGTTAGTATGAACACTATTTTCTTTTAAGTACATGTATGTGAGGTCACTGGGTTAAAAGGTCAAAGGTAAAGGTTACGAGGTCAAAAATTTTGGTATCAATGGAAAGGTCTTGTCACAAGGAATACACATATGAAAAATGAAAGCCCTATCACTTACCATTCAAAAGTTATGCCAAATGTTAAAGTTTTTGAAAAGTAGGTCAAAGGTCAAGGTCAAGGTCACGAGGTCAAAAATTTTGGTATCAATGGAAAGGTCTTGTCACAAGGAATACACATGTGAAATATGAAAGCCCTATCACCTCCCATTCAAAAGTTATGCCCAATGTTAAAGTTTTTGAAAAGTAGGTCAAAGGTCAAGGTCAAGGTCACGAGGTCAAAAATTTTGGTATCAATGGAAAGGTCTTGTCTTAAGGAATACACATGTGAAATATGAAAGCCCTATCACTTCCCATTCAAAAGTTATGCTCAATGTTAAAGTTTTTGAAAAGTAGGTCAAAGGTCAAGGTCAACGTCACGAGGTCAAAAATTTTGGTATCAATGGAAAGGTCTTGTCACAAGGAATACACACGTGAAATATGAAAGCCCTATCACTTCCCATTCAAAAGTTATTCCCAATGTTAAAGTTTTTGAAAAGTAGGTCAAAGGTCAAGGTCAAGGTCACGAGGTCAAAAATTTTAGTATCAATGGAAAGTTCTTGTCACAAGGAATACACATATGAAAAATGAAAGCCCTATCACTTACCATTCAAAAGTTATACCAAATGTTAAAGTTTTTGAAAAGTAGGTCAAAGGTCAAGGTCAAGGTCACCAGGTCAAAAATTTTGGTATCAATGGAAAGGTCTTGTCACAAGGAATACACATGTGAAATATGAAAGCCCTATCACCTCCGAATCAAAAGTTATGCCCAATGTTAAAGTTTTTGAAAAGTAGGTCAAAGGTCAAGGTCAAGGTCAAGGTCACGAGGTCAAAAATTTTGGTATCAATGGAAAGGTCTTGTCTCAAGGAATACACATGTGAAATATGAAAGCCCTATCACTTCCCATTCAAAAGTTATGCTCAACGTTAAAGTTTTTTGAAAAGTAGGTCAAAGGTCAAGGTGAAGGTCACGAGGTCAAAAATTTTGGTATCAATGGAAAGGTCTTGTCACAAGGAATACACATGTGAAATATGAAAGCCCTATCACTTCCCATTCAAAAGTTATGTCCAATGTTAAAGTTTTTCGGACAAACAGACAGACAAACAGACAAACAGACAAACAGATAAACAGACAAACAGACGGACAGGCCAAAAACTATATGCCCCCGAATCTTTGATTCCGGGGGCATAAAAAACACACAATATAGGTCACTTACTTGTCTACTTCTGGTTTTCCTTGATCATTTTCATGGGTCTGGATTTTATCAACAACAATTTTGTATCCAGTAATTCTTTCAAGTCGACTAAAAACAGAAGAATTCAGTCGTTATTATCAAGGAGAGGGTATACAGTTAAACAAACAGAAGGTTAACAAATGAGTAAAACAAGGAGGCTGTCATCTCATCTCTTTGAAGCTGCAACCTTGAACTCTGACCTTGACACTTTTCTTGTAAAGATGAAGATTAATGTGCTGCTGTCGATCTGGAATTCCAAGATCAAAACAGTAAAGTCTTCACCTTGTGTAATTACCATTGACCTTGACCTTGGACCTCGTGTGGAATGCCATCTTGTTACAGGTGATGAGGCAATTAAAATATTACTAGCACCAAAGATCATGTCTGTATTCTGCCAATAAGATCATAGATATACAGACAGACAGATGGACACACAGATGGACATGACCATACAAAAATACAAGCATCTCCTAATTCATATATGAAAGGAATAAAATACTTACGTTTTAAATTCTGTTGAAAAATTCCTGACTTGTTCTGGTGTCATTCGGAATATAACCTTGACTCTCTGGTCATCATTTATCAATGATATCTGAAGGAAAGATAACTATTCAATTATATAATTAAATGTATTAAGGAACTGGACGGTTAATGACAATTATGTGTTGACATTCTATTTCTCCATATATCAAATCTTCTAAATAGATTTTATCACTGTCTTAAATATTGAGGTCACAAGGGAATGGAGCAGATTACATTAAGATATTTATGAATGTCATAAACGGTCAAAGCTTGAAGGTACTGTTAATACAAGGTTCCATCTAATAAGTGTTGATGGAGATCTGTTGTCAAGAAAATGATAGTATTATCTCAATGGCACTACAGGAAAAAAATCATTCCAAGGAATGCATGTGTCGTCTGTGAAACATAACAACACCTAAGAATCACTTTTATATAAGGTATGACAGACATCCAAGTGCGACAGATATTCAAGTGTGACAGATGTCCAAGTGTGACAGACAGACAGATGGACAGACAGACAATGGACAGAGTGATCCTTAAGTGTCGCTATGCTTCATAAAAACCTGCATTAGATTCACTAGTGTGAAATGCTCATTCATCATGAAAAATTGAAGCACGTCAAATATGTTCTGAAAATCAAAAGGCCTATCTTTGTGACTGTAGCGCCTACCATGACATTTTGCACTGATAAAATTGCTACAGCAGTAACTTTACTTTTAAAATCAATGTATCATATACATGTATTCCGTTTTTAGTATTTCATGAAACTTTGGCATGCACGTATGAGGGAAATTATGCTGCCAGTTAGATGCTTTCCATATCTTTTACAATGAATCATATCAAATTTGTAACCATGACCTTTTTTGTGACCCTGACTGACCCAGTCTACAATTAATGTATAACATTGTATTGAAGAGTGTTCAAAGTGTGATAAAGACTTCATTAGATTTCCATGAGGCTTCCTTTATGATTTAGATATGATATAACACTGCATGATATTAACCTTTACAAGAATGGTTTCAGATGAATGTAAGCATGACAAGTTAAAAGTCATGTTTGTAAAACATTAATGCCCCCCTACCCCTTCTGTGATTAAAGTCCGTCACAACTTTATACTTGATTTTCATTTGATGTGTCTGTACACAAAATTTCATTTCAATATGTGAATCCACTCCAGAGGTATTGAACGGAAACTCAGATGTCGTGGACCGACCGACCGATAGACAGAAAGTCAGACAGCGGCAAAGCAATATGTCCCCTCTTCTTCAAAGGGGGGCATAAAAATTTTTGATTGAATCCAAATATGAACTTGACCTAGATTTTTATTTGATGTGTCTGAAAACAAAATTTCATTTCAACATGTAACTCCACTCAAGAGATATTGAACGGAAACCCTGAAATTTTGGTATTTTTCGAAGTGCAAGGGGCATAACTCTGTCAAATCTTGTTCACCGGACCTAAATATGAACTTGACCTAGTAGATTTTCATTTGATGTGTCTGTATACAAAATTTCATTTCAATATGTAACTCCACTCAAGAGATATTGAACGGAAACCCTGAAATTTGGGTATTTTTCGAAGTGCAAGTGGCATTACTCTGTCAAAATTTTGTTGATTGGACCCAAATAAGATCTTGACCTAGATTGTCATTTGATGTATCCGTATACAAAATTTCATTTCAATATGTAACTCCACTCAAGAGATATTGAACGGAAACCCTGAAATTTGGGTATTTTTCGAAGTGCAAGTGGCATTACTCTGTCAAAATTTTGTTGATTGGACCCAAATAAGAACTTGACCTAGATTTTCATTTGATGTGTCTGTATACAAAATTTCATTTCAATATGTAACTCCACTCAAGAGATATTGAACAGAAACCCTGAAATTTTGGTATTTTTCAAAGTGCAGGGGGCATAACTCTGTCAAAATTTTTTCGATCGGACCTTATTACGAACTTGACCTTGATTTTCATTTGATGTGTCTGTATACAAAATTTCCTTTCAATATGTAACTCCATTCAAGAGATATTGAACGGAAACCCTGAAATTTTGGTATTTTTCAAAGTGCAAGGGGCATAACTCTGTCAAAATTTTTTTGATCGAACCCAAATATGAACTTGACCTAGATTGTCATTTGATGTGTCTGTATACAAAATTTCATTTCTATATGTAACTCCACTCAAGAGATATTGAACGGAAACCCTGAAATTTTGGTATTTTTCGAAGTGCAAGGGGCATTACTCTGTCAAAATTTTGTTGATTGGACCCAAATAAGACCTTGACTTAGATTGTCATTTGATGTATCTGTATACAAAATTTCATTTCAATATGTAACTCCACTCAAGAGATATTGAACGGAAACCCTAAAATTTTGGTATTTTTCGAAGTGCAAGGGGCATTACTCTGACAAAATTTTGTTGATTGGACCCAAATAAGAACTTGACCTAGATTTTCATTTGATGTGTCTGTATACAAAATTTCATTTCAATATGTAACTCCACTCAAGAGATATTGAACAGAAACCCTGAAATTTTGGTATTTTTCAAAGTGCAGGGGGCATAACTCTGTCAAAATTTTTTCGATCGGACCTTAATACAAACTTGACCTAGATTTTCATTTGATGTCTCTGTATACAAAATTTCATTTCAATATGTAACTCCATTCAAGAGATATTGAACGGAAACCCTGAAATTTTGGTATTTTTCGAAATGCAAGGGGCATAACTCTGTCAAAATTTTTTTGATCGGACCAAAAATATGAACTTGACCTAGATTTATATTTGATGTGTCTGTATACAAAATTTCATTTCAATATGTAACTCCATTCAAGAGATATTGAACGGAAACCCTGAAATTTTAGTATTTTTCGAAATGCAAGGGGCATAACTCTGTCAAAATTTTTTTGATCGGACCCAAATATGAACTTGACCTAGATTTTTGTTTGATGTGTCTGTATACAAAATTTCATTTCAATATGTAACTCCATTCAAGAGATATTGAACGGAAACCCTGAAATTTTGGTATTTTTCAAAATGCAAGGGGCATAACTCTGTCAAAATTTTTTTGATCGGACCCAAATATGAACTTGACTTAGATTTTTGTTTGATGTGTCTGTATACAAAATTTCATTTCAATATGTAACTCCATTCAAGAGATATTGAACGGAAACCCTGAAATTTGGATATTTTTCGAAATGCAAGGGGCATAACTCTGTCAAAATTTTTTTGAACGGACCCAAATATGAACTTGACCTAGATTTTTGTTTGATGTGTCTGTATACAAAATTTCATTTCAATATGTGAATCCATTCAAGAGATATTGAACGGAAACTGATGTCGCGGACCGACCGACAGACCGACAGACCGACAGACCGACCGACCGACCGACCGACCGACCGACAGCGGCAAACCTATATGTCCCCTCTTCTTCGAAGGGGGGCATAAAAATACATGGGTACTAGACATTAAAGACAATCATGTTAGTCAGGGCCCGGCACAATAAACTAAGAATTGACTTAAGTCAAATTCTCAAAATAAGATAAATAACAAATCAGTGAAATTTTGAAATATTGAGTCTATCCATACTATTCCACACTGAAAATAGAAACATTGTCCGAATAATTTCAAGTCATTACTAATATTATAACGAGACAAAATAAAATTGAAATTTAGACTTAAGTCAATTCTTAGTTTATGGTGCAGAGCCCAGGATTCCAAAACACTTTCCAATAAAGAATTTGATCCAAATAATTGAAAGAAAAGACTTACCTTGACCTCTGCAGTATCAGAGTTGCCATGAGTGTCCTTGACCTTTACAATCATTATAAAGTATCCATAGATATCAGACTTGAAGTATGTGTTGGTTTTAATGGTTCCATTAGGGAAAAGCTTGAACGGTTCAGCTCCCACTGAACTGAGCAGAGTATCAGGGTCAGAGGTGAAGGACGAAAGGACATAACTGTGGACAGAATTATTTCCAATATCTGGATCTGTTACATCCTCCTGTTGAAAAAAAAATCTCAAGTTTAGAAATCACGACAGAAATTTACAGTTTCAAAGATATTGCTTCTTTTCATTCTAAGTTCTTTTTTTCTTAAAATATTATCGTCCTTAAATAAACAGTATTTTTTTTTAAATCTGTGTTATGTTATGGGTATGAATTTATCAGAAAGCAAGAGTGTATGGTACATCTTAGCACATAAAATGTCTTACTTTGTATTGCATACCCATATAACAAACACAGATTAATATTATTCTATATATTGTGCCATCACTGAAATTGCCTTTTTCAAATTTTGAAGATACATAATAACTATATGTTTGTCACTTTCAGAACAGTCATCACCTCTTGTCTCCTACAAGGTAAATAAGCTATGACATGGCACCTGGTTTTAGTGTAAATTATGATGTGTTTACTTTGAACCAAGGTGACCTTGACCCTCATTTGATGTTGATTTTCATGTTGACCAATGACCACCCTTGCAAGCGAACTTGAATAGTTGTATAATGTATAATCAAAGGACTGAAAGTCCTGCGAGTTGGCAAAAAGTAACATTGAGACGAACATACAGAAGACAAGTATAAAACTGGCACAAATCGAACTCCAAATCTATGCCTCAAATGCTTGAATGAGTGATTCTCACAATTCAAGAGTTGTCTCAAATCTAAAAAAAAAAAAAAGTCTGGAAATATATAAATATATAAAATGATAGAACTTCTTAACCAAATAACTGATTTTGAGGTCAGAGTTCAAGGTCAATATGATCATGTCAAATTTGTTGCAATTGTTATGGTTGTATGTATGAAGTATAATGTCCTATCACTTTTACTTTAGGAGATATTTGCTTTTGAAACTTCTTGACCAACTTAAAACCAACATCTAGGTTTATTAAGTATCAAACTGAAAAACCTTTTTTCCTAGTCGGTATATAGCTCATCAGAGCTAATGTTAATTGTTATAAATTATGTCTGACTTTAAATAAATATTACTGATTGATTGATTGATTTATTTACTTGTCTTTAGTCTTCTACACATCCACAATTTTTTTTAAAAATCTAAGGTCTTTTTTATCCTAAATACAATACGTTAACCTATCTATCTAAAAATGGGGTGCTCCTTATACAGAGGATGGAAGTACAAAGAAAAAAGATGCGCCATATTTTAATGTACTGACATCATCAACATGTGATCGCTATTCCTGTAGCATCGTTCCTTGTAGCATTTTTTTTGCATTCTCATAATGCATTTAACCCATTATTTACAACTTGAACTTAAACGTCTGTCGTCTAATATGTTCTTTTGTCAAATCGTAGTGGTCCTATTTCTTACTGCGCCAGTAACATTGTGTGTTTGGTCCGTGCAGGGTTATCAAGTGCAAAGTTGAAAGCCATAGCAATGAGAGTTGGCTTTGCCAACTCAAAAAGTAAGTTATAGCTGTTTATGTAAAAACGTGACTCAATCAGACAAATAAACGTTAAATAAATGTACAGATGCATGACCAGACGCAGGGTAAAGTGATTCCTATATGTAACCCTTGCATTACAAGTTGTGAATAGATAAATCTTGACAGTACATACCTTTAAATTGAATATAATTTCTCCAAACTGTGTTTTTCTAGTAATACCAATACTGAGGTTTTTATATCTGAATTCTGGAGGATGGTCATTAACATCCTGTATAATAACTTGTGCCCACAGAAGCGTCTTGTTTGTAGGGTCATAGTCTGCTGGTGGGATGTTAGGTGGTGTTGACCTTTTTGACCTCTGGATAATGTCCGAGTCTAAAGAACGTTTTCTGCGTTGAGATGGTGCGTCACTTAAACGGTTGATGGGAGAGGCCCATATCACAAGGTTGACAAAGTTAATCGGAGCTCCACCACCGTTTTCCCTGTCAATGGACTTGATGAGGAAGAGGTCACCATTTGTTCTGTTCAACTCAAAATGCTGCAGCATGTCCCCACCTGTAATAACAAAATTACTGATCATGAATATCACACTTAAACTCAATTATTATTAAGTTTGCTTACAGTCTTTACAAGCGATGTCTGAGATAGATCCCAAGACTTAATAACAGCCATATTTTCATCTCTGTCTGTTTAAAAAATTTGGTGCCATGACAGTGATCTCATGAGCCAATTGTGGTGGTAAATGAAGGGGGAAAAATGGGGATTAATGTTTCTTCCTTTGTGCAGCTTCCTATTTAGGAAACTAGTACAACATTGTATGTATGACAGATCATGTATTGTACCCACTTAGCTAAGTCAATAGACCATTTTCATATTACCACTAGATATGTACAGTATTTAAGACACTCAAAGACCCGACATGACAAATTTTGGAGTTATTTTTTATTATGACATCATAGGTCTGGGGTGACGTCACAGTTAAAAGTTACGTCAAATGTTGTGATGCCGGGTCTTGGAGTGTCTAAAATTCAAGACTTATACTGAGCTAATATGAAAATCGGTTTTAAGTTCATCTCCAAAGATGGCAAATGGTCTCAAGTTTAATTCCAGGACCAGCAGCATAGTCATCTCTACCTGATTCACACCTATGTGCTAACACTTATGTACATGTACTAACCTACTATATAGTAGAACACAAGAGTATTATTTGCATCACTGTCAAGATCAACTGGCTCGATCACACGACCAACGTAAGCTCTGTCAGCCTCCTCTTGAACCGAGCCTATTCTGTACGGCATTTGAACCTGGAACTCTGGGTCATGATCATTCTTGTCCAGCAGGCGTACAAATAACGTTATAGAATTCTTCAAAACGTTTGTCTGACCACTGTCATTGGCAATTATTTTCAACTGAAAAAGATTCATTTATAAGCAACTTTAGTTCATACACAAACTAAACATATACATGTAGTTTACTAGATAATAGAAAAGAATTTGATATCCTATCTTAACATACCACTGAAAAGAATGATTTTAATTAATTCAGGAAATCTGCTATGTTTTCTTTCTTTAAGGATTTTATTTATTCAATAGATACAATTCATCTATTTTAAAATTAAGGTTGAGTGAACAAAACATTTTATATTGTAGGGGTTTTTTTTCTAGAAGAATTGGATACTTCTCTTCAATGCATGAATTAAATAAAAAGTAAATACATGAACATTCTTTTTTAAACATTTACCAAATTAATTATATCCTAACATATTTCATATCTTAAATCATTTACAACATTTACAATATTATTTATATCTTAAATCATGCACTACTTTTACAATCACAAAGAAAGTCAAAATTATGCATATCTAATACCATTTACAGTATACATCGCAGTTATTTAGTGAATAAACAAATAAAACAAACTCTTTCTTCAAATTAATACAGGTTCATTTAAATGATAAAAGTTTACTTCAGAATTGAAATGTAAGGTCTCTTAAAATAGGAAGTCTCTTAATACAGTGGGTCGCTAAGGCAGAATAAACTGCACAACAAAATACCTCATATTCTGCCATTTTCTCCCTATCCAGCACCTCGGCTGTCGTGAGGTTACCAGTGTTGGGGTCCAGATTGAACTTCTGGTAGTCTTTCTCTGGAGACAGGTAATAGTGAACCTCTGCATTCTTCCCATGGTCTTCGTCACTAGCACTGACAACAAGCACCTGAGTACCAATTGGCTGTTCCTGTTGTCATAACAACCAAAGAAGTGTAAATATCAGACAAGTTTATTGCAGTGACATAAGTACAATAATATATTTTGTTTTTTAAGATAATTTTACAAGTATTGCATTTTTTTTGTTTAGGATCCAATATTGATGAACTTAAAATCTTCATGCAAGTTTACATATATTGATTGTCATCATTTCCATGATATGCATTTTAAATTACTTTCAATTTTATGTGAAAAATATTTCAATAAAAGCAATTTTAAAATTGAAAATCATGCATGTAAAGAGAATGAACAATGGACAAGTAGCATCATTTGCTTCATTCTATGATAAAAGTTTTTTTTCACAGGAAAGTAAGCGAACAAAAATAAAGGCACCTAAAAGCAGTCTGAACAAGGCATAAAAATTCAATTACTTCTACAGATAGTGCCATCATGCCTTCAGAAAGCCTCTTCACGGTATACCCACCTCTTTTATCTGTATGGTTGCCTGAGGTCCTCGAGGTACCATGAACTGAGGTTGGTGTAAGTTCACATCTACAACCTCAAATAGCAGAGTTCTATTGGACGACAGTCTGTAAGGCGTTCCCTTGTCTATGGCTCTCACGGTCACATAGTATATACCAACTCTACTAAGTAAGTTTTCTTTCAATATTATGACGCCTTCGTTGGCACCTTTATCTGGGTTATACACGGTACTGATACTGAACCAGCTTATACTGGCGTTGGTATCAGTGGTAACCAGCTGGTACTCTACCGTACCGTTATCACCGTTGTCTGGGTCGGTGGCTGACACAGTTTCCACAACCGTATCAATTTGAGCATTTTCCAGTATAATTTTGGGTTTCTTGCCACTGTTGACGATGGTTGGAGGGTTGTCGTTGACATCGTTAACGTTGATTTGTATGGCTTGAGTCTGTGTAGTACGCTGATTGGTATCGTCATCAGGATTGTCCGTAGCTTTCACATATATACTGTAAGTTCTGGTCTGTTCAAAGTCCAATCTTTTACGTACAATGACTCTACCCTAAAAGTATGCAATTATTTTTACACCAACACATAGAATAATATGTAATTCAATGGAATACAATATAGGCATACATTAATTGATTATATAGTCATGGCCTTTGAAAGAATTTGTTTGTGCATGTCATTATCAATGACAAGTATAATTTTACACTGACGATCCTAAATTCTGTCCATTGAAAATCAAGAACAATGAATTTTCTGTATTTGCCAAAATTACATGTAATTAATAGTGTTTTACAAGTAGTCATATTACGCATGTATGCACAATCATAATATACATGTACATTCTATTTTCTTATTTTGAGTTATGAATTTACTTCTATATAAATTTATGTATCTTTAAGATAAGCACATCTATTCAGAAGAGAATAAATCTATACATACTGTATCTGGGTCTATGCTAAAGCAGTCATCATTGTTGGAAATCTCCATGGAATATTGGATTTTGGAGAAGTCACCCTCGTCTTTGTCTGTGGCATCAATAATGGCGATTTCAGTGCCATTTGGAGCATCTTCAGACACAGAGTATGTAAGCTGGTATGGATTGAACACAGGAGAGTTGTCGTTGGTGTCGGTGACAGTAACATGTACCGTGGCAGTGGATGTACGGACTGGGTTACCGTTATCTCTGGCCAGGATTGTAAATGTTACCTGAGGCTCAGTCTCCCTGTCCAGTCTCCTCCTCAACCTTACTGTACCTGTTAGTTAATATATGTTATTACTCCATGTACATCATTTGAATACCTTCACCATAATGAAAAGCTTTTTGCAAGTTTGTAGAAAACAACATAGTTTGCCAGAATATTGAAAATAGTGTTTGTGGCAAACTGCAGCTACTGGTGACCCTCTGATTAACAAAAAATAGTTTGCTAAAAAGTTACCAGGACACTGGTAGTTTGCAGAAAGGTTGGCAGGAACAAAAATCTTGTAATATCTCCCTAAACCGTTTGCCACAAGATTGCCAGAAAATTTAATTTGAAGATTTGAATTAAATTAAGTTTAAGTATATGGCATACAAATGGCATTTGTATAGCATCATATCATCGTTGTATTTCAAATTAACATTTCTTACATGTAATTATTGATTATTTTAAATGAAACTGAGATGTTATTCTGATACATATGCATATATACATGCATGTACATGTAGACAGCACAAAAGGGGTGAAAACAACCACGTTCACTATTCAAACAATGTCGGATCCATGCAATAAAGGGCGAATGCACGTCGCTTGGAAATAAAAGATAAATATAGCACAAAAAAGGTTCAGGCGGCTACGACACTAAATGTGTTTACACCCAGCAGAAGGGACAGTTAAGCCGTCTGGATACACAAATATGTACTTGTATCAAGACGGGACAAGGGACAGTACGTGTGTATTTACTGTTGCCATATTTTTATTCTGATTATGTTACGTTGCTGGTAACCTTGACCTTTTCAAGTGAGTTGACTCCCACCGTGAGTGAAATTCTTTAAATATTTAAAAATTGATATACATGTAGCAGAGCAACAGAGACAGAAGTCCAATTAAGTGACCTTTCTGTTTAATTAATCAATAAACATAGGCTTACTAGAAGATTAAATAATCATATGATGTTTTCAGAAGGGTTTCATATAGATACTGCATTTTGTATAGACGGACATATACATGTATATAGACATACTGTACATGTTTAAAGAGGAATATTTCTTAATGACTCCTTTAGGTCAGACTTACCACTATTAGGATTTACAATTTCAAATGAGTTTGTACTGTCGTCACCGATGCTGTAGGATATGAGTTGATTACGATCAGCGTCTGTTGCCATGACGGTGAGAATATTGTCAAGGATATCTCTGCCCTCCGAGACGTTGACGTTGTAAACTGAGTATTGGAACTTGGGATCATTATCATTATCATCTAGAAGGGTTATCGTCAATGTGGCTGAAAAAAATTTAGAAGGAAATAAAACATATATATTCAACAGTGATATGCATATATTCATCATAAGAGTTTATTGTAGCTACATTGTGTATATAGTCCTTTACCAAAAGAAAATTAAATATGCACACTGTACATAAATGACTATTTCAGTAGTGATGCGATTTGTTGGTAAGGACTATTCGAATTTACTCAATAAGCTGAATGATTTTTTTGTAACACAGTTGTCCATTTCATAATACAATGTATTTAACCTCTAACACACTACAATGTCTTTTATGTTACCTGTAGCTGTTTGCAGATTTACAGGGGGTTCCCATGCGTTTAAATCTTTCACTAGTATTTTTAATGTGATCACCTCAGCCGTCTCCCTGTCTAGTGGAGTTTTCACATATATTGTACCATTGGTGGACACTATACCAAAATAATCCTGTAAAACATTTCCTTTAATTAGTCAGGATAAGAATGGGAGGTGCCAATAACAAAGTTTACAGACCACAAAATTATCATTATTTCCTGGATATTATTTATGCTGTAGAATACATTGACTACAGTTGTATAAAATATCAGAAATTGTTGGCAATCTGGCCGTTTTATTTTTACTATAACTGCGACAGAGAGGATTAAGACTCTTTTTATCATCTACAATGAGTATGAAGTACTGTAAATGTGATATTTTGAAAATACAAAATTAATAATTTCACTAAATTATGTTGACAGTTGTAAAAATTAAAATAACTTCTGGCAACTGGCCAACCCTACATCAATGTAACATTGTACAACCTTACAGTAGAAAGAGATGTTCCTTCCATGTACATTAGACATTATAGCTCACTCCTTCCAAACTAGAAGAAGAGTTTTTGTACAGAGGGTATAAAAAATTATCATAGCTACCTGAACTCCAGTTGTAGACACATCTACATCGTTTCCATCGTCATCCTCAGCTTTTACAGACATAATACTGTATTGTAGATTTTTATCAAGGTCAAGGTCAGTAGCTGTATAGGTTAGTACAGGACTATTTACTGACAAGGTCTCATGTATAGATTTTTCTTGAGATTCAGGATTGAAAACTGGCACGTAATCATTTACATCTGTCACGTTTATAGTGACGACACAATGCCCGACTAACGACACTGCACCTCTATCTGTTGCGGATATATTGAGTATATATGTACTCTTCTCTTCTCTGTTCAGTTTGGCACCTACTTCCACACTGATTTCTCCCGTTCTAAAGTTTATTCTGAATTTATCCTGAGCACCGCTGTCTATGCGGTATACAAACTCATTATTTGGTGCGGTGCCATCTGCATCATGTGCCATCACTGTAAGTGCCACAGTGGCATCTGTAGTGTTTTCTGGCAGAGAGGCACTGTATGATGTTTGCTCAAAGAGAGGAACATTGTCATTTTCATCCTATGATAAAAAGGAAGAAAGAAGTAGAAATACTATATTAACACACATTACATGAGAAATTTGAAAAAAAAAAGTTGTATGATGAATGTAAAGGTTTCAAGAAATCTAGATACATGCAAGTATTTAAAGTG
Organism: Pinctada fucata; assembly: GCA_028142955.1. NCBI lineage: Eukaryota > Metazoa > Mollusca > Bivalvia > Pterioida > Pteriidae > Pinctada > Pinctada fucata. Next base: position 41,181,660 of record AP027103.1, read on the forward strand.
TCCAATTTGCTATTAATTATTCTGTGAATTCCAGCAGTAAGCATTTCACCAAGCTTACGGTTTCACAGGGTTCTCAATTTCTCTTTAAAGTAAGGGAGATTCTGAAAGAAGTAGATGAAAATTCAATTTTTTGTGAAAATTTAATGGATATCCTATAGAAAGTGGTGAATTTTCTTTTAAGAGTTGACAGATTGCCCTTTGCTGGCTCATAATGAGCACCCTTGCATGGTATCATTAGCTTTTAGATTATTTCTACATCAAAATTTCCGTGTTCACTCATTCTTACCTCCACTTCTACAGTGACATTTATGAGACTCGAAAGAGGTGGAACTCCAAGATCCAATGCTTGTACTTCTAATATCACTACACCATGTAAACTTTGATCTAGTTTCTCGTAGTCTAGGGGTTGTGTGAGAGTGATCTCCCCTGTCTGAGTATTGATAGAGAAGTTATTCTGTAGTCCAGGAGGCGTGCTATATATCCTGTAGTGAACCTGGCTGTTGTTTGTCGTCAAGTCATCATTATCTGTAGCCTGTAATAGAAATGTGCATTTTACTGTTAGTAGAATAAATACAAATATTTACATTTTACATATAGCACTAGTAGTATCCCTATATAATACACCCATCAGGCAAAGGGACTTACGATACATTGTAGTATATGAACTTCGGAATATCAATAACAAGATATTCAGAGATGACTCTTTAAAAGTTCTTTTTGTTGGATAGAGAGCCGTATACTACAAAAAAGGCATTACACCTCAATGTTATACGTTAAGCGCACTATACAAAAGCTTTCCATCCTTTTTTTTTCCGAGGAATACCTCTATCCAAGGAAAAACAAATGGAGTAATTCCTTATCATTCAATTTCCCACCATTGAGCTTATATATAAAGTCTTTATGTATAAATCCATCCCTAAACACAGTTGCTTCTGACCTTTTCAAAAAGTTATCAAATGTCATTGCATTCAAATAGCAAAAAAACATTGGAAATGACATATCAGTGGAGAAATATCTTCTTAATTACCTCCACTTGTAATGGTCCCCTCAGAAAGGACATGCTTTTCTCTTTGATGGTAGAAAAGTACTCGTTTCTGACAAACACGGGAGTATTATCGTTTATATCCGTAACGATGATGTGGAGTTCCACAGTGGATCGGAATCCGCCTCCATCTCGAGCCTCTGCCGTCAGATAGTACTCATTGACCTTTTCTCTGTCAAGCACATCCGCTACGGTCACTCTACCAGTTTTGTCGTTAATTGCAAATCTGAATAAAACACATATAACTTCTTGAGAAGTATGAACATAATGAAAATTGAAAAAATTTATTACAAAATTGAACAAAATCAAAATTTAATAAAATTCATGTTTGTTAGTCTATATTTATGAATTTATATACATTAGTGATATCAAATATTAAAGATCCCTTTAACTCTTAAATCATGTGGAGTAAACATTTAGAGTAAACATTCATCAAACATTTCTAGAAATTATAGACATCAAAATTTATATAATTTTGTTACACATTTATCATTTAAGGGATTTTGATGCAGCAAACTATTTACTGGACTCAAACTGGTTGAAATTTTAAACACCATGAAATCCATATTTTATAGTTCATTTAAAAGGGTCATCAAATCAATAAATTTATATGAGCCTGTTATTGACTTTATCATCAGTCAGACCTTAGAACATTTGTATCTTATATTTTATGCAAGATCCTACATTGTTCTTATCACAGAACTGAAAACTCCTCCTTTCTCAGACCTTGATAATTTTCCAAATTCTATTGAATACTGTATATCCAAAGAAAAATAAACTGAGAAAATCCTTACATTTTCAGAAAATATTTTTATAACAACATACCTGCCATTTCCACCTCTCAATGAATATGTAATTTCCCCACGAATACCAGAATCTAAATCAGTAGCCTGTATAAAAAAAAAAGAAGAGTCTTCGATGTACATCATACATATAGATTTAATACAAATTGATATGAATTCATCTGCAGTGAAATAATTATCAATAACTGTCAATTCATCTGGAGTTATGACATTTAAGGTCCTAATCAAAGATTGAAAATTTAGGGATCCATGATTGTAAAGTATCAAGTCAAGTAAGGATGAATATAATCAATGTAGGTCAAAGTGTTGTACTTGTGGAATGAATCTAAAATCTCAAAACTTAAATTTCACATTTGCATTCTTTCACAACCATGGCCCCATATTCATCAAAATTAACTACATACATAGACAATTGTGCCTCATATGAAATTCAAGTGAAATTTACATGATTTTTACATAAAAGTTCACAAGAAATTTATGTGAAACGAGCATGAACTTGAATTTAAATGAAATTTTTTTACATGAAATTCACGTGAAGTTTCTGACATGAATTACGCATAAATTCAATTTCGCATGAAGGTCACATAGAAAAATTCATGTAAAATTCATGTGACGTTATTCATGTGAAATATTTTTCACATAAAACTTATGTGAAATCTATATAAATTTCACATGAACTTTCATGTGAAATTTACATGATGCTCATTTCATATGAATTTCATATGAGGCACAATTAACTGTGTAGTATTCTAATTCTAGAAGGTTAAAAATCCAAAAGCAATCATATTCATTTTCAAAAGTAAAAGTTTTATGGTCACTGTAGATTTACCATGATCATACTGTTACGTTCCTGTACTTACATGCACCCTTGTTACATTAGCTCCCGGACTAACATTCTCAGCTACGTAAGCGAGGTAGGAGGTTTGATCAAATTCTGGCTGGTTGTCGTTCATATCCTCTATAAATACAGTTATAGTAGCGGTACTGCTACGTCTTTCACTGGTTCCTATCTCACGTGCTACAATCTGTAGTTTAAGAAAAATATATCCCATCACCATAATCAGATCAAAATCACATTTTTTTATACTGAGCTGTGAAAAGGATCTTAAAGCACCAAGATCAAGTATTTTATTTCTCCACCCTCGTCACATCATTCTACAGCTTACAACTCTGATTTAGCCAATCAATGTTGACTTGCAAATATACGGAATACTTGACCTTGACTTAAATCATCACAATGCATTAAGATTCTTGTAGTAGTAATAGAAAGATCTTGTTTTTAACTGTTAGATCTTTATGCAAGTATTGCAAGAAATGTTTTGCTGTATTCTTTAAACTTTGACATTGGGGAATTTTTAAAGGAAGAGAATATAATAACTGATTACAAAGGATGATCTTTAAAAATATAAATGGGAAACATTAATTTACTTTAATATGAATTTTCTTTAGGCAACAATAAAGATATCAATGGTTCTCTCAAAACTTGAATAATTTTTGTTCTAGTAATGGGTGGCAAAGAATTGGCCTATAAAGCAATTACTCAAAATCCACAGTGACTATGGCAATCTTCAGTGTTGCTAAAATTTGAAAATGGCATTCTAACTTGAGTATCTGATTTATTACCTGAAATGTAGTTTGGTTCATCTTTTCAAAATCTAAGTTTCCTGAGTTATTGACCCGTATAAGTACTGATGATTCTGAGAACCCCTCTGGTGGAAGGGGAGAGAAGTCATAGTAGGGCTGATTGTTCTGCATTAATGTCAGTTCAAAATGACTGTTAGAGCCCTGTAAAAGAATTATATCAGTTAAGAATTATTGACACAGTATGATTTCTAAACGGACATCATCAAATATAATTTCTTTCAATTTGTCCTTGAAAAATGTGTGAATTGCCAGTAATCTAGTCAGACAACCAGACACCCAACATCACAAAATTTGGTCATACATTTGAATTTTCATTCTGATGTCACAAAAGAAAACATGACCACACATCAGGACGCATCAAGATGGAGCGATTGAACATGACGTCACAATAAAAAATTCTGCCAAATATGACGTCACAATAAAAAATTCTGCCAATTCGTGTGTTGTCCGGTTTCTATGTGTATAAAATCATTTGAATCCTACTCAAAAACTAGAGGGTTAAAAGCTATCCCTCCATTTAATTCTAGTGAAAGGAGTAAATGAATATTGATACTATTTACCTGGTCTTTATCACTGACAGATAGTATAGTGTTGGCACCTATAAACTTTATCGGCACTCCGTCGTCCATGTGCTCTGGTATGGTGGCCTCGTATTGGACGCTGCTGAACTGTGGTGCATTGTCGTTAATGTCGGATACGGTGACTGTAACCAATGTAGTGGCCGAGGTGTTACCGCCAGCAGTGGTCACTTCTGAAGCCTAAGTACAACGGGAATATTGTAGATCAAGGTCAACGGAAAATTAATGTATTAATGATATAATTTATATGAATAAATGCTCATACATAATTGAACGCATGAATGATGATTTGAATGGAATATGCTCTAGACATGCGTTAATTGTAATCCGTGATAGGACAGCACAATTAATTATTAAAGATTCCGTTAATCAGCATTTCTATTCTACATGTCTATGCATTGTATCAGAAATATCACTCATGCTCATGATACAAATTTTCATACGTCAGATTAAGCATGTGACTATACCTTAATTCTATCACTTTACTAAATAAAGGAAAAGTTTTTATTTCTTCTTGCTCTAGTCTGAATATATTACGCCAAAAATAAAACAGAGCAGAGACTTTTTCAAGATACAATATTTTGTGTGTAAAACGTTTCATTTCAGGCATTTTTTTTTCCACCAAGCATAATCATATGACGCCAGTTCATAGTACTGACATCATATGATAGTGAATGATGGATAAAGTGTCATATGAAAAGACAAAAGTGAACCTAACCAATGGAAATATATTTAACAATGTATGAAACTTGGATGGAGAGCCAATTGTTGTTGAATAAGCTAAAATCCTAATCAAATAGTCAAAAATATTACTGGTTACTTTAAATTGTTGAAAGTTAGGTAAATAAAACTGTTCACACCCACCTCTACATACATAGCGTAAACTCCCCCTCTCAGCTGTACGGCAGGATCATCTCTGTCCAAAGTTTGGCGGACTGTGATCAGACCCGTCGACGAATTAATCCCAAAGTTCTCAAAATTACCTATAAACACACAGGTCAAACTAGATATGGTATACAAAATACATGGTTTGCATTATTTCAGCAATTTATTCATTATAGAGAATTAATTGTCTGTTTTATATATAGATCACAGATTTCTACAATACATAGTGATAAATGAAGGGAGCATACTCCATACCTGAAACAAATCTGTATGTAATGCTGTTTGGATTTCCCCTATCACCATCTAATGCTGTCACTTGTAAAACACTTCCACCCTAGAAAATGAAGACAAAATTATTGACACAAGCAGTACAGAGAAGCATTTTAGTTGAGGAATCACTAAATATCGGACATCAAACCTGCTGGTTAAAATTTTCATAATGATGTCATACTCAATTGCCCATCAAACAATGTTTTGATAGTGTAGTTGATTGTGACTTTATAAAGTTACATCCGAATGTATGTATGGTAATCCCTCAATTATGGTGCCTGCACTAAGTCTGCAGAAAGCGACAACATATGCCTTATTTTTAAACAAAAATGTGCTACATGTATATATTGCATAGGGTACTTTTAAAAATAATTCCACTGATATGTAATTTCTGAAGGGCAGGGGAAGGGGCAAAATATCCATGAATTTATCAAAGAACTTATTCATGTTCAGTATTACTGACATTTTTCAGAAATTCCAATTTGTACCTACACCATGTCCTTTGACTTCAAGATAAAACATCAAGAAGTATTCAAAGAAGAGATTATTTTACATTATCTTTATGCTCCAGTTTCTCAGACTTTAGTATCTTTCACAAACAAACATAATGTAACATACCACAGGTTTATCCTCTGGCATAACAATACTGTACGGTAGGTTATAGAAGGCTGGAGGCGTGTCCTGTATGTCCATAATGGTCAATACAAAATCTGCATTTACTTTACTTTCTTCTCCATATCCATCCTGTGAAAAACATCGTGAAAATAGTCAATATGTTCTTTCAAGACAAATCAAAATTGGCATATAAATATTATACTCATATTTCCTGGACTAGAGTGTTTAGTAAATTATCCTAATTTTGAAAAATTATTTTCACAAGATCATATATATAGTAAAATATATTTATTTTGTTAAGCGAGAACAAAATCAATATCAAGTCACATTTCATTTCACACTCTGGCGTATAAGACTGTTTTTACACTTACAATAATTTTGCTTGCTCCTCAGGAATTTGTATCATACTTGAATATGACAATATTTTAAAAGTTACATTTTCCATATATACTACTTTTAAAATTAATGCATTGAAACTACCTTGGCTTTGATAATGAATTCATAGAAATTATGTTTCTCGTAATCCAACGGACCATTGACGATGATATCTCCGTGATTGGGGTCTATTCTGAATGCATTCCTGTACGCATCATCCACAGTCTGAAAACATTACATCATTAGCTATTTAAAAACGTCATAGATTTAAGGTAAAATTTAAACCAATATTAAACTTACATGTCTTATAAAACTTGCAGAACTTTTAAGAATTCAAAACAAGCATAGAAGAACTTGTACAAATTTTGAAACGAAGAAGATGATACAATATCAAATTCCATAATGCAATCCTATGGGAGGCGAACAAAAATATTCAAAGTCAGAATAAAAATAAAGTCCTAAGTTTCTTTTGTTTTTATTCTATAGCATAATATGTTGAAGTTGAGACAGAATCTGTAAGTCTGACATAACAGTATAATAACATTATTAAATATAATTCCTTCAGAAAAATCATATTTAAAGCATCATTTCCAAGATTTAACACTAGTTTCCAAAGAATTGTATGATGTCATGATTAATTTAAGCTAATCATGCCTGCACAAAATTGAAGTATATCAGGAATCAGTATGAGGTATCTGCTTTCAGTCAATAGTTTTTTTCAGATACAGTTAGAAATGCCACATGTATCAAAGTGTCTTTAATCAAGTTCAAAACATGTATATCTGAATCAGGATTTATTTTAGCTGCATAATTAGAATTAGAGCCAGAAAATCAAAGTAACAATAAACATGAGAAGAATTAGCCTTTACTTCAGCTGATTATTTTGAAATAAAATTCGCTCCAGTGCCTTATCTGATTCTGGTATGAGTCTCATCAATAATACAGCAAACTTACTTGATTATCATGAGAATCTACCTATAAAGGTCAAACCTTATAGTCTCCTAGGATCTTATCTACTCAATGCATGCTGCTTAATCAGGTAAAGATAAATGTAATACAGGTATTGAAATTGATGCAGCGGAGAGGAAGTGACGGAGAAACTCAAAGTGATGCAGCAGAGAGATAATAAATCTGGAAGCTGGCAAAAAATCTATAGAATATAAGTCTTAATGTGATCACTCACCTGGGCGACAGGCTGAAACAGATTACAAATGAAATATGTCAAGGTATTGTACATTACTGAATGAGCAGAAATTGTTTAAATTTGAAGGAAGATAGATTAATTACATAAACTGTAGTACATAGTCATACTAAGAATTCTACAATAAACTATAAAGATGAAAACTATAGACTTCTAAAGTAGAGTACATTTAAAACATTTGCTTTTCAGTACCTGTATTTATATACGTGACATCTGCATGCACAATCACATGTAGCAATTATCAAAATGTAAAACTCGCTATTTTTGACAGCTGTCTAAGAGCCAAAATATGAAATATAATAAATATATGTAACATTGCATTTCCTTTAAGTTTAAGAAGTAGGATGGATATTGAAATATGAAAGTTTAATGTAAGGTGTTACCTGCATGGAGTAAGTTACCGTCCCTCCTAGTCCGTTATCTGGGTCATTAGCTGACACACGTGTTATGGTGGTCCCTACGGTAGCATTCTGTAATTAGAAGACATTGACATTGTTACTACATTCTACAAATAAATAAATAATACAGAAGTACTAAAAGAACATTCATCTTTTCATAAATGTTATAAAATTGGAATATGCAAATACACTGTCCAAACTTGAACTTGATTGACCAAGGCCAAGGGGCTAAGACTTTTCTGTATGATATTTGTATGGAATACCAGTACCAAAAAATATATACCAAGAGTTTTTACTTTGGTAAAATTATCCTAACCTACACCTGAAGTAATATTTGCCATAGAAGAGACCGAATTCAGTGTCTGACTTCTACCCCCCCCCCCCCCCCCCCCCCCCCCCCTTCTCCACTGTACCTACATACCTCGTACACAGATTCCTTGTATCTAAGGGTAGAGAACTCTGGTACCTCGTCGTTGACATCAGTAATAAACAAGGACACTTGTACTGGCATCTGTAAATGATAAGATCTTTTATTCAGTTTCTTCATTTTCATACACAAACCTCTACTTTCACATTCATTCTCCTTTACGTTTTTTTTAAAAATTAAGGGATCTTCATTGTAAAATTGATTGATCTTCTTTATTTGTTGTAAACTTGAGGGATCTTCTTTATTCATAGTAAAATAACGAGTTGAGAAAATTCTCCAGTTAGATGAAGAAAAAAATCATCTGACAAACAAAATATTTTCATATATTCACATAACCTGAGAACATTTCTTATTATTGAAATTGTGTGAACAATTAGTGAGCAGGACTGGAGTGTTGCAATTTCTCCCTTTCTCTTTTGTTTTGTTCAAAAATACATTTTCATGCAATTTTCGCGCATTGCAATGGTAAATTTGAAGAAAGGAATCCTGCGCTTCGAAATGTCACACTGGATTTTGCTTCATCATGGTATGAGCGATAAAATAATATTAATAAGGAAGATATTCTGGCAGTCACGACGAAAAAAAAAAAACATTTTTGCATATTTTATCAAGGGCAATAAAATTCTCATCAGTGTCGACAAAAATTCCCTTGTTTCTATTACCTTTCCTCAATATCCGTATAACTTGTCATCGGGTAAATCTATAACGTCACTGGAGCAGCAACAATATTTACCGTGTGCAATGATACAATACACGGATGACGCGCTATGTCAATAAACCTCGTCCCAGACAGCGCGCGGGAAAAATAATTACAAATGAAAAGGCCCTGTCCAGACACAGCGAGAAAATGGAAACAAATATGTCTGATTGCTCTGGTAGGCCCCTGGGAGATGGGGGTTTCAATTTCATTGATGGATTAACTGACATTACTATAACACATTCAAATGTGGGTTAATCAAACATTGTCCCTCAATCAGTAACTAATTCCAGCGAGTATTACCGCTCCTGTGTACGTCCTTTTTTTTTCAATATCGAGATTTGCACTTTGATTGGCGCCAGCTAAGGCCAGGACCCCTTACAGGGAACATAAAAATACTAAGTCAAACTATTTTCATGCAATCACTTTCTTTTTCCCCCATTAACAAAATAAATAACGTTCATACAAAAAGTTTTAACCCATATTTAAGGTTATCTCTTTCCTTCCAGAACCGCTTCAGTTTTTGATAGGATGTCAAATTTGGCTCACGATTTTGCATTGCATACTTTTTATCTATATATTTTTTTTTAATCGGATTGCACCTGACACTTTTCCCCTTCCGTGAACATTTACTTGCTATCTCTATAGCGATTTCCAATCATTTGAAAGAAATATCTCCTTATAGAACCATAAATGGCCATAAATCATGACATATACCAGAAGATCGGGCCGCTTTATCTAAGAGAGGTAACTCTAGCCAGAAGATAAATACAGAGAGCACATATAAATCTTACCGAGTTATGATCCACGCTGCTGTCTCCGTCTGCTAGCTCAAAATATAATTTCCTCTCCGGTGGTTCCTAATGATCAAATCCAATTAATAAATGAAAGTCTCAGAATATCAGCAATGACATATGCCTTTTTATTCATCATTTGGGTAATTTATTGTTTGATCCACTTTTTGGTCATCATATGCTTGGATATTTCTGATATCGCCGTACAATTTCAATATTGATTCAAATTATCAGAAGAAAATAAAAGTTGTTTTTTTTTTATCAGAATCTTATTCTAGAAGAAAATGTCAAACACCTGCTATTGCAGTTTCTCTCTTGAAAAACAAAACCAATATGTGAAAGTCAATATTATGATATTATACCAGAAAACAGACTGTTCGGTGCGTGTAATCTGGATAACCACGCCATATAACACTTTTAAACTGTAAGCTTTGACTTTCGAATGAATCACGCAACCCATGCAGACGACCCTTGCAACTTCACAACTGAACTAGAAGTTGTGACACAAAACAAATGACATAAACGCTCTTACTCTGTCCCGATCCAGCGGGGCTGTAAGTATGATATCCACAGTCCGTCCCGTGGCACTCTCACCACGGTAGTCACTCAGACGGACCAAGTTACGGGTGGCATCGTCTGCTATAGAAAACATCACGTCCATTGGTCCATCGTCATCACGTGCTGAAAGACTCCCGATGGTGGTGTCTGAAACATTGATGTCTCAAGGTTAACTTCATACTTCACAGATTATTAGTAGAAAAGTGCAACAAGATATTTATTAGGGGGTATTTTTTCACGTAATAGCCAATGACGGAGTTTGGAACGAGCATATCAACCAAAAAGGTTGTGGTTGAACACGTGGCAACAGAATGCTAATTACAAAATGTATGCTAACTGTTTGCTAAACAGTGTCAACGGGTAATGCAAGACCAATGACTAGTCGACAGACCGACCCACCGATGGACTGACCGACCAGTAGAATTCCGAACCAAAAGAAGTATGTGCCCTTGTAAGTTGAAGGCCTAAATTAATCAACAAAATATGTGATTACAGCGGCACTGAATATCTGCTTCATAACCATTATTAGCTACCCTAAATCTCACAAATTCAATCTCTTATTCTCTATTTCAGTTTCTGAAATTCTTTTTCAAGTGCACGAACGAACTTAGCAATATTTGTGTAATATTTCCTAAAACACTTTCTTTAGATGTAATGCTTCGTCACCTTTACGACAAATTGAGGAACGAGTCGATCTTTTTCCCAGTAACTTTAGATGGAATGCCACATAGTCCTTACGGCCTGATATGTCAATGACAGTCTACGATTTTCGGACAGACTAATTGTTTTCACCACTTGAAAATTAGATGGCTAAACTTCAATCAAGTCAATAATAGCTTCTCCAAGACAAAGAAGCTATATGGGAAATTCGTCTCTGGAGAAACGGCGGATTTTTTTTTTTTTTTTTTTTTTTTTTTTTGGTGTTTTCTTCACTTTCTGTGTGATTATTAAAGAAAGAAGAAAATACATGAAGCTCTTTTTTGCAATTCGTCACAGATTTAGTTCATGTGATATGTGTGTCAATATTTTTAAAAATAGGTACGAGATCAGGAGCTGCATGAAGAGACAATCGGATCGAAAACGAAGGAGGAGATCCCCAACATGATGACGTTACAGTGATCACAGCGGAACACACACGTTAAGGAAGAGATCTCCAACATGATGACGTTACAGTGATCACAGCGGAACACGCACACACATGAGACGAGAAAAATGGATGACAATGAGAACAATCACATCAAAACGATAAACAATGAAGGTAAAACACAAGCTGGAGTAATTTTAAAACACTCAATATTGAGTCCACTCCATACCGGGAAGAAGAAGAAATTGAAACACGAAGGACAACAAAGAGATAAATCTTCCAAAAACAATGCGATCTGACGGAATGGAATCAATCTATAGACTGTATGTATTCTGTCGATAAGGTACCAAATGTGCATATTAAGACATGAAAAAAATTAATATCTGCATGAATGTGATCTTGACGTTTTGAAACTCGCTTTGCTTGATCATCACTGAAATTTTGGCGCTATTTCACATACAGTAGCATATCAAGTATCGTAAGTGTTTAAGTGTTACTCCCAGACGGACGAACGGTCAGACATACTAATTTTTGCCTAGCTGACGACAAAAACTGTTTGCGAACTATCAAGTCGCCATTGCTACATTACATCCGATAACTTCAGATGAACGAAGTAGCCGAATGATAATTAATACCACCTTCATGTCTTGATTAATTGAATATTTTGGGCACAAGAATATGAAATATTAACGAATATCCATCTTGCAATAATTTTCCATGGTGAATCATGAGCATGATTAATTATAGATGGGGTGTGGTGGCTGATTATTTTGACCCCTCCCTACCCAAGGATTTATTAAAAACGATTTTTTAACATAAGATACCAGTACTTCCCCGCATCTTTGTTAGAGCCTTCCCCTCCTGGAAACAAAATCGAGATGCGTATGGAAAAACATGATGAAAATGCTACTTACTGACTTCTGTACTCTCAGGTTTGACTATAATTCTAGAAGCTTGGAAATTCAGTAACTCGGGTGGGTTATTTTTTGCAATTCCTGAAATTGTAAAGATCATGAAATTATTTATCGATAAATGAATGATCGAACAAAATGGAAACATGTTAATAACACAAACTCAAAAGGTATTATGCATAGATACTTGTATTAGGAGTGATTATGCATGAGTATACACATATCTGATAATGACTTATATTACAAATAGAAGAGCATGCAATAAATATTTTATATAGATTCAGGCAGTAATATTTAGGTACAAATTTACTTGATATGTATCTAGTATTTTTTATAATTGGTATCATTAAATAAAAGGAAAGTTTTGAGTACATTTCGGATATAGAATTTTCTTAAGAGGCAGTATTTATGATTATAATGTAAAACTTGTTGCTAAATCCGCATTTTGTTTCATTATTTCCTATTGCAGATATTTATCAAAGACTTAGTTTACTTATTTTGTCACTAATTCTATATAATTATATTGAAAAATCAAAGATTTATCGCATTCTAAAAATAAAACAAATCACTCTGAAGCTACTTCACTCAGTGTCAGTTGAATCTAGAATACAAAGCGAATTGGAGCTCAAATGTTTTAAACAAGCCATTTTGTTAGTATAGCACAAATATCTTCTTTATTTGTTTCAGAAAATTGTCAAACTCAAGCAGAAAAAGCAATTTCAGTTCAGGTATCAACATTTACCTGGAAACCATGGCAACCGCTTTTTATAAAAGAGAATCGATAAAATCTGAGGTTTTTATTTTTTACGGGAAGCGATAAGCACTTGTTAGGATTCCTGTTGAGCAATTAAGGACAAAATCACAGGAGAAAATTGCTCTTTTTTCGTATTTTCTTTCACAATTCCAACAGCATTCAATAGAATATTCAGAAAAGTTAGAAATCTAAGAAACACCGAGCTGTATACATGTAACCTAAGGCTTTCTGCTTGAGCATGATAATTTTCAGATTTGTAACGAGGAATTTGTTGTTATTACCAATAGACGAATCCAAGGGATACATACAGGGAGTCATACAATAATGACTCCTCAAAAATAAAGCAAATTGGTTGAATTACTAGTATAAGATTTTTTTTATGTGAAATATCCCTTTGCTGTTCAGATAATGTGCATTGCCTGTCTAGGCAAAATAATTGGGCGTGACCTTGATCCTGATAACTGAATAACATAATACCCAACCCTGGACGTTTGGTAAAATTTAAGCATTGTGTGACTTGCAGACAAACAGAAAGACGTACGATAGGGCTGGCAAAGTGATCCGTAATACATGTATGTAACCTTTACTTGCTTGTGACATAACAAATTAAGTACAGGATTCAATTCAGAAATGTTCAATTTGCCAAAATACATTTTACAAAATGTCTGTCTCTTGATCGTTAAGATCGATTGGTTAAGAAGATTTTGTGTTTCTTGTTATCTATCTATTACAACTATACCATGTTTTAAACACGTTTATGTAATTTAGGGTATGAGTTGAACAAAAAGGTAAATAGATGTATTTAAACTTGACAACCTTTGATCTAATGACTTTTAAAATCGATCACTCTGTGTGTATTTATCTATAAATTTTCTGAGTGAAAAGTTGCAGATTTTTAAAAATAATCATCCGAAAGGGTCATCAGCATCTTCCCCCCCCCCCCCCTTCCCTTCTAACTCAACCCATTCCAGCTGTGGTGGGCAAAAACTGACAATAATCCCTGGATTCGTCCATATTCAGATATTATACATATAAAAGCATGTTAATCTTACCGTTTTGCCCGAGCCCTGTTATGATTACAGACATACAGATACACATAATGTTAATATATATATTATACATGGTGCTACCTCATGCCAGATATAGCTGACGTGCTGTTAACATACATGTCAAACACACAGACGGACACACATTTTATAGACAATGTTAGTGCTAAATTTAACAGTTTGACATCATGCAAAATTACAAGTACATCACATACAGAAACATACAATTTTTGGCTAAAATTGAGCGTACCGTAAATGTTTTTATATAAAATTATTCTATGACTGCAGGATCCTTTCTGATTAAGAATTATTCAAACGCTTTTTGCAATTCGACGTTGTATTCTATTCATTAAACGTCAGGTTTACAAACGTTTTAATGATTTTGGACAAACTTTAAAAATGATGGTGAGCAATAGAAAACTGAATGTTAGTGTTACCGATAGTTTACAAACATTTACTATGACTATTGACTGATTTGGACAAGGATAAAGTTCGATATACTAGTACAAAAACCCGATAAATATAACTTCAAAAAGATTTAGAAAATGTAATACAATTAGCCAGACAAGAGAAAAACAAACAAACAAAAAATGGAAATTCGGTAAAACAAGTTAGTAAGAAAAATGGAAAAAAAATGTACCTGTATAAAAGTATTTAATAAAATGTAATCTATCTTAATCAAAACGTGATTTATATAAAGAAGACTATACACCAGACATTCATAAAATACACGATTGACGAGTGTTTGACGGGTAAGTGATATCCAATCACCCTGACATGCAAAACACTCGTATATTTCTGAGCCCATAAATGGCATCATGCAATGGTTCTACACAGAGTAAAGACAAAACGTCTCTGAATCCCTGAACATAAATCCTCTATTTCTGGAGAATAGAAGTATTCTTACCTGTTTTGAGAAAGGCTATGGCGGTTATTAGGAAGCCAACGGAAGGAAGACTGGGGAGGGGATACATAATGGTGATGGGAGACAATATCCACCTTAATCAATGCATCTGAAAAAAAAGAACAAAAAATTAAGTTATGTATCTTGGCGCATGTGGTAAAATATGAAATGAACTACTTGAATCAATGAATCTGAAAAAAACCCGCTCATTTCGATGTGTGACATAATGCACCGCAATCAATGCATATGATATAAACATAATGAAGTAGACAAATCAAATACATAAAACCTTTCAAGGAAGTAACTATTTTATCACAACATCGATGGAAAAAAGAGTAGCGTAACTTGGTCATAGGTTTGCCATCACCATAATGACGTAACAAATTAAATTTTTCAATCAAATTATTCTTTGGAAATGGGATTAGGCATCGTACCCTCTTAGCAGACGACAACTAATTCAGGAGATATAAATCCCGAAGTACAATGTCACCAAAACGTCCAAGGAGCTAATCCAGGGATTGCAATATTATTAGCAGTAAAGCAATTTAGATGCTCCCAGATTTCCGTCTTTCTTCTCAATTTACCAATTTTCCAGTGAGATGCTCAACGTGAACCTTCGCAAAATGAAGCGTCGCAAGGAGTGAAAAAGCGATACAGGAAACCATAATTTCTAATTAAACTGTGCAAGATACGAGAAAGCAAAAGACAAAACAAGGTGGCCAGAGAATGTGTCATTTGGTTCACGAAAAAATATTCTTTATAATCTCATGTTGAATTCATTCTGAAAGAAATTCATTCGCACCCCCTCCCCTCCTCCCTTAGTTCCTATCTCTAGAAATTGCAAAAAAATATATACATATACAGAGAGAGAGATTTTCAGCTCCAAAAGTCCCACTCATTTTGAGAATAGTTTTCTAAATATTTGCTTACGATTAGTTGCCAATTATTAAGAAAAAAAAATTCCAAAAAACAAAACAGGATAAAAACAATCCTTTCGTGGGACAATCGATTCGAGATACCACTCAGCCCATCTGTTAATTTGCTCCCTCTCAAAACAATATTGCATCTTGTGATTAAGAAAAAGGGGGTATGGGTCCCGAGGCAGCGATTGCGTTGTTTGCGTTATGAGACAATTATAAGTTAATGGATGGAATCATTTATAAGACAAAGTTCTGTGGCATCTTAGATACTCCAGCTAAATTGGAACGACTTGGGAGAAGCCGGGGACACAGTCGGCGTCTAATATGATATCAAAGGATGCATGTTCTTCCCTCAAATTCCATTGTTTTCGTCTTAATTACATTTTACTTCGTTACTAAAAACGAAAAGCCCGACTGAGTCCATCCATTTCGCTCACCTGTAACGTTGAGCCTTTCGAAAACATTACCAAAAGAGTTCTGAACGACAATAAAATGTAAACTACTTTATGGATACCATTCACTGACTGCGAAGGACCGAAATTGTTTTCCCATCGACTGTTTTATGAAAATTATTTCCGCTTGTACAGGAATATGATAAGATCTACAAAATACCACCACAACCGAACACACACCAAAAATTACAACTGACAACGGACAACACACACTCAAGATTACGACTAAAAACGGACAACACACAACCAAGATTACAACTAACGACGCACAACACACACAGATTACGACCAACAAAGGAACACACAAACAAGACTACAACTAACAATGGACAACACACACCCAAGATTACGACTAACAACGCACAACATACACCCAAGATTACAACTAACAACGGACAACACACACCCAAATTACGACAATCAACGGAACATACACCCAAGATTACAACTAAAAACGGAACACACTCCAAGATTACTACTTACAACAGACAACACACCCAAATTGCGACTAACAACGGAACACACACCCGAGATTACGACTAACAACGGATCACACACCCAAGATTACAATTAACAACGGAACGCACACCCAAGATTACAACTAACAACGGAACGCACACACAAGAATACACCCAAGATTATAACTAACATCGAAACGCACAACCAAAATTACAACAACGGACAACATACCAAAGATTACAACGGAACGCACACCCAAGATTACGACTAACAACAGAACACACACACACAATTACGACTAACACCGGAACGCACACGCAAGATTACAACTAACAACAGAACACACACTCTCTCAAGATTGCAACAAACACCACATTCACACCAACTGGGGACGATCGTGAGACACGTGAGAACTCCTACACCTATAGGATCAACAAACAAACAATTAAAAGACATTACTGATACGCGGATTGCATAACATACAAGTAGGAAGATCAACGTCTACCCGTAGCCAACATCGGACGGCAAACTGCCACACCCGTTTTAACACGCTCTATAGGTCTACAAAACTAAATATAAACTATCGTCTTCGATAATATTGATTGAGATGATTTCCCATTCTCATTTCTCTTTAATCATTTTAGAATTAAATGTTTCCGTTTTTTCAGCAAAGCGAGAAAAAAGACATTGCTGAAATGCGTGGGTTTTATAATGATAATCATTTATCATCATAGAACATATAGATCGAATGTATATATCTCTCGGTATCATAGGAAAAATAATGAATTGACTGTTCTGTGATACTGATTAGCTGGTGGTTGAAATTTCAGAGAAATAAACACTACTCAAGTTAAAAAATAGCAAAAAAGCAATCTAATTGTATAGAATTTCATTGATCGATGAATTCTGTATCAGGTAGACGTACAGGATAATGAAGATTAAAAAGAAATATAAAAAGATTTCTGATTTGTAGTAACACACTGAAGCAAGATGGTTTAATCTTTAATTTCTACAAGCCATTTTGTTGTTAAAATATTGCTTTACCGTCGACAATTAAAAAGACATATATATGAATGTCCCTGACTTTTAAAAGTATTCTCTAAAAATATGACTTTCGAACGCCGTTTGCCGGATAACCACACCATTTACTGAATGTCCGTCTTATCGAAAAGCCAACTCCAGTTGCCTTTTTCTCTTTACGTCTAACAAGTAACCTTGTATGTTCAAGGTTTTCATTTTCCAATGATTATGAAAATCACTGAAAGTTTCACCCATTTTCTTCAGTAAATCTACAAAGTTTCCAATGTTGACTTGAATCTTGTTAATTGTTTCATATCATGGTTCAGGACAAATTGATCAGAAAAAGGGAAATCTCAGGAGAGGAGATTTACAAGACTTATTTACGGACGTCCCTGTTTATTGAATAATAAAAGCAGAGAAGCTAATTGCGTTCGATGAAAGAAATGTATCTAAAAGTACCTAAGCTAAGAATCATTATCTCATTTTCATAGAAATTACCACTAAGGCAAAGATTATACAAGTTTAGTGCGCTCAATAACCAGTCAACAAAACATTGGTGCAATACCAATTAGCTCGACCAGTATATCAAAATAATGGTCTAATAGGAGAGGAAGGAGAGATGAGCTTAACCTTCTGAAGGAACATGGACGGATCTAGAACATTTTTTCCAGGGGAAGAGGGGAAAGGGGGGGGGGTTCCAGCCCATCAGCCAGTCCATCGGGTGGGGGTGGGGGCGTGGGGTCCAGTCCATCCGCCCATCGTGTGTGTGGGGGGAGGGGGAGTGTTCCAGTCCATCAGCCCATTGGGGGGATTTTGAAAAACAAAAACAAAACATGATAACCGGTTAAATCAGCATTTTGGCAAATTCCAGTCCCCATCCTTACGCTTCCTCTAGATACGTGCTTGGGGAAGGTTCTATGATCTGCAGAAAGTCACAGTCTTCGGAAATTACATGGATCGGGGAAAGTTTACGATCCCTATCAGAAATCCCAGGCAGATTTACATGGCGTCTTACATTTATTAATAATTTCATGGCGAACGACTTTCTGATTAAAAGTTACTGCATTACGTGGCTACAGGAAATGAATTGAATCAAGATATGGACGAGGAAAATATCTGTCTGCCAATCTACAGATCACACGGTCCTATTTTAGACTCTGTTTGAATTACCAATTGTTCTTTCGTGTTCGCCAGAGATACTGGACCTGATCTTAATCATATTTGTCTTGATCACTATCAATGAAATCAAGATGGCTTAAGATTATTTGTTTTGAATTCATTTTTGATTTCTATAGAAGATGAAAATTGTGAACCATCGATGAATTTCTGTATCTTCTCTACAAGAGAGCATTCTCGTCGGCGTTATTAACGCGCAGGGACCGTCTTCGCGACGAGAGGATGGACTTTCGGACGTTTCCATGATCTTTTGGCGTGACGTATGGACCTCCATGTATGTTTTCAATGAATAAATAATGCCTAGATTCTCCCTCTTAATATCGTAATTATGTTAGAAAAAACTATTCTTTTATATACGAGTTGACCTTTTCATCCCCAAATCATTAAGCACCATCCTCTTTTGTATATCAATAAGTACAAATGACTTAGATACACTTATGGCCCTTAACTATCATGTCAGTTAAAAATAACAGTAAAGAAAAAACTTTCACATTTGAACGAAACACCGTTTTATTGGAAACAGTAATTATTTTGCATTTACCTCTCACTGAAGAGTATTTTGCATGTACATGTATATAATATAGACGCATATCTTTGATCACTTTCGTACATTGACAAGAATGACAAATACAACCCTGACGGAGTCTGAGACTAATACAAGGTGGTGTCATTGGAAATTCCACATTAGATGAATCTTAGCTAGATGGGTACTTTTGTTAAGTTTAAACATATTTTCTTTTCAATAAGAAAATTGGATTGGGCATAAGTTTTTTAAGCAACATTATTTCCGCCCTCTCCATACTTTTGAATTCATCTAAGAACCTTTTCAAGTATCATCCTTGCCATTAACTACCTGAATGTTGCACTTACAAATCCAGATAATTGATACAGATATGTAAAGTCTTATAGAACGCTGATGACCCCTCCGAAGTCCATGGTCAAACATCCACAATCAACTATAAATGTCATATCTATAACAGCTGTAGCTCCTCTCGTTACTCTAGATCATTCAGCTACAAGATCTTCTTTGTGCAAAAACAATGGCAATCCCTTTTAACAACTTTCTTTCCTTGCATCCATTAAATAATGAAATTCCCATCCTCATTTTAGATGAGACAGCAATTATGATCAACGACGACAAAGATGACAACAATGATGACGATGTTAATGATGGCCAGGACCATTTGCTAAAAGATCCTTATAGTGCATAAACAATGAAGACTATCTCATCAAATGACTCTCTCTTCCTGCACTCATCAAATGATAAAATCCCAAACCTTAATATGGATGAGACAGCAAGATAACAACAACGACGACGATGATGTTACTGCTGTTGCTGCTGATGATGATAGTCAAGATTTTTAAAATGATGATGATGAGTTGGAGGAGGAGGAGGAGGAGGAGGAGGAGGAGGTGGACGATGACGACGACGACAATGATGATGGTGCTGCTGCTGCTGCTACTGCAGATGATGAGGAGGAGGAGGAGGAGGAGGAAGAAGAAGAAGTTCAATACGCTTTATAACGTAGCCAGGAAATTCAAAGTTTAACTTATAGTTATTATTACCAAACTTATTAGTTACACCAAATCTTGTATCGAAACCTAGCTCACACCAGACATGGTCGAAAGACCATGCATGTTTTTTTCCTCCTCCTGACAGAGAAAGTGGAATTAAAGGTATCAGTATTTCGGTTGACAAACAGATGCCGGCTATAGTGTCAACGGATCCGAGTGAAAGTTGTCTGCCCAATGCTACTTACTTAAAATAAAGAATGACAAAACCTTCAGATTGATTTCTTAAATTGCTGATGCTAAAGTTTCAATACTTAAATTTGCATTGCAAAGTTTACCTTATAGGGTTATCAATTCCGGGTATACGATGACATTTCTATCCATGGCTCAAATGGAACGTAATAAATATCCAAGCTCGTAACAAAATAGGGACAAATCACTTTTATTAAGGTGAGTGTTTATAGCATGTTGTACAAGCTTTCAGAGTGACTATATGACCACACCTGGGGTGATATAGACTTAGTTTCTCGGTGATTGTAGCTGAGAGGTAACTAAATCAATACCCAATACAAATCATACCGCGCGTGATGGTAGATCTTACATACATATACAGCTTGATATAAAGGCGTGCCATCCTTTTGTTTCGTTTCGGTAATCCATAATAGAAAAAAATATCAATAATTGATACCTACATAATAGGTACAAAACGGACTAGACAAATAATTGTGTACCAGTACATGAAACAACTATCGACAGTTTATATAATGCATACTCTGCAGCTTTTGCTGAAAAAAAGTGTATAGTGAAACTAAAATGCACCATGGAGCGACTGAACTACCACAAGTATGAAAAAAAAATCCCCGGAGAGCAAACAGTATCTTCATCGCTTATGAACGCTGATCATAAATGCATGATTGGTTAAGTTTTGATTCGTTCGGTTGCGTGCATCACGAGACTCCGTCGAGCCTGAAATTAGCTCTGTATGTGTAGTCCTTAATTATCTTTTACATAGATAAATTTCTCTCCATTCTTTCCAATATATCGGTGGTTTATGTATATAGCAAACTGGAATAGACTGCTTTTAGAGCTACGCATGTAAATTGCAGTAGATGATGTTAAAAATCATTTAATTACTGTTCAAAATTTTCTATGAAAATGAAATACAAACTCTGCAATAATCCTTTTTTTTCAAATTCATGTCCAAAATTTCTCTTTAATACCTTTAACTAATTCCGATAAGCTTTGCTTTTGAAGTTACTTTAATCGAATCCAAACTCCTAAATGATAGAAACAGAAATATAAACATTTTGAAACACGATAAGATATTACACAACCTGTATTGAACCTTTAATCAGAATTTACAGAACACTCTATCAAACAATTTGCCGACGCCCTAAACCTAAGAGGAATAAACATGGTCTAACTGTAGCTACTTGGTGGATACCACAATGATAAAATGACCAAATAGAACCGTCAGGAGTTGTTGCCCGGTGTTCCCTCATTGACAAGTCGAAACAAGGTAGAGTTTTCCAGTTTTCAATCTCTATGTTGCTTCATCGGAACAAGAATCTGATGTGTTAAATAATGATATTAAAATACTCTGCTTTTACCTATCAACGAGGATCATAAAGGTTACAGCCCCCTTCGAAACCTTTCTACCCGTTCAGCCCTCTCCCGATTCTCTAGCTCTTATAACTCTTTATCTCGCTTAACCCCCCCCCCCCCGCCCCCCTTTCATCACAAATTTGATCTATTTTTATCAATGGAGTTGCAATAAAATTTGATTCGTTTCATCGCACTGGTTATCATGATAATTGTTAATTTTACAAAATTTTAAATTTCTAAATTTTAATATGTAGTATATATATATATATATCGTTACAGACATGTACATAAAGCTTAGGGACTTGAATTGTCATTCGATAATCTAATTTTGAAACAATTTTTTTTTCATGCAAGAAATTCAGGTCCCTGTGAAAAAAATAAAATAGTCATCAGTCGACAAAAGACGTCAAAATTCAATTGACAAGAAAAAAGGGTCATTTCCTGATTAATAAAAAGGACGGCATTCATTGAAATTAAGTAAGTCCAAAGTAATGAGTCAAAGTGAACATCATTAAAGTTTAAATAACATTTTTATTTCTTTTATCGATTTTTCATATAACCTCTTTCATGATATACATGCATTAATATGAATTTTCAGTCTTCGCATAACCGAGCCGATGAAAGAAAACAAAATTAAACGAATTTAGGAAAATATAAACATGTAACAAAATTTATATTCAAAAGCAGCTCTAATCTATCAAAATATTTTCATTTTCCATCCAATTCCATGCTGCTTTGGTGAACATAAATGTTAGTTTAATGGGTCAAGAGACCTTCCTTTGTTCAAAGAATTTACTATTTTCCCATCAGAATTACACACTATTAACTTCTTTGCAAAGGTTTAAGTTGGATTTTGAAATGAAATGTTTTGATTTCTTTCATCCCACGCTAAATTACAACGTACAGCTTACCTGTATATACAGGTGTATTTAAAAATAAAAGCAAGATATATATAATTGCAGTTTTGTGAGAAATTATGTATGGAAAGACAAGTTCAAAACTTGTCCGATTCTAAATGGAGAAACTAGATTGGAAAATTTTCGTTGTCCTTGAATGTAAAATACTCAACTTATCATTCTAATGGGTTAAATTCAGTCAAATCAGTAATATTTCGTTCCAAAATCTTCAAAAATAAATAAATAAAATAATAATAATAATCCTCTCTTGTGAAGACAGAATCCCATGAAAATATAATCCAAAATCTTGGAGCAAAAAAAATTTTATTTGGAAGACCTTATCTTATGAAAATACAATGACATTATAACAATTTTAGAATACAAATAAACACAAACACTCAGATACACAAACATGTGTATGTATGTGAGTGTTTGTGTTTTATTTGTATCATCCCTCCCCTCTGGAAGAAATATTTCAATTTATTGCAATTTTAACACAAATAAAGTACATATATAATAATTATCATGTTCAAAAATCATCATGAAAAATTCCGTTTGCATGGTTGTTCGATTCCCATCCACCTTTAATCAGAATGGCGCTCTTTTCTTAATTCTAAGGGGATCCGCCCATTAAAAAAAAATAAGATTTTGCTTTGGCGAAGCTTGTTATGTGAAATTTAATCAAATCAAAATGACAAAATGCCTAAAAAGTTCATTTTTGTCCTTTTTAATTTAATTTTAGGAGTTTATCTTATCAGTGCATCATTTTCCCACAATGATCAGGCACCATATAAGGATGTAAACATAGTCGATAAGAGAATAAAACGTAAAACTAGACCTTTCCTTTTCTTGGAGTGTCATACATGAAGAAGTTAATGTCCTGAAGTTTTATGATTTTAAATGTGTATCGACAATATACACCACACTTCTCTCACACCACTGTATATATTGCCCAGGTATGTAAAATTTATGGCATACAGGTGGGCCATAATGAAGTCCCATCACTGACTCACGGGAGGGTTAATTACTATACAGGTAAGACAAAACCTGCAGATGACCCGTGTCCAAAGTCATTAACAACCTCATGAATTCACAATGACACTTCTGAGTCCATCATCTTAACCCGCTGATCAAACGATCCAAGATTTACCGATACGGCTGTCTCTCATATATATTGTGAGAACGATTTGAAATTTCTCACGAAAAGAGAATTATTACAATTTCACTGCGGTAATTGTATTGTACATTTTCTTTTTTTTTTCAGGTAATAGAAATGCAACGAGCTAGTGAGAGTCCCATGCCTCCGTCTTCCCTTCTTTCTTGCTCATTTTAAAGATACGAAAGGCAAGGTATTGAAAATATAATGTTGAAGTCCTTCTGTTTACAGCACTCGACTTATGGTCATTGATGAACAACAATCTGACCGACAAAAGGACACACAGAAAAACATTATATCTCATATGCTTCGAAAGGGCCAAGAAGTCGGACACAAGACAGCTCAATTCATACATGCACTCATATAGTAATGGTTCTTTCGACTATTTATTTCCATTTCGAAATTCTGTCTTTTCGATTTTACAGATCTACGTTCGATTTGTGCAGGTATCTAACGTAAAAGCATTGTGACGTCATTAAATTCCTTTGAAAACGTCATATTTGTAACCCTGTTTCCTTGAATTCCATGCTGGTTTCCATAGAATTTGATGACATCACATTAAGTTGACGTCAGATACCTGCACAAATGGGAAGTAACTCTGTTTCGAAAAGCCCGAATATTTGGGCTTACACTACTACTACATAATGAGGATTCATTATCTGAAACATGTATGTCTGGTGAACCGGACTTAGACGTGGCAGTATGCTCTCTGGCATCAGAGTCGGACACTTTCGTTTTTCAACAGCAGCCAAACGTCACTGGAAATCGTTGTACAGACTTTAATGTCAAGGAAAGTGTGCTGGGTATATCAAGAGTTATATCTATATGGTTTATTTCTAGTTAGCGAAAATCAAATCAAAGAACTTGTAAGGACGTTCAATGAAATACAAAACAGTGAGACTGAAATAAAACAAAACCAGAAACGTCATCAAGCAATTAGTCATTCAAGAAAAGCGACAAACTAGATCCTGAAATACCCCATTTTCGTTCACTGCAATGCAAAGATTCTCAATTGAAAGCATGAATTGACCAATAGAAAGATAAGTGGCATAAAATTGACCGTTAGCCGCAAAGACAGCCATCATCCCTATCATATCCCGCCGCAATATGCTTCTTAATAATTCTTACAGTTCGTTGGAATCCCAGTCAATAACCCTTCAATCAAGTGCCAATGAATATCATCCGTTAATCAAGTTTGAAAATGGAAGAAATTGACATGGTCCCGATAAAGTATTATGATATAGTGCCATACCAGCGTGACAGATGTCCTGGTAATTAGCCAATCATAATTATTCATATTATCAAGCATTGTGGCCAACGAAAAGCTTCTGCACTTACAGCCCGTAGGGACTCAATCGATTTCAAATTTGCACTTTTTGTTTGATGGCTCCTTTCCCATATTCTTGAAGCACGACAAATGCAGGACAATAGCCGTTTTGCAAGCTGAATGCATCATTATTACCTCCTTCGCTCAGACAGTTAAATGTCATTTTGACATTTTGATTTTTCCCCCTCCTAGATTACCTAAATTAGAGACAAAATCGTTCTGAATCCCTTCCCAGACATGCCCGTGAAACTGCAGGAAGCCTGTCTAGATGACAATGCATGAAGGCAAAGAATATGTAGTTTTGATATCTGATTCAGTACGAAGGGACTTCATTGCATAATTTTAAAGCCTGCCTTTTTCATGTCTTTTCAACTGACAGTCTGGTGGAGACGTATACCATTAACTATATTAAGGGGTTCATCTGCAGAAAAATATTCTTTCTTTCTGAAAATTCTACATACTAGTATGATGGATACCGTATAAGTTGACAATCACGTGCCTCCTGCTAAAATAACAGATAAAGCGTACGGTCGTAGACAACGAATACAACATGTTTCTTGTGAACATGACAAAGAATCAGGTTATGGACAACAATATTTCTTGTGAAAGGCAGATTAGCCATTTAAGTCCACGGACAACAACGTGTTTCTCGTGATAATGATAAACAAACCAGTTACAAGTTAACAGACAACAACGAAAACAACATGTTTCTTGTGACAATTAATGGCATAAAGACCAACCTTAATAATACAGACAGCAACATACAGTAAAGATATGAGACAGACAGACTGAAAGACAGCGGTACAGACCATCATCATATGAAAGTAGAGTAGCATTCCTTGTCATGACATGATGATGGTCTGCAAGAAACTTCCGATCCTATGAATTTGATGGACAAAAGTGGCAGGGAGTTCATAGAAATGCAACCGGTGCTATGGTACCGCTACTAAAATACAGAATTTTGGTGTCTATGAAAAGGAAATCGTAACATTGTCTTGTCGAGGGAAACAAAGCTAACGTAGACGGGTAATCAGAGGGAGTGCATTCAGGAATTAAGAACACAATAACACTAGGTCAAATTTCCTAAACTTTGACTCTCTATCTCATACAGAATCTTTTCCTTTCCATTCCAATGGGTTCATAATTTTTGAGTCACATCTTGATCGATCCCACAATAAATGGTTTCTCGTACAATCACACACCCTGGCCAAGCTATCCCTTGTTATAAAGTATGCTCATGGGCATCTCATTTAGACCATAACAATATCAAATATTCATATCCATCTATCTAACAAGATCTTAGAATCCCCCTGGAGATAGCAGGTCAACAAAGAGATATCCCAGGGTCATATCACGTGCGGACCCAGAGAGAGAGATCCCAGGGTCAGACAATATTAAAATTGTGTAAAATATGTTGTTTTTTTTCAAACCTTTGTCTGATCACCTTGAGAATGCGAGATTATCCTCAGTGGGGTTTAAACCCCCCCCCCCCCCTTTTTTTTTTACACACACACTCATAAAACCGATACCCCGGTATAGTTACTGGGTACGCGCCTGTCACATTGTATGTCCAATACACAGCTGTTTCTCTGACCAGTATGACTTATCATTCCATATTATGTGAATGTCACTTTTATTTGTCTTTTCTCATTAATCCGTCCCCATTAATCTATTCCTGTACTAATTAGTACGTCAACAATATCAATTATAGTTTATGGACCCATAATCTTACCCACATACAAGATAATTTTTAGTCTTATATAAAATATGTACTTTACAAGAAATACACCCTCCGCCTTGTTTTTAAGTTTTCCCCTTTAAAACCATTAAACTTGATCCATGGTTAAAATTCACAACATATAGATTTATATTTATTGATTTTTGAATTTTAAGGGTATACTCAAGTAGTAAAAGTAAGTATGAGAGGATAATTTACTATCAAGACATAGCATGGAATAAGTAACGAGTCGTAAAACCAGGCTAAACTCCTATTTCTTTGATTTATATAACAGCAGTAAAAGCTTTATAATATACAGATATACTTCTCAGCTACATAGATAAACTAGACACAATTTACACAAAGTTTCAATTTTTTAGCCAATCAAAGCACGGAATTATCGTATAATTCTAATCCAACTTTCCAAGAATAACGATGGAAGAGCTATTCTTACGTCATCGACTCATCCCATTTTTAATTCTTTTGTTAAACAAGTTCAAGAATTTTGAAAATGAAGTATATCGCCATGATCGATCATCAACATTTTTCGTTGCAAAATACATGTATTTCGATTTCTTCCGAATTCCCTCGTGTGAATATAATTTGGTTTGAAATAGGATATACCATAAAATACAAAATTTACAAACTTTGTTATTTTTCATCATTTCTTTATCTAATGGAAATCGATTCATGAATGAAAATACCGGAACTCATTGTTTTTACACTGAACAAAGTGAATGACTGTTAAACATGTGACAGATGCATCTATATACATTAAGGTATACAGCACGTAGAGTTGTTCATAAATACAACAAAATGCCATTAAGTTCCGCCATGACGGCGGTGAAATAACGTTAAATTCCATCTATATCTACAGTCTATATTAAAAGTAAATATGTATTGATTTTATGCTCCATACACCGGTATGTCCGAATAAATACGAGAAATTCCTTCGTATCTTGGAAAAAGGGCAATATGGTTCAATAGTAACCTTATCCGTACGAACTAACGCCTTAAAATGTTTGATGTCTATATAAAATGTATACAAAGACTCAAATCCTTGAAATAAAAATTCAACTCTTTTATTGCGGTTTCAATAAATCTTTTTGTAAGATCAGAGGTAAGAAAAATAAAGGAGAGAGCCATCCTTAAACCCAGCTTTTGAATTTCAAGATATATACATAATCTTACATGGTGTTTTTTTTTAATCAATATCATTGTCATTTCTATATGATCAGAATATCGATAAATGACAATTCATAATGAAATAGCCAAAAGCTATATTATATATCAATAATGTCTCACCTGTTTTCGCTTTGTTTTATTCCCGACGAACAAATAGAAATAATTCCAGTCAAACAAATTATCTATATACGAAGGTGGAGCCTGGCCTGGCAGGGGGACAACGGATGAATTCTGTGACGTACAACACAATCCTTGAAACTCTCTAGGATACAGAACGATCACCAAACTTCACAATCGTTTGTTCCGTTATGTACCCACGATACACGCTCTATTGTTTTATCAGAAATTCTCTTGTATGTCCAAACTGTCATTTACAAATTGAGTAGGCTATCGGGTCGCTAAAATCCCTGTGTACACACCCGATTTCCTGAAGCAAGATTAAAAGTGAACGTTAAATTGACGGAAATGTTTAACACCTTGTTTCAGTTTGACTGATACATAGCTTAGTATATACGGTAGAAGGCTGGGTTATAACTGCTGATAATAAACTCAGGTAATATCCCAAGGTAGCAGAATTAGTAATGGGACTGGACCAATGTTAGAAAAAATCTACAGAGAGAGAGACCTCATATCATCACCATCAGCACGGACCGCATAGATAAGGACCAGATATTCCTAAAGGGAGAGGGTCCCAATTAGAGCCAAGATTTGCTGCAAGTCAAGCCAATTTAGCCAGTTTCCAGCTATAATTTTATTAGACTAAGTATTCCATTAATCCATTTACAAGTGAATGTCGTGACCCGCCGAGAGCAGACCAATTTCGGTGCGCTTCGTTTATACAATCATTAATCTGCGAAGATATATCGAATTATCCCCCCTTAACAGATAGGGAAACCGTGACTGTGCTTTGCCCTTATGGTATTAGAGCGATTCCAATTATTTTTTAATTTCGTTTCTCTTGTCGTTTTACTAGCTGCCAATGAAAACACGCGACAAAGACCTTTTATTTACACACACAAAAAGACAAAAATCCAATCGTTTTTCTTTAATGTCGATTTCTTCAACAATGCAATTATGCATAAGCAATAATAGAAAAGGAGTATTGTCGAGCGTATCAATACCAATCAAAAATTTGGAAATTGCATGTCTATTGCACGCTACCCCGAGCGGAATAATCCCCATGCATTACAATCCAAATTAAAAAGAATACGATCTCCAAATCCATTGAAATATTACATCAAATTTGAAAACAAAGGGGATTCAGTTGCCCCCAAAATATAATCATCATCCCCCGTCACAGAATGGCTGAGTTATGACGACTGCTCCATTATGAGTGATACATGACGGGAGCTAATGGGGCGGTCAATAATTTATCCTATTTCATCATAACGGGCATTACGGTCCGCATACCGACAGCTTAATGAACCAGTCATAACATTGCGTTCCACCTTATATAAACATTGGGCTAACGTTCACTTCTTAACAATAAGATTATAATCTTCACAATTAAATCAGAATTTTACTTTTCTTTCCGTAATTTTGGTCGCCATTAATTCACTTTTTCCTGTCACACTATTATTCCGTAATTGAATTATAAAATTTCAATATAATTACTCGTAACTCTCATTTTCGTCTCCAGAAATCCTCTTTAAAATCCTCTTCATAATGCTTGGTGCCATGTAAAAGAAATTTAATGTATTTTGCTTTATTTTGAAAAGAGTATTCGTTTTGAGAAAATCACAAATTATGGGATTCCATTTCAACTGATGATTTTGGTGAATATCATCTGACACGTAAAATTAAAATATCAATTCTCCTGCTACTAAAGGCAATAATTGATAAAAAGAATCAAATATATAATATTTCAGATAATCAGCAAAAAAGCTGGAGAAATCAAATATATATATTTCAGATAATAAGCCAAAGAAACCATGGCGTACTTGAGTACAAGGTACGGATCAAACATCAGTAAGTGGCGGATTCAGGGGGTGCGGAGGGGTCGACCCCCCGGCACTGACCCAACATTTTCCAAAAACAGGTATATTTTGACCCATTTTTCAGTCAAAATCAGCAAAATTCGCTCCTTGACCCCCCCCCCCGCAAAGGGTGCGCTGGAGCCGCCACTGTCAGTAGTAACATGGTTCGTGACCCTTCAGCATTGTAAGACAAGACAGTAGGAATGCCGTTACACGGTCCTCCTTCCTTTGTAGAAGCATCCTCTATAGGTCCTGTTGATTATATATCAATTTATGCCGTGCAGGTGACTAGTATATGAAATGTAAGGTAAATACAACGCAGGTTTATAATAGCTTCTAATCATGAGTGCAGTTTTTGTTTTTTTCCTAAAATCGTTTGATGGACAAGCTCTTGCGACACTGTGTAACGCTATTAGCGATACTCTAGTACAAACGAATGTATACGTACATGTACGTAAAAGTTCGAGAACATAAATGTGGCCTGCTGAAATATATGACAAGTGTGACCTTGACAATGGAGGTGACCTTGACCTTCCATAGGTGTATAATTCAATGGGACCATCATTCTCCTCTAGAACACAGAGTCAGTCCTTCGTGCTAAAGACAAACGAAGCCGACATGGTGTTCTGGATATATTATACCCTGCAAGTTCTGTTTCTTGCAACATAAGAGAAAGTTAAAACTCAATGTTTGAAGTGTAATAATTACTTCTTTCCAGCTCTGTCGCCTAAAAGAAGCTTTATTTTGACCCTTTATCAAATTGACATCATATACATTATTTTGCTATTTCGGAAACTTGTCATTTCATCCAAAAATCATCGAAATTAAAAAATGTTAGCATCTGAGCACCATTTTGGTCATAGATTTTATTTAACTATGCTAAAGAATCGACAGGAAATAAAGAGCCCGGCACTCTCTGCAAAGTAAATGCACAAATTTAAATTCAAAAGTTAAAACCAGAGGTCGCTACTGAAGGAATTCTGGCAGTGTCTGAAAAGGAAGTATCACTGATGAGGATTTACTATACGGAACACGTGTCTGGTGCATTAGAATTGATTTGATTTCAAGGTAAAGAGTTGGGACACTTCCGTATTATTAAATCTATAAAATGTCAGTGAACTTTGCACAGCTACCATACAATTATAGGACAATGGACATGGAACAAAGTTACTCCGATTTGTCACTTTACTTCGCATGCGACACAAGACTCTGCACAACGCACACAATGTCATTTTTGAATTTCTGTCGAACACCCCGGATGATGTGACGATCGAGAACTGGTTTCAGCCAGCGAAGCAAACTCCGCCCATCAAATACAGGTATAGATGTGCCATATTCAATACTGTACATGTACATAACAGCATATCTATTATCTCACGGTCTTCATTAAAATATTTTCTTTTTTTGCTGCTGTGTACATCACTTTATCGAACTTCTCAAATTGAGGATTTCCTCAAATGTGAGTACTTTCCTCAAATATTTGAGGCTTACCTCAATTTGTCTTACTACCTCTCAACTTGAGGTTTTCCTAAAAGTTGAGATTTCTTCCTCAAAATTGAAATTTCATCGAGACAACAGTGAGATCTGCTACGTGGAGACACAAGAGGAGAGGGGTTGGCGCGTAACTACTGTCATTAATGGCTTACACTATAAGTCCGCCTTGCTTGCTCGCTGTTCTAATAGTTCTATTTGGTGACTATTGTGTATTACGTATATATATTGTAATCTCTGATCATTATATAAGGACTTCACAATGGTTGGGTTGAGATTTATCCCCCCTCCCGAGAGGGCTACTAAATCATTAGTATACACAGGAATATTTAATCTTTGAATTCTTACCATTTTAAAGTTCAAATGAAACTTTTTGTACCATATTTTATGACTACTTCACTTCCCCACTTGAACCATGGCATGCATAATTTACAATCGTTACAATGACATAGGGTTTTGCTTTTCACGAGGTAGAGGACAAAGTGTAGGATCTCGGGTCGCCCCCTATTCCCCTCCGGCTATGAGAAGGGTACCTTATTTGATGCTACATGTATATACTTTATGGTAAAACATACCCGGGGATATAAAGATGAGAGTAAAGAAATTGATGACAGTACAATAGCGAACCTCTTGTAATATATAACAATGTTACAAACAACTCCTTTCTACTAAAGACATTAACGAAAACTGATTTCTCGGTCGTATGCAATTTTCTACAAAAACAGCAAAATAATAACATTCGTAGAAATAACTGAAATACGATAACAAATCAGTTTTGTAATTCTGGTTAAATTCAACAATAAAACAACAAGAACAATTTACAACGTGTCATGACTGAAGTTCACTTCCGTTTCTGATTTTAAATAAAGAAGAAGAAGATGATGATGATGAAGAAGAGGAGGAGGAGGAGGAAGAAGAAGAATTGCATTAAAATACCTCAGAATCCATTAAATTCCTGTTCAATAGTCCAAGAGTACCGCGGAACTGACATAATTACATACAGAAAAAATGCACTATTGCGTAAAGAACGGGTAAAATACAATATTTAAAAATCTGTTTCACGAAAGACCGTAGATCGCATCGTCTAGATGTGTGTCGTTAGAAAGAGGCGATGAATTTTTAAAAAGAAACCATGGTTGTTGACATCTATAAATTAATTGCAGAGATAATAAATTCATCGGCCTCTTTCGTATCGTTCGTGAAATATCCGCAAGGAGATCGATAGAAAAGGCGACAACTTCAGAAGAATGTACCATATCATAAATCTGTACTTGTAATCTGTGAGGACAATCAACAGTACGTAATCTTGTATACCATCTTAAAGTCCATTGCCGTTAGGAATGTTTTCTTGCTTTGTTATTTGGACACGATGTTGGACAAACAAAACACGTGTAAAACCACAAAATGCTGGGTTTTCAGTCATATTGAAATATTAAAACTTGTACGATTTTTAATTTCATATCGCCGGATTATAAAGAAGTAGAAGGAATATGGGGGGGGGGGGGGGGGGGGGGGGGGTGTCCATTACATGTATTAGTATTGCGTCTCAGTTAAACCCATCTTTCATATATAATAATATGTACATATTGTACAGTAACTTCCAAATGCTGTAAGATGCAGAACTCCCTTCTATAAATTACATGGGTGAGAGTCCTGTCCATTAATGCCGAAAGTCTGAAGGAATTTGGGCTCCAATAGCTAAATTCCCTTTGTTTCCAAAGGCAAATCCGCATAAGTCTTATTTTTACAATACCGAAAAAAGTGGGCGTCTCTTGTACCATCATCAGTAGAAAATAAACGACAAATTATGTCAGCAAAGACATGTAAACAACAAGTGTTCTTAGAGATACAAACATGACCAAACTCTGCCCCACCAAATCAAATAATAAAATATTAGATGTATCAACTCAAAGGTTAATATTCATATGAGATATGGTGGCCATGGAGATATTGACTTCAAAATGCATCCAGTTGAACTAACCTGAGAAACAAATGAACACCGTATGCTGATGTTATACTACTTATATTGAGATATTTGTATTAATGTATATATGCTTTATTTTTGGTTAAGACACGGACTTAATATAAACTTATTATATGTCCTTGTGGTTAAGATTCCATTACTTTAGTATTCATCGGGTCACAAAAATCGAATCAGTTCGAGAACCGGTGATTGAATATCTCTTACAAAACTTCTAACAATGTCGCAATGATAAACCGTGAGAGCCTTTAAGCATTGTTCGCCATCCCTGGTCCAACATTATCACAGGACCCTGAATAATTTATCACGCGATATAGGTCTCTCAACCTCCCCAAGAAAATAAAGAATTCCTTTTTTATGTTCGCGTCACTCTTATATCAATTATCTTCACTTCAATAGATTTGTTCTCAGACAGACAGTCAATATTAGTGCATGGTTTACAAACCGTATGTTGTGTCCATCTCGCTAATAGATGGGGGTTAATTGACACAACAGACCAACTTTCCCAACGAAAGAAAAAAAATCTGTGGGAATTTCATCAGTTCCTCTTATTGTCTTTTATTCCTTATCATTTTTATTTCACTTTTATCAATATAGATGAGTTAAAGAAGATCCTGACGACAATCCAAACAGCACTCACAACAGAGCACCAAATTGAGCATCGACGGACCCATAGCAAGCACCAAAGACAAACAATTTTGAATACGATACACGAGCCAAATGATGTTATTGAAATATTTTCATTGGATACTTTAGGTAAACGTTGGCTCTTTTCTTCTCAAAATTAAACGGTAGACACAACACTTTTTAAAAGTTTTTTTTTCTTCAAATTTTATTCCGAATTATAATGATCAACATCAGACAATGTCTTATAGTTGTCGTCCATTGGTCGCCGTAAAGAGCGGTACTTAATCAGACAGGCACGAACAAAATGGGAAACCATACAGATATGCTTCATTTCCTGAACTAGAAAGATGATTAAGTAAGGAGGGACCCGCCGGGCATCTTTGTGCCTATATTACGTTTTGTCCAGTTTGAATCATGGTCAGAGCAATTTTGTTTCTTAAAGCAATAAAGGTACAAATAACGCCACACTATGAGAGACCATCCTACTCCAGGTATCGCGATAAAAATGGGTTTTTTTAACAATAGAAGGCTCTTGTGGAACACAAATGCCAACAAGTAAACCCATGAATAAGGGACTCCGCAGTAAACTGAATATTCTACACTTTAAGACTATGAGCAAGCTAATGGTATCTACTGGTAACAATCTAAGTTTGATCCATTATAATATGACCTTGATCTGTGATATCACTAGGCATCCTAAAAAATCTTGATGAAACCAAATTAGGAATATGAAAATTCTGTCATATAACATGCAACATGCAACATAATGTGCCATGATTCACTTCACTTACAGTGTCTTACATATAAATCACATTCAACTCTGCACTTTAAGTTCATGGAACTACTATTTAAAACACATGAGATTCAGATTGACAAGAAACATTTATCTAGTTTACTTCAAAATTATTGACTGACGAATCGAGACACTCCCCCACTCGACATATATTCTTTAAAATATAATTGATCTATATTTCATGAACTAGATTATGTTTTCTGTCCCACCATGTATTAATTGTTTATGTTCGATCTTTTCTAGTCCGGGGGCTGACAGTGAATGAGACTAAATCAATACAGAAATCGCGTGTGAAACAGTTTCTTTTTTCAAGGGAAGATCGAACTATTACGAATTCCATCAGTCAGGGAGGAAACGACAAATTCTGACAAGTCAGAAATAGAAAGTGAAAATTGCCACATTATAAATGACTCGGAGAAGTGAAACTGGACGTAAAATTTCCATCATGTTTTTCCGACTGTGCGATTCGTTTTTCATTTCTTTCATCAAATCTCATTTAAATGCTTCAATTTTCTTATTTTTATGTCTTCGCACGCTCGATACTGTCTGTTTTCTTATGTTTTTGAGAGATGTTCATTGCCTGCCAGGAGGAAATTGACATCGTGTTATACGACATTGCAAGGCTTGATCACACTTAATTGTCAATTTCTCTTTGTTACTCCTTCATAAGCTTTCAATTTGTTCAATGTAACTTACATGGTTCCCGCTAATAATGAAAGAAATCGGAGAAAAAGATAACAAGGGGTAAAATTCAGTTTTGCGCGACAGATCTCTAGATTGTACATGTAAATTGCTCATTATACCAGGCATCATTGTGTTATTTTGCGACGTGTGTGTTTTAAACCCCTAAATGTTTTTACTTTTTCATTTTTCTTTTGTCTGAAACGACAATTTCAAGACTTATCAATTTTTTTTCAGTTGATCGCAATTTTCTTAACTCGTGCCTTGTGATCGAGTAGACATTTTTCGAAAGAGCCTGGCTTGCGACAAAAGGGGGATAAAAGAGGTCAGGAACCCCCTCCCATGAAATTTGCCAAAAGTGCTGATTCTGTGTTTACTTGTACATTTTTTTTTCAAAATCAAAGGCTGGACTCCATCCCCTCCTTACGTATTAGACCTCTCCCCCTCTTGGAAAAAAAATCTAGATCCGCCCAGGAGTACACGGAAGGGAGGGGGGGTTGGTGAACGAAGTGGGATATCTACCTTAATATTTTTGTAGGTTCCTTTTTCATGAGTATTTTACTTTCACTCTCATATCTATAATTATAAAAAGCTACGGTGTGATTATGAAAATGATTACGTTCACTATGGGGATTATGCTTTAAGATATTACCATATATTGAGAAACGTTAAGCCTTGTTTCTGTACATGAAGTATCGATGTCTAGATATTTATCTTTGCCTGTGGTTTGATTATGTCTGATTGTATTATGGGGCTTAAGAAATCTTCACGAAAGAGCAATTTCTAGTAGTTCGTCGCGTGATTAGCCGTTTGTAAGGTCCGATTTGGTCGAAAAAATGCGTCTCTAGCAAAATATCAATAAACTTTATATGCGGAAACAAAAAGCTTATTTACTGTAAGTGGTGTAGGAATGGGGATCCGTAGAGAAGTTCCATCACACTTTTTTCACATTAAGGGGACCTTAGGCTAAGAGTTTGAGATGCTACTGGCAATAAAATCTAGTTCTCACACTTCATTTCCTCATTTCCAGAAACAATATATTCGGTGGCAGATTAGATACCTTTAATGCATCCAAAATTGATTAATTGTCATTTACATGTAGCAAAATGCATTTACCAGACGCTAAATAAGATAGAAATTTGCGAGATGGAAGTCCGTAAATTAAATTTTCCTACACTTTATGTGCTGATAATACTTCATTAGCAGCAAGCAATTCCATATATCTTTACAAAGTGGGGAATAATTCCTGGAAATTTCATTTGTCTTGTGGAACGAAGTGGCAATAATTTCTGTAGACAGGGGCCGAACAGATGTGAAACTTTCTCATTCCTGGGCGAGACTTGCCGAGAACGGAATGCTCTATGCAGCGGGAAAACAACAGTGTTAAATTGAAAATCAAGAGAATGACTATGGAGAAACCATATTCATGATAGAACATAGCAATGGATTCCACCCCCTCCCCACCCTCTCTCAGATCATCTCTACATCTGCAATGTATCCATGTTGAATGGTGTTTTAAGTATCTCGTTCTTTTATTGTTTTAATTACTTTTTCATCGCAGGAGACAGAGAGAGAGAGAATTTGAGGAAGAGGGGGGGGGGGGGGGCGGTTTAGTACTTGCATCATTAACTTCATTGCTACTAGTAAATGGAACATAGAAATTGCGGAATAAAGAAAATTATCAAAGGAATGAGAAATAAAACATGCACTTTAAGTTAACTAAGGGTTGATTCATTCTAGGAAATGGAAGATCATAAAAGGAATAAAGAGCATTATCGAAAGAATAAGAAACAAACGTGTTCAAGGAATATTTTGTATGTTAATAAAATTCTATAAAGCTGCCATTCTTTTTTTTTTCAGATTTCTCGTGACTTGTTAGCCGAAAATAACACCATTTCTGATGTTGACCCTCTCTCAGGAAAATCCAGTCGCAGTCACGTTTTCAAAATAACTTTTGGAAATTATCTTACAGTTCATACAGTCCCAACAAGATTTGTGAAATAATTCCCCGATTTTGAATTGTTCCCAACCAAATGGAAGGGGGTATTAAAAACATAAAATGAAAAATGTTTCATCTGTCCTACCTTCTACAGAAACTTCCATTAGATTTGAATATATATCTATATATGAAACAGGTTGCGTGATGAATTTCATTAACACTCCATCGTGTAGATGAATCATTTTACTTTTAATGACCACTCTCATGTATCAAAATTTACATACCAATACGGATTTTTTGACGAATTGTTTTCCAGTATCGATTTTGATACTGGTTTCATTTTTCTCAGCCTTTTAAAGCTTATGTTTTAAAAATGAAATTGTATGCTTGAATATTTTTTCAAAATAAATACACCTTGCAGAAAAAAATTCTGTACAAAACATCTGGTATATAGGATTGCCTTAGTTTCTATCTACAAACATCGTTTTCCGCCCCCCCCCCCTCCCCCCCCCCCCCCCTCTCTCTCTCTCTCTCCGCAAATTATAAGGTATACCGATCGTTTGATGGAATGTCTATAAACTTCCTCCACATTATATGCATCATTACACAAGTACTTCTATCATTGAGTTTACAACATACAAACTAATCATTCACATAAACTAGCACTTACATGTAGTACCTTACCGATGCAACAAGTATTTTAAAAAGAAAAAGCCTGTATTTTCTCTGCTTGTTTTTTTTTTCAATTGCCGTAGTTCTTGAACCTACTGTCCTGTTCACTAAATCCAGAGCACCCTGTTTTGGCGATTTATTCGGTCATCTGAAGAATTTTCCTATAAATTATAGTTTCAGAGAATTGACCTCCTTTAGTCGTAACTGGAAATTAACTTCAACTTACCCTATTAGCTACCTTCAAACCGCAATATGAAAAATAAAATGTCTACGGGAAATTTCCATGTTAATTTCAAGCCGCCGCCATATTGCTCTCCGTGTCAACAATGGTAAACAGTGACGTCAAAGCTCACGACGTCACGAATTTTCAGCGATTTTACTATAGAAAATCCCCGTAGACTTTTTATTTTCCGTCCTACTTCTAACTTAATTGACGTACAGCCAAAACAATGGTATTTTCTGTTACGACTAAAGGAGTACTATAAAATTAATATCTTTTTGAAAGATGACAGTATTCTATTTTAGAGAAAACCGGGAAAACAGGTTGCTCTGGATTTAGTGAACAGGACAGTAATTAATTTTTTACATACAATTTGAAAAGACAGTATTGTTGTTTGTATATGATGGAAGAAAGCTTCAGAAATATATACATAATCATATGGGGTTTGAAATTGAATCTATCATTGAAAAAAAAAAGCGAAAAATAAAGAAAAAATGAAAAGTCAATATGAAAACGGACAAAAAGAATACCAGTAAACAAAATTGGATTATAAATTGATACAGCGAACAATTTATAAATTCTATAAATGAGTAAAACGGCTAGACTTACCGTAAATTCTATTTTTCTTTAATTCTTTCGGTTCTTGAACTCTATCTAGTGAAGTTAAATCCAAGTGGAACCTAGTAGGCCCTCTGTCTGTTCACTGATAATTCATGGGCAACTTAAAAGTAAATTTGTCTTTATTAGGAGGCATCCAGGGATCAACTTTATAAGGAAATAATAAATCAATCAAGTCTGATGGCTGATAGCTTAAACTACGACAAAAACAATACGCTTGATCAGGGGAGATCACTGGCAGATTTCCGCGGCTATTTGGCCATGAGCATGCTTCAAATTTTATTACGTGAGAATTATGACCACCGTTGTCCGGAGTGTGAAACCTCAGGCTACTGCGACCATCCAATTGATTTTTTAAAGGTAGCGAACTGTTATATAATTGATTTGACGATATGAAAAGTCGGGGTTTATTAAAAGAAAAATAACATTAGTTAACATATGGCAATCATCACGGACAAGATAAGTTGAAGCAAAGGCAAAAAGTTAGTCGAGATTTGACGGACCGAGTAGCGTTCGTCCAGCCACATCAAAGAAAGTTTGTATTTTGTACTGATTGAATCTGCAGGATTTGGGGCCTATCGCGGAAGCTCATCCTTAATTACTGGCAGCGGGAGAAATCGTTTACCGTTATTGATAATATACAAGACGAAAGAAAATCAAATCAAGTTTGTTTTCTTTTTTAATTGGCATCGATGCCTCTTAGAGGGATGATAATAAGCCATGCAATATTCAATCATCGCATATTTGTCGTATTTTCAAACGAAAATTTTCTACGTAACTACTGATGCAGTCTTCGTTAGTAGCCAAGATTCCGCTACGTTTCAACTCCTATTTCCGCTTTGGCATATTAGAACACTTCATATGTGCAGATCAAAACACAATTGAAACTCTTAAAGGTTGACACAACATCCAAGCAGACATCCAGCATTGATTCAAAGTTGAATTTAGGTAGATCTAGGTCGACGACGTCAAACAAACAAAATTCAACGTTGAATGTCTCGAGGTCGAAGATAACCCACTACGTGGTACAATGAAAGTAATTACTGGCAGCGGGAAAAGTCTTAAATTCAACCAAACTTCAACGTTGAATAGACGTTGATCAAGGTTATTTCAACGTTGTTTCGAAGTCGAAATTTCAACGTCAACTTTTATTTTCAACCAAAATTCAATGTTGACAGATTCAACTTTGAAATGCCCACTGGGTTCATCAGATGTGAAATAGTGGTTAGGGCAACATCATTCTGGGCCGACGATCCCGGTGTTATTCCGGCTCTCCGCGCAAATGTTTGGTTTCGTCATTTCACTTAATGGCGTAAATTTTCACTTCCAACAAATTTGAAGTGCCCAAAACCCGCCAGTAAAAAGATGAGTAAAAACGATTAGGGGCCTTGGCTTCAGAAGATACCATCGAGTTATCATTAGTTTGGGTCGCTGTCCAATTAAACCGAAGAGATCATTCAACGCAACATGGACCAATACCGTAAGCCAGTGATAAGGACAAAAGCACTAACGTAATTCGAGGGTAATCAAACCCCCAGTGTACCCATATTACTCAATCATTTTACATGCCTCAAGATATCTTTTTCAAGTTTATCTTTTAGATGTTTTAAATGAAGGATGTTCAATGCCACCCCAAATTAGTGAGATATTACGAAATGAATCACACAGACTGGAATGAGCAATTTGCAAAAAGACAAAGTTATAAACTCTTGTCTGATCGAAAGTCATGCAACCTATGACCTTTGATCAATTAACCTGAAATATCACACGACTCGGGGTCCACATAGCTCACCCGAGAACACTGGTAATCTGATAGTGAATATAGTATATGATATATATATATATAGTGTATAAAACCAAAACTTATA
The DNA here is from genome assembly GCA_028142955.1 of Pinctada fucata. Taxonomy (NCBI): domain Eukaryota; kingdom Metazoa; phylum Mollusca; class Bivalvia; order Pterioida; family Pteriidae; genus Pinctada; species Pinctada fucata. Next base: position 41,222,937 of record AP027103.1, read on the forward strand.
TGACTGAACAAAAGCAGTATTACATAAGAAATAAATTCATAAAACAATCCCAAAATTTGAATTACTTCATACGTATCACATTATATATTCTGTCCTAAGATTACACACGTCAGATTTGGGCTATATTACTAACCATCCAAAAGATCAGGACGCAGAAACTTTAGGAAAGATAATTCAAAAGTTTTTTGTTTTCACTTGTAAATAGGGATGGCTATACATTTTACAAACATGTTTTGCTTATTTTAACTTGTTCGCGAAGAATCATGAAATCCAAATCTTATTCAAAATTTTTGTCTCATAATATTTAGTCAACATTAATATTTTTTAAACATAAGGGAAAAAATGGATTTATCGTCACTGTGAAAAGAAAAAAATCAATCTTGCCTGTATATTTCCACGCTAAATGAAATATTAAAGAGTCTTGTCATTTAGATAGGAAAAATATTTCCCGCTACACGTTCATACAGAATAACTATGGTGTTTAATTACAAGTCATAAAGTAAATGTGTTAAGCAACTTATTCAGGCATATCCTTTACGATGTTATAACATCCAAAACTCCTAAGTTTTTCACACTGAGAGATCAAATCATTAAGATCGAATTTTGCATTTATATTTAAAAAAATCGATAGTCATAAAAAACGATCTTAAATTACCTTTGTGAGATTCCAATAAAATGATTTCCCTCGATTTCTTGCTGAGAGATGTAGAAATTAGTGAAAAATCAATACGGGTGTGGTTATATCATAAATCATAGAATCACAACAAATGAAAATCCCTGTGGCTAAAATCTATAAAAATAATTCTTTTCCATGACTCCGGTATTAAGGCACAGTAAAACGACGATGATGAATGGAAAAAATAGGTACAATATTCAAAATGTTATGCTATTGGATTAAAACCAGAATATTGGTGCCTTAAAAAAACTTTAAATATAAAATTCCTTTTTTAAACGATTTTTAGTCATGCAAAATCATTGCATTCAAAGTTTTGAAATAGCATTTGTTCTTTTAAAAAAGTCATACTAGTTTTACCTTAAATTTAGAATATCCCTTCCTCGTTAAACAAACTTAAACAAAAGGTTTATTGAACAAATATCAGGACGCCAGGTAAAAGTCCATTTATACCAATTCGTCATCAGCATCTTAAGTTTCCTATTCAAGAATCCCACGTGATTCAGCGGAAAAGACGGTTTTTTAAATGATTTTTTTTCTTCTTCACTGCAATCGGCACAACACGAGCACTTTAATGAGGGATTTTTACCTGTGGCTAAATAAGGCGGTACGGACCAGCTGTCTTGGTTGATGACACTACCTTATTGTCTGGGGTGTAAAGCAGTCTGTCCATCCCCCAGCGCGCCATTCTCCCAAATACATCTGCCATTACGTGTAGATTCAGGACTGACCCACCCAGCCACCTCACACAAGACGCTGCAGTGTAAACTAACGTTTTACTATTCTATTCATTACGTTTTATCTTGATTACAACGGTGTAGTGTATTACCTGAAATAAACAGAATAGATAATCAATACTTCATGCTTCCATAATGAAGAAGCGATAAAATACCTGTAATACCTGTAACAAACTTTGTACATTAAATCAGTGGCACTTAAATTTGTTATTAGGGGTTGAAATGTAAAAAGGCGGAAGCGAATATGGGTATATTGATAAACGAAATTATAGATTTGTAAAACATGGGGATCTTCATGATCAAAGTAGCAATATGATACATTTGGAATTAGGTCATGTCAAAGTGAACCGGATCTCATCACGTTCTTGATTTTGGCGGGAGAAAAAAATCGCCTCAATGTACTTTGGTCTCGCTCTTAACTGGGACATCGTTAAACAGTTCTGTCTTTGAGAGATGCAAGTATTCTTGCATACTTTGACCATGGAATCATTATCCCTTTCAGGCAATTCTGTTTAAAAAGTACATAACCCCCCCCCCCCCCCCCCCCCCCCAACGTAAAACCAAAATAAATCGAATACTAGTATATATCGGTAACATTTAACTGATCAATTCAATTCATTTATTCCAAAAGCAAATACTTAAGTTACCATGACCTTTGGCCTTGAAATTAAATACAGGTGTTCTTTGCATTGCAAGTATTAAGACAATGTTCTTCTGTAAACAAACCATTCAAGAAAGACAATACAGTTCATGGAATATATAGCCTATGTCATAGTTATTTAAGGTGGGTCAAAGTTAAAAGTCGAGGTCATTAAATAATCAAATGAAAGCTCTTGTCACAAGTAATATGCATGTGCAATATCCAAATCCTCAATCAGCTGGTTCAGGAGATACCAGTATAGCTCAGATTGCAGTTCTTTTATCAAAAGTACATTGTGTATAAAGGTCAAGGTCAAGGTTGACAGGTCAAAAGTTCATGAGACCGAAAAAAGTTCATGGGATCAAATAAAAGTTTTTGTCATAAGGAATCAAGGTGAGACATAGCATATTCCCTATTAGGCCTATATTTTAGAGATATAGCCCAGGTTTTTTTTGTCTTTGTAATCAATGCAGAAAAAGATACCAATGTGGAGAATCCACACATCCTTCCTCTTACCCAGGCAATCTAATCTTTACTAGAGTTACTGTAGAAGAATCCATCAAATCATGTTTTTTTGTGTGCATATTTCGACCAATACCAATATGGCTCTTCCTTGGGTCACTAGCAATCTATGTGTGAAATTTCGTTTATACATGATTTACTTGAAATACATCGTAAAAATGTTGTATTCCAACAATATAGAATTTGACCTTGACCTCTTGAAAACTCAAATTCATTAGGGATCCTTCTTTTCTTATGAACAATCTGTATGTGAAGTTTCATCACTGTAGGTCAAGAATTTTTCATGGTTTGGATATGAAATCTGAGTCCATGGACAAACTGATTGTTGGACAGATGGACGTACAAACAGATAAATTAGGTGAATCCAGTGTCTTCCTCCCTCAACTTTGTCTGCTGGGGTATAAGACTGTCAGGAAGGTCTGCGGTCCATGCGCTTTAAAAAATACGTTGTTCACAAGACTTTACTTGTTTTACTGATAGTATATCTGTGACCTCCAACTTCGGCCATGGAAATCAAAAGGTTTCTTCATCTTACTTACTAAGGTGAAAATCCTTGGCGTAATCCGTGTGCTATCAACAAAAAAATCTGGATGGACTGACAAATGGCACTATTTTGACATATAGTTCTTCTCGAATAGAGAAAGTGATCACTGAGGATTGATGATTCTGTATCCACTGCTAATGACAAAACATTGCAACATGCATTCACAATGCAATTTAACAAACATAAACAGTAGAAATCAAGATGGTTCGCATACCTGTCAACTTTGAGATCATAAAATGAGGGAGATCTCCCTCCTTGACACTCGAAAAAGAGGGAGATTACATGTGAACCCATTTTGCTATATTTTTAATGAACAGCGACATTTATCGCAAAACCAATTTTCAAATAATTTCATTGTGCTGACATTTCAATGCAAAAACATCTATAAGCAATGAAACGTGTCAATAAGTTATTGCATTCTATACATCTTTCCTTGCATTTTGTCATGCAATTTCTCATGAAATGCTCTGAATGTCCTTAATTCTTTGGTAAATATGCCAAATAAGGGAGAACGAGGGTGATTGGACCAAAAAGAGGGATTATTTGGGTCTCCCTCGAAGGAGGAATGCCAGAGGGATAAGTGCAAAAACACGGAGTGTCCCTCCAAAAGAGGGAGAGTAAACAGGTATGGGTTCATTCTTAACCTTGAAACTGACAGGTTGAACTTTTACTAAATAAATATAGTCTAAGGATTTTCAAAGATAAAAGTTTTAGCAATGCAAGAATTAGTCATTTGAGTAATTTTAGCAATTTTCTTTTACACTTTTCTATAAATCATGATTATGAAGAATGACAAGCCAGCTTTGTAAAAATATAAAACTTTTAATAAAATATAAATATTCAATAATATTCATACAAAATGAAAGATATGTAATTTCAAACTAAAGCATAAACATGCATGCCTTGGAATGTAGCACATAGAATCAATTGCATGTACAAATGGCATATCAATAAATTGGATCTTTGTATTAACCAACTATTTAGAACTGATCTTCATATGAAACCTCACATGATTCGATTTAAATATTGCATACAGGATTGAACTCTCTCTCTCAGCCTATATATAGCTCAAAAGTAAGATAGGAAGCAGTGCTTATTAATTTTGAATATTTTCCTGCTTTAAATTAATTTTTATGCAGGTACATCAGATGTGAGACAAAGTGAGGTCGGCTGATGATTTTATGATGGAGAAGGAATAGATATTCACACAGGACAATTTACGTATGAAAACTAACATGGCTGGCAAGCAAAACCTCTAGCTATCATTCATAATATGGTTAAGGTATACATGTGTATTATGACCCACTAACATTTCAAAGTGCTCCACATACATGTATACTACATCACAGTCTCAAACTCACAGTCTCACAACCAGACTCACAGTCTCACACTCTCACACTCACAAACTCACCCTCTCACACTAACAGTCTCACACATACTCACTGTCTCACACTCACAGTCTCATCCCGACTCACTGTCTCACACTCACAGTCTCACACCCACAGTCTCACTCAGTCTCACACAGACTCACTCTCTCACATTCACAGTCTCACTGTCTGTTGCATGCCATACACTAACACAGAATCACCATCATCAACATGCAAAACAATCACATATACAGCAAATATAATATCATTCAAACGTGCATCCTTAACAACAAATTTTAACATCTTTTCTGTTTGTAATACATTCATTTTTTTAATCACGCTATTTTATATACCGGTATATTTCCTGCAAACTACACATGGTCAGAACATGGATCTGAATGACATTTAGTAATTACATGTATACCAATTTAAGCACTTTCATTTTTACTCATAGTATGGTCTGAAAGACCACAACTAAGATGAGTATAATTCCTGATTCTTTAACAGAATGGAATATTAAAATCATGGACTTATTTTGAAAAAAAAAAATGCGAGATTCCTTTGATGTGAGTCTATTAAATTTGCATAATAATCAACTCGATGGGACAACGTTCGCAATATCACAGACTTTACAAATAACAACGATGAATTGGCATTGTAGTTTATCTGCATAGGTTTATCATCTAGAATCTCTGTTGACAGCCGAAACACGAATGGATTTTAGACATTTCTATGGCCCTTCATTCCACTGGTATTAATTCTGCAATATCACATGCAAATACATAGTGTTAGTAAAACAGGAGTAGCAAACTATATAATCTTTGAAAGCCAAATTTTTTATTCCAATTTTGTTTCTACCTTGGTTTACTTGACCTACTTTCACTTGACATCAAAGTCAATAATCTACTTTCACTTTAATTGACATCAAATTTCATAGTATCCAATCAGATTTATTTGTCTACCAAAAACAAGAAGGAAAAAAAAAGTAAGAAATGGCCAGGACTCGTGTCCTTTACCATGTTTACTTGCAAAATCTATCAGATATTTAGAGAATTTTTTTTACTTCTTTCCCTTTATATGATATATTTGAAATTGGTTGAGAATAAAGGCATTGCGAGAAACCTAGGCTTTCAAAGAATTGCAAATCATCCATGCTTAAAATAAGAAACCAAAAATAACAGAAGAAAAGAAAAGAAAAATTTTAATTCAAAAATGCAACAAATTTCCTCATGAAGTATTACTCACCAACTCTGGATTCCATATTGCCTCTATAGCTGCAAAAAAATAACACCGTATAGCATAAACATATGGAAAATGAAGTTAAAGCAAGAAACTTGGTGATTTCTGTGCGATTGTCTGTGGTGATATGCGGTCAGATGCTAGTTATTATTGTATTCTATAAATTTTCTAGGAGTATACATTATTTCATTTCCAAATTAATTTGAAATGCATAGATTTAAAAGAATAAAATCTATGGCGAAAATTCTGAACCTTAAATATATTTGAGAGTGCTATTCCTTTTTTCAGTTTGTGATACTTACTTTTTATACAGTGCCCAGATAGCATACATCAGTATGAGTATAATGACGAACATAAATATAGCTAACGCCACCAGGACCCACCAGAACACGGACCAACCCTCAAGGTCACGTGTTGTAGAGGGCTCACATGGCTGAAAACAATATACACAAAATTAATTAAGTGACGGCAAGTATAAACTGAAATACATAGATTAGTTTAAGAAATAACAACTGACTAGCCATGGTTTATTGACAAGTAATTCCCCGAGTCTTACGAACCAATCAAATTATCACCGAGCCGCAAAGCGATGCAACAAAGGGAATTGCTGGACAATGAACCACTGCAAGCTAGTTCTTATTTCTATTCTAATATTGTTCTGCAGACGTCAATGGGCGGAGCTTAGAAGACTGCAAGTTTGGATTGTGATTATACTGTGATAATCTACAATGAATCAAGGAATTATGTTTCTCATAATTCCTGGATCCATTGTAGATTATAACAGTATAATCACATTCCCAAAGAAGCTTATTGTAAAAAAAATACGCCACTAAAGATGGTATGGACGGATTGCAAAGTAAGTTTTTGTCACTAACTAGGTCAAGGTCACTAGGTCAAATATTACAGCATAAATTGGAGGGTCTTGTCAGAGGCAACCCATCTGTATAATATTATGTTTCTACTGTGTATATAGTTCCTGAGAGTTTACTTAAACCAGAAACTTAACCAAAATTTTAAACAATGTCAAAGTCCAATGTCAAGGTCACTAGGTTAAATGTTATGACATATATTGAAAGGTCTTGTCATGGGCAACCTACATGTATAATATAAAGTTTCTACTGCATACATTTCCTTAAATTTTTCTTCAACCAGAAACTTTAACCAAAATCTTCAACTAGGGCAAAGTCCAAGGTCAAGTTCACTAGGTCCAATGTTACAGCATAAATTGAAAGGTCTTGTCATGGGCAATCTTCATGTATAATATAAAGTTTCTACTGCATACACTTCCTCAGATTTTGCTTCAACCAGAAACTTTAACCAAAATGTTGACGACAGACAGACGGGCAGACGGACTGACAGACAAACATCGTCAATCTATAGACCGGAATTGCTTTGCAATGCAGCCAAATATTTACTGAACAACATGGTAAAATTTCTCTAAGCAAAATGGTAAAGATATCTTACTTTTTTTTCAACAACTTTGCGACATCGTTTCTACAAATATTTCAACAAAAGTAAGAAGGAAATTTTTTTCATTTGTGCACTTACGCTGCAGCTATTCCTAATTTCTTCATTCTTAAAACAAAACCTAAGCAATTACTAAATGTAAGGAAATAACTTCTTATAAATCTAAAAAATTGTTATATACACTTATACCAGTATTCCATCTATTCGTTGGTGTATGCTTGCACGTGTTCGATTTGGGACGGTATCTGACGTAATAGCATTATGATGTAATAAAATTTCAATAGAAACATCGGTTTTGTAGCGTACTTTCCCTGAATTTAATGTTGGTTTCCATGGAAATTAATGACATTACAACAGGTTTACATCATATACCGTCTCGAATGGGAAGTAACTCTGTATGACGAAAATCCTGAATACTTACAGCTGGAGTATATAAGCCCTCTCTGCTAAGGGCAGCTATAATATTACTGTTTTCTAGTATATTGGTGCCAGCGTACGCGTCACGCACTCTGTCTTGTTGTATAACCAGCATACATATGTCTGTTCTGAAATACGAAAAAATTATACTGAGATTGAAGTACATGCGGTATACATCAGCTGATAGTGGTATAAATACATGTAATATCTATATTGTACATGGATTCACTTTGTTGTATGCCATTTTTATTTATACTTTCTGTAAGAGAGGAATAGTCAATACACCTTTCCCCTAAATAAATCTATAAAAACTTCTGGACAACTTGTTAACAATGAATATATTTTTGTTAAACTATAAGATACACTTGAAATACATGTCATCCAGCGTACACTTACTGTGGATTAAAACAAAGATAGACTTACTGTGTACTAACGGTCCCTGTAGCTGTTTTGTGGTATCGTATCTGAGTCTTCACAAATTTAGTATTGGAAGTCAATGACTCTAATTCTCTGTAAGGAGAAAACAAATTTACATACATCTAATAATACAACAAAATTTCTTTAAATTCTCCAAATCAAAATTGTTAAATGTTAAATTTTGTAAAAGAATTGCACTCCCAATTTCTGTTAATTCTACTCAACATACTCATGTAGTGGCAAAAACAAATGCAATTAGAATACGTTATTTATTCACTGACCTTATTAGATTATCAACAAATGCTGTATCATCTTTCGTTGACATGGTTACTCGTACTTGGTCCAACTCTCCGGCAACATAGATCTGAAATGAAAATGTATCTCATAAAAGGAAAAGTGAATTTCAAATCATTATCTACATCTATGAAAGAAGTTGTTTACCACAACCTAAATGCCCTAGAACTGGCTAAAGGAAGCGCAAGAGGACCCAGTGAGTCTATATAATATAGCTCATTTAAGTATCTAAGTACCCTCCTATTAACAAATATTATTCAAAATTTATATCTTTTTCGATTCAAATTACCAAAGCCTCACATAGGAAAATCTAAATTTGGGCAGTTTGATATACATGTTAATGAGGTAAGATGTTTTAATTTGCAAGAAGGAAATAATTTAGTGTGATACCCCCCCCCCCCCTCCAAAACTAAAAATTTCAGGTAGTTTTTTTCAAAAGTGAGCGTGTCCAAATATTGTGTAGGATCTATTAAGATGAGTAATTTAACAAATAAACTACTGTTTAGTAAGATTACAAGTATGAAAGGCTGTGTCTGATAATTCAACATACCTTTATACTCTCCGTATCTCTGAATGACGGGTTAGCATAATCCTCCGCCCTAACTGTGACGGTGAAATATCCATTTATAAATGCCTTATATGAAGGGAATCCTACAGACAGCTGTCCAGAGTCAGAGTTAATAAGGAAAGCGTTATACACGGAGATATCACGAGTACCGTCATATGAACGATGTCGTATACTGTCGATAAAGTAACGGATTCTGTTGTTGGGATCCGAGTCTGGATCATAGGCCTTAACAGTGATGATCGTGTCTTTGTCTGGGAGATCAAACACATCTGAAAGAAATGTCAAAACTAGAATTATACCTTCAACCAAGGTTTCAAACTCCAAACAAAGAAGGTAATAAAATAATTCATCGTTTTATTTTTATTCAAGGACATCTACATGTAAAGGAGCAGGTTCGGTAACATGGAAAATCGGCCTTAATTTTAAAGTGTTTTAGATTTCGATAGTATTTCGTATCAAGGAAGTTAAATGTGTGGTTGTTTGAAATACCAAATAAATATTTCAAAATACGTGCAATACAACGAAAGATATGGCTTCAAAGTCGGCTTAAAGTCGTAAAATGCAGCAAAATCGTAAGAAATTGGCATAATTCTGGTCAAAATGTATGAAAATAAGTAGGGCGCCAGCCCTCACCAAAAATAATTTTCTTATAAATAGTTAGATTTGTAATTTATCTTTCGATCCACATAAAATTTATGTTGGGTAAGGGTTGGCGCCTATACTAATTTCAAAGATTTATGCACAAAATATGGCGATTTTCCTTCATTTTCCGACATGCAGAGTAAATGACGTCAAAATGTGACGTCATAACGAATGCACGTGACGTTTTGACAATGAAAAATATTTACTTTCTATTTCGCCAGGTATTTGAGATGAATATAAGAGATGCTGAATCATAATTTTCATAAAATTATTTTTCGCAAAAAATTAGGGCCGATTTTGGGTGTTCGTGAACCTACCCCTTTTTAAAATCTTACATACACTTACTAGAGATTAGCAAAGTTAACGATAATTTAAAATATAAAAGTTTATCAGAAGCCTGCTTGATACTTACTATGAAGAAGTTTATGGAAATGGCATTTGTCCTAAAATTTGACATTATATAAAGCATACCATTTTTAAAGCTAAAGTTCTTAAAAACTACAAAAAGAGAGTGAAAACTTTGTTATGTTCATCTAATACATGGAGCTTCCATTGTAGACAGTGAATTCTTTGCCTCTAGAACATTTTAAAGTTTCCCTCTTTATTTTCAATGGCACATATATACTTACATGAATACAATTCTCCCACTTCTGGGAATGTAGGCCCCTGGTCGTTGACATCGGTTACCTGAACCATTAGATACAGGACCTTGCTGGAATCTCGGGATGCCAGCAGGGTACGGTATTCCTCCTGGGTGTAACGTTTACGGCGCCCGACAGACGCTGCCTGGGAGGCCTCGATACACACCAAGAAAGTACTGTTCTGTTCTCTGTCCAGTGGTACGGCTGTCCTCACTTCTCCTGTAGTTGAATTCAGACTGAAGAAGCCTGATACATCTGTACCTGTAAATAGAATGAGTATTCTGTCAGTATTGCAAGCATTATAAAATACTCTACAAGCAGCAAAATTATCACGTAGAATAATTTGACCAAGAGTCAGAAGAAGTTGTATGATCTGGATTTTTTTTTTTCGCTGGTTTTTTAGGCTAGAATATTTGATATTGGAATCTCAAGCACGATAAATTTTTTTTGCCAAGTCTTCCTGCCTCCCTAACAATTTGATAATTATTAAGGAATCCTCACTAAATTTTAACAAATCCCTTTCAATTTTTTAAAAGTAAGATAATGTGTATATGTTAAAAAGTTCAATATGTACAATGTAATGAATAGAACAATCTGTAATACTCCTGACAGTGTACTTACAGTAAGGGTCGTCCGCTGGGTGGTATAAATCATACTGGACTTTGTTATATAGGGAAGAGTCAAGGTCACAAGCCTCGGCACGGAAAACATACGTGCCGGCAGGCATACCCTCCTCAATGTTAACAACCTCCGGCACATTGTACTACAAAATAAATGCTTCTAGTTTAGAAGACTTCGAAACATATAATTTGTCTATGTTAACTTAAAACCTATGCACTAAATACTGATTTCAGGGTGACATTGCTGTCACATTGAATTTTGCTACTCAGTACTGAGATTTATTCTCTCTTTTTCATTAATTTTCAATAAATCAATTTAATTGATGTTTATTTTAGTATGAAAAATTTATCTATGTTACCTGTTTGATTCACTTTAAAATGAATTTAGAAAAAAAATTTATAATCAATGTTTTTTTTCTCATTTTATGAGTGAAAGCAAATCAAGCTCAGGACAGAAGAATAGAAAAAATTAATGAAAAAAAAATAAAATAAATATATCCGGAACTTTCCCAAAGGAATGAAAAGTACCTCCAGCAGTAATAATGGTCAATACTGCAGCCCATGGACCCCTGACACAAGACTTCTACATTTTCCAAGCCATTTATTCAGGATTAAAGTAGTAGTTTTTGTCAATGCAAATCCAGAAGGACATTGACTGTTGACATATAAAAGACACAAAATCAATGTAGGTCGCCTTAGGTCATGGGTTAACACACATGTGTCATTAATGTAGGTCAAGAATTACTGTAGTAATGGGGGTAGGGATTTTCCTTTGGTGATGTGTATTTGATTCATGAAATTTCATCAGTTTATGTCTTGACTTTTTATGCACAAGTACTATATTATAAGCATTCTACGTTTGACCTTGACCTTGTGGATAGACAGACGGATGATAAGACAAATGGACAAAAAGACAGACCGATGAACAAAACTGGTAAAAAAATGGTATACCCAGATTAACTAAATTGGGGGGGGGGATATTAAAAAAAATAGATTATAATAAAGCCATAATCAGTGCACGGAAAAGATTTCTTTTGCTGTGACTCTGCATGTATAAAACCAAACCAACCAAATTTTTTTTCTACGTGAAGAAAAGGATCATATGCACGTTAAACAATCATTTCAAGTTAAGACAAAGAGAATGAGATCAAAGAGAGATGATCTTTCTTCAGAGTTCTTTATTGTGCAATACTTACTGAAATATAACCTCCCTGATAATAGGCAGTCATAGTAAAATATACAGTACTTAAATTGAATTTTACTTTTTTGGGTACATTTCACATTTAACCAACAATCCAGACATGAATTTAAGGCATTAGGGGTATAATACTCTACTTCTGGTTGTTTTGATCACAGAAAAATTAAATAACATGAAGTTGGCCGTAGACGCACGACTTCGGCAATGTTCGGAACCACACATTTTCATGGCGAATTCAATGAAACATTAGAAAAAATGAAATATCTAAAAATATTTAAGATATGGAAGAACATAATTTCTAGCTTTTCCACAATATTGTAATTATACCCCTAATACCTCAAAATATATTATACTTTTTATGTATTGAAAAAAGAAGAAATTTTATAAAAGATTCTCATATATGTTGAAACATATTGTTCATGCATCTTAGAGTATATATAAGTCATATCAACACATCATAATTCTAGGACTTTGATACGAACAGAAGGTATAAAGGAAAATTACCTGTTTGTTGGGACAGTTTTTGAATGACGGTAATTGATCATCTACATCCTGTAATCGTATGGTAAGTAATCGGGTACTCTGTAAAGTACTGTTTAAGGAATCTGTGGCCAGTAGGATAAGCTGTAAAGATAAAGTCATCGTAGATTGAAATATTTCTTCCAGAGGGAAGAGATGATACAAATAAAAACACAAATACTCAAATACAAATTTTTTCGGCCCCTTGGCCTTTATCACGTGTAAAAACGACGATATATAATAATTATTATAGATCACTTGATGAAGGCCACGGGGCCGAAAGTTTTAACTCTTGATAAAGGCCAAGGGGCCGAAAGTTTTAACACTTGATAAAGGCCAAGGGGCCGAAAAATTGTGTATTTGAGTGTTTGTGAATTTATTTGATAAAGTTACTGTTAATAGTGTCACTATGAAACACATTATAATCAGTATGTACATTCAATGTACAGAGTTACTTCCCACTTGGGATGGTATCTGACTTAAATACATTATGACATCATGGAATTCCTGTAGAAAAGTCATATTTTAAACATGTTTTCCCTGAATTTTATGCTCAATCCCATAGAATTTGATGACATCACAATTACTTTAAGTCAGATACCGTCCCAAATGGGAAGGGAACAGAAGGCTGAATATTGTACTTTAAATCCTACCATAATCTTAAATGTTAGACCTTTCCTATAAAAGATTTCTGCTAATTTAAAAGCTCTTAAAGAGAAATCCACTATTTGGATACTAGGAAGTTCTAATCAATAGGTCACTTACCGAAATTCATAATGGCTGACAAAATGACGAAAAATGTCTGAAGTAGGCAATTTTTGTGCCCTTTTTCATTGTAAGGTCACAATGGAATTGCGTCATTAAACAGTGATGTCATATTGTAAAACAACGCCAAAAGATGGTGACTCGGATATTTTGTGCTTTCTATCAAAATCGCAAAATAGTCTATTAAACAACAAAAGAAATTCTTACGTCATATATCTCCTGTGATTCTCTATCCAGCACACCTTTAACAGTAATGTTACCAGTCACAGGATCAATGCTGAACACGTCTGATCCTGTAGGACTATTAGGATTGGACAAGAAGCTGTAGATGGCATTGGCACCTGCTGTACGCGGAAAGGCAATGGCTTGGTACACAAACGTATTTACTGGATCATTCTACAATGAAATAGTCAATTCTTCTGGTAATAAATCACAATAAAACACCGCTAAAGACGGTATGGCCGGATTGCAAAGTAAGTTTTTTTCACCAACTGGGTCAACGTCACTAAGTCAAATATTACAGCATACATTAAGAGGTCTTCTCAGAGGCAACCTACATGTATAATATAAAGTTTCTACTACATACAGTTCCTTAGATTTTGCTCAAACCATAAACTTTAACCAAAATCTTTAACTAGGTCAAAGTCCAAGGTCAAGGTCACAATGTCAAATGTTACGGCATAAATTGAAAGGTCTTGTCATGGGCAACCTTCATGAATAATATAAAGTTTTTACTGCATACAGTTCCTTAGATTTTACTTAAACCAGAAACTTTTAACCAAAATCTTTAACTAGGTCAAAGTCCAAGGTCAAGGTCACAATGTCAAATGTTACGGCATAAATTGAAAGGTCTCGTCATGGGCAACCTAAATGTATAATATAAGGTTTCCACTGCATACAGTTCCATAGATTTTGCTTAAACCAGAAACTTTAACCAAAATCTTTAACTGGGTCAAAGTCCAAGGTCAAGGCCTCTAGGTCAAATGTTATGGCATAAATTAAAAGGTCTCGTCATGGGCAACCTAAATGTATAATATGAGGTTTCTACTGCATACAGTTCCATAGATTTTGCTTAAACCAGAAACTTTGACCAAAATCTTTATCTAGGTCAAAGTCCAGGGTCAAGGTCACTAGGTCAAATGTTACAGCATAAATTGAAAGGTCTTGTCATGGGCAAGCTTCATGCATGATATAAAGTTTTTACTGCATACAGTTCCTTAGACTTTGCCTCAACCAGGAACTTTAACCAAAATCTTTAACTAGGTCAAAGTCCAAGGTCAAGGTCACTAGGTTAAATGTTACGGCATAAATTGAAAGGTCTTGTCATGGGCAAGCTTCATGTATAATATAAAGTTTATACTGCATATAGTTCCTTAGATTTTGCCTCAACCAGAAACCTTAACCAAAATTTTGACGGCAGATGGACGGACAGACAGACGGACGGACAGAAGGACGGACATCGTCAATCTATAGACTGGAATTGCTTTGCAATCCAACCAAAAACATGATTGCTTACTTACACTATTGTAGTGAAAAAAAAAACACCGCTAAAGACCATATGGCCGGATTGCAAAGTAAGTTTTTGTCACTAACCAGGAATTTTAACCAAAATCTTTAACTAGGTCAAAGTCCACGGTCAAGGTCACTAGGTCAAATGTTACGGCATAAATTGAAAGGTCTTGTGATGGGCAAGCTTCATGTATAATATAAAGTTTCTACTGCATATAGTTCCTTAGATTTTGCCTCAACCAGAAACTTTAACTAAAATGTTGACGGCAGACGGACATCGTCAATCTATAGACCAGAATTGCTTTGCAATCCAGCCAATGATTCAGTCATTTTGATATTCTTTATAGAAGTGTAATGAGTACGTTATCAGCTCTTTTTCAAATTTAATAAAATGAGCTAATCCGTATAGATACATCACTCAGGTACATCAGATTGTACATCTATTTGTTGTAAAAGGAAAAATTCAGTCATATATATATACATGCATTGAGCTACAGGTAATTAAAAACTTCTTTACAAAGCACAAACCTCTCTAACAGTATTGACGACGAATCCAATGCCAGGTTGTCTCCAGATTGGCTGACCATTGTCCAATTGTCCACTACTAATGTTGATATTGACCATTGCGTAAGTTATTAGTACAGGTGTACCCTGGTCTCTGGCCTGTACCTGGAAGCGATATGGACTCCTGAAGGAGGCACCTTCCAGATTGCTCCTACTGTAGATATATCCTTCTATCGGGTCAATTCCGAATAAAATGGCAGCTGTCGAAGTAGAAATAAATATTGCACTGAGTCATGACATTATACTAGAATGGCAGCATTCCATGGAACGCATGGATCACCTGTGAAACAAATTATATGGGGTAAGACACCTGTAGTGTGACAGACAGACGGATGGACAGACAATGGACAATGTGTTCCGTTAATGTCACTATGCTTACAAAAACGTACTGTAGAGCTACATATTTTCATACTGTTAAACCTTTATTTCAAAGCAACCATATTCTTCAGAAAGAGACCATGACTGAAAATCATGAATTAGCTAATACATGTACAAGATAGAGATTTTTTTGAGGGCATTTTAACATTTGCAGTCGATATAAAGGAGTAAATTTATCATAAATGTATTGAACTAAAAGTCTGCAGTTGTATAGTTTGGAATCTTATGAATCAGTTGATACATACCCTCATTGCTGATGTTGGAGAAAGAATATATAATTTCTCCATTTTGTCCACCATCATTGTCTCTGGCCCTGATCTGACCAATGTTACGTCCTACGTCAAAACTCTCAACAGTGTAGAAGAAATACTCGGAGGACGTGAAGTTTGGTCTGTTGTCGTTAATATCCAGAACTCTGATCGTCAACTGAAAAATAAAAGGCGTTTAAAAATTCATAAAGTCTGCCATGGCATGTTTCGGCCCTAACGATAAAAAGGAGAGGGTTGTGTACAAGGCAAATGTAAATATTTATATGCTACAGAAACCCTTGTTGAGTAAAACCTCTGTAAAGGTCTTATGTGCTAAACAGCACAAGAATTAAATAAGTAAGTAAGTTAGTAAGTAAAGAAATTTGAATTCCTCAACCAGGTAGTGGAATTGGCCTAAGTTCCACAAACTCAAACAAATGATGTCATTTTATTAATCAATTCTGAAAATTAGTAAATGTCCTATTGTGACATCATAATGCAAAAAAACAGTAGTCAATTTTCCAATTATTCCTAAGACCCAACATGACATATTTTGGCGAAAATTTAAACTATGACGTCATAAATAAATCCTTGGAAATCAAGAAAGCAATGTCGAAGTACCTGTTATCATTTGTGAGGTCACAATTGGAAAGTCCACAAAATTATGTCATGTCAGGTCTTTCACATCTAAAATCTAGGTTCGGAACGGTAATTCTGATAATTGGGGAAATGTCTATTGTATGACATCATTTCTTGAAGGTTTCTTTTTTACTCTCAGTGGAATGGTGGATAATAGAAACACGTTTTTGACCAATTGGCCTTTACTACGTGTGAAAGAAACAAATTAGAATAAATCCATATTGTATTAAACCTTCTCATAAGCTAAGACTGATTTGTAGATTGTAAAATTTATGTAACTAAGCTTGTTATTTCTCTCAAATGATAAAGACCAAAATTATAATTGTTTAATATTAGTGGTAAAAGTCTATAACTCACTTGTATCATTAATTGAACATGAACGTATTTAGATTAATCCAAGGTATGGATCGACCCTGTCATACAGTTAAACCTGTATTAAGAGACCCTTTCAGGGAAGGTAAAATCAAGGTCACATAAGACAGCGTTCTCCGAACAGAGTTGTCTTCTCTTTACAGTTGAAACAATCTCTGCCACAGACTCCAAGAACCCTACCCTAATGTAATGGCAGACAGAACTAAAGTAACTATGACATCATAGCAACGTTAAGTTAAGTTTTGCTTTATGGCGACAAGTCTGTGACAGTGACGTTGTACAGTACAGTAACAGAACGTAAACTTGGGCTGTCTGGAGTTTGATAAGACAGATGGTCTCTTAATGCAAAAGTTGTTAAATTAAGAAATGAGAGGAAGTCTTTTGATACACTAGGCCGCTAAGACAGTTTTAAGTGTATATTGAGAGAGTATGCCAAATACTTACAGGTCTTGTCACCGTATTTCGTATCTGTGAAATGTTGGCATTAGGATTATCGGTGGCTTGTAATGTTAGTTTGTACTCTGGAATCCTCTCATAGTCTAATGTCGTCCCATTGCTTACGATAATGATGCCCTATAAAGTATAAATCAATTGTTACAGAAATAGAATACTGGATAACTTTATAAATGTATATTTTATTTAAATTCTTTCAATTTTACAAGATGTCTTACTTTCACTAACTACAAATACCATGAGTGACAAATTAATTTTTTTATTGGTAAATGATACAATTTTCATTGTTTTTTTTTTTATTAAACATGCTATAATGTCACTCTAATACCTCCAATCTCCCAAACATGTGTTGAGCATCTAACTTGAAATAAAAGACAACATACTTTTTCTCTTTTTTTTAGGTTTGAGGGGATGATTCAATGGGTAAATTACACAATATACATAAATTTAATTCCCAGGTTTCTGGAAAATACTTTGCTCAGTAGCGACCCTTCACTCTTTCAGGAAGAAGAAGAAGTTTGCTTAATCTCAAATTTTAGATAATTTATATGTCAATAATGCAACATAACTTAATTCATCATTATTAGTATACTTTTTTCATTCTTTCATAAAGAAAATAAATTTGACATGTATGAAATACAAGTATTAGTACTTTAGTAATCATAGTTATCATATATAATTAATCATTTAGTAGTCTATATCTCGTCACAATAGAGGATAAGACATTTTTCAGTTATTGTCGGAAAAAAATATATCTGTAAAAGTTTTGGACTGATTCAAATGTTTTTAAAATGTCTTCAAATTCATAGTATCATTTAAGAACAGATACATTTTCAGCATGGACTAGACATGCACATTTCGGGTATTTAACCCTCGTCAGTGTTGAATTTAATCAAATGAATGCGATAAAGTTTGTACCTCTCCCTAGACATTTTTATAGCTATATAGTCGTGTTATCCTGTAAAATCTACCACACATACGTGTACATCTGATGGTAGTATAATGTCATGCATAATCACGCTTCAAGCTAAATAAAAATTTTATACATTCTGCATAAAGATAAATTTTCCAATACAATCTGTTTAAAGATAGATGGATTTTTTTTCTAGATAACAACAATACATTAAGATAATCAAATCAAATGATCTAATTAGATGAACGATATTTTTTGTGCATCAAGCTGCTCTGTGACGGCAATGTCGGGACATTTTACTTTCTTTATGAAGCGTGATTAGCTGGACACACAATTTGTTCATGGTCGGATACGAAAATGTATAGGGTCAAATGAAAATCTCTCTAAAAGCTTTCCCATCCTTACATTTTGTATCAGGATGCCAACAAACTGTGTTTGCATTAGCATTAGGCAATTGTAATTAAATATTTTGTTTAACGTCCATCTGGAACTTTTTCTGAGAGTCACTCAGCTGAAAGACACGAAAACACACAAACACAAGGTCAGTATGACTGAATCAGGAAAAGATGAATGAAAACAAAATAGGAGAAAATTCTTTCTACAAGTGAGATGGATAATTCTGACTTAATTTTTTGAAGAAATACTATTATCAATTGGTATTGACAATGATACAGGCATGTTTGGTTTTCAAAATCATTTACTGAGATGTAGTTTGATTTTGAATCAAATTCTCTTATGATATTTTTTGAAAGGAAAAAATGCAAGTTTGTGTGTGTTTTCCGTGCAATTTTCCAAAATGGTTTGCGCTTGTAGGCATAAAACAAAATATCTTATTTCTACAGCATTTGAGTCCATACACAAGTTACTAAGCCAAGCCATACTACATGTACTATGCACGCCTTACCTGGTTACCATTGGTCTGAAATAGTGTAGTTTTCAAAAGCATGATATTGGCGCTAATTTTCGTAAACTAGCAGGATGCATGGGTTTCATATAACTAGTGTCGCAATGCTTCACAGGCGACACAAACATAAGGGTGAATACAAAATGGAGTAACATGGAAAAAGCTGAAGTAATCCTACAAATATGAGGTATTCAGCATCTATCTATCTATCTATCGATCTCATAACAATATATACATGTATCTAATACATATGTAGCTTCTATCTTGAATACCTATCTTGAGAATTGACTTGAGGGATAGCCAGATATCCAACATAGCTTACATAAGTGGAGTAATTCATTATGATGTCATAAAGAAATGGTATTTTTTGACAATCATAATGTAAAAGTCTGCCAGATGGTCTGACGTCGGACATTTGGCCATTCCTCAATGACAGATTGGCCTTAAAATTATGTATTTTATGTATTTTAACAGAGCAAACAACTATTATTCACAGAGTGCCTAAAACATTGAATTTTTTTTTCTTGGATGAACTTGGTGATTTTTTCAAACTAAAGGTAAAATTGACAATAGTTTGTGATATCCCGGGATGGTGCAAAATGCTCCAGAATGTATCGAGTAAATGAAGTGAAATTCTTAGATAGCACCTATACTATATTGAATCCAATACAATTTTACTCAAGAAATTAAAGATAATTTGCTCTTCAAGCATCTGATTTGAACTATACTATGTATCTAATGTATAAATTGGATTTTACATGTAACTAGCAACTTTTATTCTAGGGAAAAATGAAGCTCGTAAATAAGTTTTGCGAAGGCGCTAATAGGAAGTTGTAATAAGATGACTAAAACTTATCTTTCAGCAATAATCAAGGGTTTGGTAGGATTTCATACTAGAAAATATATCTAGAGGATGGCTATGTAATAAATACCTGAGGTAAAATAGTAAAGTCCCCCGAGTTCTGACCAGCGATGGTATACTGTATCGCAGCGTAACTACCGCTGTCTTTGTCTGTGGCAAACACAGTGGCCACCTGACTGGGGTAGCGTCTGTCTTCACTTATTGTAAAGTTATAACTCTATAAATACAAAAAATACATTTTATAAAACATCTTTCCCTTAGAAAAAAAGAAAACAAAAGAAGTCTAAAAATAATAAGTATGAGTGAGCCTTATTGTAGGAGCTAGCACAAAAGTTCGTGAAGCATACTGACTTTAACATCAGTATTATGGGGTTCTAACTATTGTACTGATACATTTTTGCTGCAGTTGCATATCTATGGACCAGCACATTTGTAATAGAAAAGGAGTTAGAGAAGATTTTTTAAATCTCAAAACAAACACTCAAAAACTAAGCTCACAGGGATACAAGAAGGAAATCCAGTAATGTTGTGGTTCACTATCCTCTATATAAATACAAATAAATGCATGTAAGTGTCTTAATTTTGTGTTTTGTTAGGCCGTGTTTTGCGCCATCATAACTATATATCAGTGGAAACAAGCTGTTTTGAGGGTATATTCTATGAAGGCTAATTCTCAAGGCACCAGAATTTCCTAATTTTCTGGTGCCTTGATACATGTATCTGTCGTTGATGGTACTTGTGCTTTATACTTACGTCATAGAAGAATTCCGGTTTGTTATCGTTAATATCCTGAACCTGTACGGTGATATTAGCCACGGCCGATCGAGTCCCGTCGTCTGTTACAGCTCTGACACTCATATAAACCCGTTTAAGATTCAGGTTTTCATAATCTAGTCTATTCTTAATCATTAGCTGACCTAAATGTACAAAATCAAGAACATGACAACTAAAATGGTTGATAAATTTGTTGTACATGTAGTTATACTCTTTGTAATTTTGCCCTTGTAAACATGGTAAAAGTGACACATTTTTGATATCTTATTTCAAATTAATTAATCATGGGATAACAAGTAAAGCTACCTGTACATTCACTTATGTCTACAAAAATTACTAACAATTACTCTGAAACAGCTCAATAAATTTTACCTGAAGTTCTATTTACAGAGAAGAAATTGCCCTCATCTGAAATGATCTCAAAGTTCCTGATTTGTCTGGAAATGGTTGGATCAGTAGCTATAAGCGTACTGATTGTTCTGTTGAGAGGCATTTCCTCTGGTAGGGTGTAAAAGTAGTTGGGGTTGGTAGGGGTCCAAGGAGCGGCAAAGTATGGAGTCGGGTCAGCAGTTCCCAGGATTGTAATGATCACATTTGCTAAAAAATAACAATACAAATAATCTTTATATGCATTTACCACAAGAGTTATGTATTCTAAAGTATTATTAATACGTTATTGAAAATTTTTTAGTAGTATAGAAAAATAGTCTATGCCAAACAAAAAAACCTATACAGGATGAGACGCAGGATAAAGAGTCCAATAATTCACCAAAATTTCACATCTCATCTTATACTTTATATGCAGAAACGTTTGCAGATCTTTCATTGATAAAAAAGAGGCTTCATTGCTTTCCACGTCCTTCTTATGCCTAATGATTGGTCAATTATGTGATTAAATTGTTTGATTGACAGACATGAACTCTGTTAATAAACAAACTACTGTCAGAAGGGAGATTGATAATCAAGGTTGTATGCCATTATAAATGACCTATGAAATATTTCTAAGCTATTGACAATTTTTTTCATGCTGAGATTTATGTTTGCAGTCCCAGGGAATTGCAAAAGTAAAGCTGATTTATATATATATGGCATTTTTTTTTCTTTTTTTGGCTACATAATGACAAGTGCTACTCACCTGTTGCTGTTTGTAAGCTTGTAGCATTAACATCAGTGACCACTGTGGTCATTTCTATTTCGGCCGCGCTATCTCTGTCCAGCGGGGTCTTCACCTTTATCCAACCAGTGGTAGGCTCTATTTCAAAAGCCTCCTACAAAACATTAAGATTAAATGATCACTTGTTAAAAAGAATATGAACATTATAGATTTATTATATTATTCTTGTCCAGGCTTGTTTTGACGTAAATAAATTTCAAAAATCATGTAGGAATATAAAGTGAATTTTTGACTTTCATCAGAGTATTAACTTTGATTTGTCATATTACAAGTAGAGCTAAACTGCAAGTCTGACCAAAGCCTGCCATATTTAAATACATACTATTTTTGACATTGCTTAATCTTTGTTACTGTAGGCTTAGTTATAATTGACCCTTCCGATTGCGGAAAAATAATGCAAAATTTCGTGATGTCACAATGCTTTTTCCTCGGACAAACAAGCTTCGAACCTCGGTCAAACATCGAAATTGCATTGTGACGTCATGGAATTTCTAAATTTTTTTCCCGCGTTTGGAAGGGTCAATTGTGCAATCAAGGTTTAGTTGATGGACCACTAAGAGGGGTTAAATTGGTATAACAGTGCAATCATTATGAAGCATTAACATATGTTTCTCTGTCACAATTCATATAGTCTATAGTATATAAAGCATATTTTTGACTTTTCACTTTCATGATGACTCTCATCTGCTAAAATGGGAAATTCAACTGAAAATAACTACACAACAGTATCAAAGATAAAACACGACTCACTATGCATTGGTTAATATACATGTACATCTACGTTAATTTAATTATCAAATCCTAACCAATCACTTACATGTATTTACTTAATAAATATCTCAATACAACCAAAAATTAACTTTACCCTGTAGTCAAAAGGAAAGAACACCGAGACTTGTTCTCCACCACTGTTACGGGCAGTTATGCTTGACCTCAGAATGGAGTACCCCAAAACACTGGACGTATCGGGATCTGTCGCAGATACTTTGAGCACCGAGGTACCAACAGCCACATCTAAGAAAGAGCAGACAAATCTTTTCTTACATGCTTTTAAGTTACATGGGTTATCATGTAAAATCATATGAAATGGATTCCTTCAATGTACACTTCACTCCTTCTTTTAATTATCTGATATCAAGTAGTAAAACATAAGTTTCAAGAAGGAAAAAACATCACTTATCCAGAACAGGTATGTTTTCTGTCATATAGTTGATCCTAGAAATATGACAATGACCTTTAAAGGTGACCTTGATCCTTATTTGGTATCGAGTCTTATCATGCTTGACTGACTATGCAGGTTTGATGGAAACATAATGCATATCAATAAAATTATAGGATATATGCAAAAGTGTGATTACCAGACAGATGGACAGACGGATGGAGGGAGGGACAGACAGATGCCTAACAAAGACCTATAAGTTGCTCTTGCATTGCTAGCGACATAAAAATGATTTTTGTTGTCTTCAAAGAATATTAAACAAAAGCACAAGGAGCGTATATGTGTAATATGAAAACCCTATCACTTTCTGCTCAAAAGTTTTGTACTATGCTGGAAGTTTCTGACAGACAAGGAGATGGGACAAAAACAAAAACCTGCCAATCTCCCAATACGGGGAACAAAAATCAAATCTGCAGAAACTCTAGAATCTACTTCTAACTTACCTTCCTGAACATTCTCAAGATAAACCTGAGTTAGGAAAGAAGGATTTTTGTTGTTTGCATCAGTTAAGGTCACCCGTACTGAAGCTGTGCCAGTCTTAGGAGGGCTACCTTGATCACGTGCATGGACCTAAATCAGAAGCAGAAAAATTATATAGTAAAGATTGTTAAATACTTGAGACAAAAGTGGACATTTTTTGCTTACTAACATCATTCAATTTAGCAAGGACTGTAAATGTGGTTATTTTTCCTGGAGGAAATTTCTTGTTTTTGACATTCAGAAGTTACGCTTGGGGGAATTCGCAATATAAATGATTCTGCCTGCCTAAGAATGCAGGGCTTTTACAGTATGCTTTTGACAAATAATGGGTCCTACAGATAAAATTATGTTTATATCCTAATTTCTACTTACCGTAATATTGTAAATTCCGATGGTGTCCACATCTAGGTTAGCTCTGTCACTGACTTGTACACGTCCCGTCGTATCGACTGTAAAATCGTCACTGCCACCAGTCCATATGTAATACGACAACTCTCCGTTAGAACCAAAATCATTATCTGTGGCAGTGAGCTGGGTAACAAGCGTGCCTGTTGAAACATGAAATAAATCAATAAAAATAAGACAGTGTGTTTACTTTCATTTGCAATATGTATATGTAATATGTTTATGTAATGGATCACTTGACAAAATTTACAAGGAATGACAAAATGACGTAAAATGTCTGATGTAGGTGCTTTTTGCGCTCTTTCTCATTGTTATGTCATAGTGGAATCGTGTCTTTAACTGTGAAGTCACAATGAAACATAGGTAATCACAGATTACGAAGCTCACCTCGTGACAGCAAAATTCAATTCAAACATATTTCTTAGTACATGTATATTGGCTTTAAAAGGCAAAACCACTCAAGCAGAAAAAGTAGGTCAAGGTCACTTTATGAAAGTTTGATCAAAGATACATCCAATATGCAAGTTTGGTACATGTAGCAGTTATACTTTGCTCAATATTGGCTTTATAGAGCAAAATCACTCAAGCGGAAAAAGTAGGTCGAGGTCATTTTATGAAAGTTTGATCAAAGATACATCTAATATGCAAGTTTGGAACATCTAGCACTTATACTTTGCTCAATATTGGCTTTTAAAGGCAAAATCACTCAAGCGGAAAAAGTAGGTCAAGGTCATTTTATGAAAGTTTGATCAAAGATACATCCAATATGCAAGTTTGGTACATGTAGCACTTATACTTTGCTCAATATTGGCTTTTAAAAGCGAAATCACTCAAGTGGAAAAAGTAGGTCAGATGCTGCATCCGATGCATGGGTCCATCTCGGCATCCAAAGATGAATCACTTGTGCAAGTTTGGTTACTGTAGCATTAGTACTTTGTCACATACTGAGCTACCCCAAACTTCTTATCCAAATCACTCAAGCGGAAAATGTAGGTCAGATGCTGCATCCGATGCATGGGTTCACCTCAGCATCCAAAGATGAATCACTTGTTCAAGTTTGGTTACTGTAGCATTAGTACTTTGTCAGATATTGAACTACATCCCAAGCTTCTTAACCAAGTCACTCAAGCAGAAAATGTAGGTCAGATGCTGCATCCGATGCATGGGTTCACCTCAGCATCCAAAGATGAATCACTTGGGCAAGTTTGGTTACTGTAACATCAGTACTTTGTCAGATACTGAGCTACCCCAAACTTCTTAACCAAGTCACTCAAGCGGAAAATGTAGGTCAGATGCTGCATACGATGCATGGATTCACCTCAGCATCCAAAGATGAATCACTTGTGCCAGTTTGGTTACTGTAGCATAAGTACTTTGTCAGATACTGAGCTACCCCAAACTTCTTAACCAAGTCACTCAAGCGGAAAATGTAGGTCAGATGCTGCATCCGATGCATGGGTTCACCTCAGCATCCAAAGATGAATCACTTGTGCAAGTTTCGTTACTGTAGCATTAGTACTTTGTCAGATACTGAGCTACCCCAAACTTCTTAACCGGACGCGGACGCGTGGGGTTATAGCATAAGCTCACTCAACTTCGTCGAGGTGAGCTAAAAACAATGCTTAAATATGTGGACTTGGACAATTTGAACTCAATTTCAAGACCTGAAAATTTACGATGAAATTACGTTTATATTTACATGTTGCACGTTAATCACTTTTAGATCAGTGGCTTTCAGTAATGGCCCTGTCACACCTTCACTTTTTTGGCCTACGCACGAGTAACGACCAAATAAATTTCCAACACGTCGAAGAACGTTGAGGTGGCTGGCTGATCGCTGGCTAGTCATTGTGTGGCCACTGGGTGATCGCTGGAGGACGTTGGCATGCGACGAAAAATTATGTGTATGCACAAAACGGCCGACGACTGCCCAGCATCCAATCGTTAGTTGTGAAGTCGTTAGGAGGTCGTTGGGAGGTTGCCAGGCACATGCTGGGCATGCATTCCCGCGCGCTGTGCAGTCGCCGATAATTCCTACAACCATGTAACGACATCGGAGCACATGTCTAATGCGTACACAGCGACCCTCTGGCGATGGTCTAACTTCCTCAACGTGTGCCCAACGACAGCCTAACGTCCTTTTTGCGTGTGCATAACGTCTTGACAGCGACCTTAATGACCTGTTCATGTTAAATGTATTTTCATCTCAGTAATAAACCAAGTCTTGCTCTAGTCTAGATCTGAATATCATTTAGACAGATACAGATAGCTCTTCTGAATCATCAGAATTATATCATGTACGTATTATTATACATGATGAGAAAAAAATGTAGTAAACGTCGAAGGTACTGGGTGAGAATGTGGATTGCCAGAAGACAAGAGTTTGGTATCTACGACCAATTCATGGTCTAATTAAGAACAGAAGATCAAGCATCATTCATTAATTTTCTTCGGATGCCTCCATTGATGTTTGACGAACTTTTGAGGGTTGATGTTTGGCATCTTTCCTCTTCAGGGTCTGTTTCAAAATGACTGAGTAAATAGAAAACAAAGAAGTTTTAAAGATATTTTGATTCAATATCGATCAATTACTTGCACGTTGTAGGTCGTTAAAAGGTCGCTGGCAAGTCGTTAGACAAACGTTGCAAGGTCGTTGAGCACGCGTTATAGAATGTTAACAGGTAAATTGTAAACTAATTTTATGAGTTGGGAAGTCGCTGAGGTCGTTGGGAACGTTCTCCATGCACTAGAAGGTCGCTACGCGTGCGTTAAGAACGTTGCTCCATAATGAGTTTTCGGACCAAACCCCGATGTTCTTCAGCGTGTTGAAGGCTGTTACGTGTGCGTCGGCTAAAAAAGTGAAGGTGTGACAGGACCATAAACAATGCACCATTCATGCAAGGAATAATTGGAAAATAAACCATATCAAAATTTTTTTTTCCTAAGAGCGGCTAAATATTACAGATGGTTACTTGTTGTTTATCATAGCACAGTTGATTGAAAAGTAATAAATGACATTACCCACAGGAGCTAATTCGCTGATGATGCCAGTGTAGAATGATGGATTAAATATCGGCTCATGATTGTTCAAATCCTGTAAGTAATCACCATTTCAGTGTTATTTCAAATTAAACAATGAGGAGATATGACTAACATATCAGTGTGAATATTTATACAACTTCAAATTACTTTGTTGGGTCTTTTTAATTTTTGTTAAAACACATTTACACTGTATCTTTATGGACACATGTAGTCATAATATTGGGTTGTTCCGATAAACATCAGTTTATACCAGTATATATCTTTAGAGATCTGGAGCCTGTTTTGCAAAAATATCTACATACTTCTTATAAACTAAAACTTGCGATAATTAGTTTCTGAATTTGGATTTAGTATGCAGAAATGCTATCAAAAAGGACAACATAATCTAAAGTGAAAAAGATTTTTGTAAGTATTTTGTAAAACAGGCTCCTGTAATTTCAAACTGGAAACTTTAATGTAGAACTTACATTAATAGAGATTGTGATGGTAGCATTAGCTGTCAGGGGTGGTACACCAGAATCCACAGCCTGCACCACCAAGGTGAAACTGAAAATAGGGACAGCATTACTTGATTATTATATATAGAATTCCTATTTTATTTTTCAATTTCTACAGAGGTCAGAGACTTTGTACTACTAAGGGGTGTTATTACATGTGGACATAGGATGCTCTGTAAGAAAGAAAATTCTAGTTCACACTGTATATACATGTAATAAAATACAAACATAGGGTAATCAAATATTACATAGCTCGCCTATACAGGATTTTGTCAGAAACCAGGTTAAAGTTTTTGAAAAGTAGGTCAAAGTCCAAGGTCAAGGTTACTATGTCAAAGGTCATGGTCTCAAATGAAAGGTATTGTCACAAGATATCTACATGTGAAATATCAAAGCCCTACCACTTACAGTTCAAGAGATATAGCCCAGGTTAAAGTTTTGTCTACGGACGACAACGACGCCGAGGGTATGGCATTAGCTCTCCGGACTTTTTCTTCCTGGCGAGCTAAAAAGGAACTTTATGAGGTCAATTTTTCATTATATCGTATATTAGAAAACATTCGTGTGTGTCACATTTTTGCTAAGTTTGCTATCATGATCAAATTGCAAAAAAAATATACAACAAAAAAAAAGGAGAACAAAATTCATGTCCCTTTATAACACAGAGGTGTGCATGGTTACATGTAATGGATTAATTATGTGTACACACTTCTCCCCTATTGTACAACTATATTTTGTTTTGGCCATGTAACAGGATGGCTGTATAAAAATGTTTAAGTGTACAATTAACAGGGGGAGGGGGATATAGCATGGAAAAAGTATGTGTACTATGTAGGTATTGATACATAAACTAAGTAACTACATGTTTGAAGTTGGTAGTTATGCATGCTCGGCCTGTGACTCACAATACAAAAATCTTATGCAAAATTCTGCTTCTTGTAGATTGGTGAAAATACAAACATAGGGTAATCAAAGATTACATAGCTCGCCTATACAGGTTTTTGTCAGAAACCAGGTTAAAGTTTTTGAAAAGTAGGTCAAAGTCCAAGGTCACTAGGTCAAAGGTCATGGTCTCAAATGAAAAATCTCGTCACAAGGTATCTACATGTGAAATATCAAAGCCCTACCCCTTATAGTTCAAGAGATATAGCCCAGGTTAAAGTTTTGTCTATGGACGACGACAACGACGACGCAGAGGGTATGGCATTAGCTCTCCGGACTTTTCGTCCCAGCCAGCTAAAAACATGGCACTGTTGTTTCAGGTTATATTTGCTAAATCTACCCAACACAAAAATACCCAAACATACGGCATAGACCTGATGATATATGTAATATTGTCCTTGGACTATTTAGTATTACTCAGCAATAATGCTTTTTAAAAAGATGTAAACTCTTCCATGAAAACTCAACAAAGTTGAGCCCTACAGAATATGTCTCTTCCGTGGTATCACATTTCAATACAGACTGATTAGTATTCTAAAATAAGACCTATTGTCATCTAATATGGAAGTTAGCAAATACTTCTAACCAAGATTATACGGATATTTTTGCGCACTCTTTGACTATTCTCCATTATTTTGACGTCATCAATTTACTAGGGCAGAAAAGTTGCCCAAGTATTGAACAATGGTTTAGGTATGTGACTAAATACAAATTAAAACAGACACTCTGTAGTTACTAACTTGCGTATTGGTAAAACGTCCTATTACATAGTGTCCTTACTTCAAGGTAAAATAACACACTTACAATCCTCTCCTCCCTGGTGTTTCCTCGTAGTTAAGTCCCCTGCTCAGTGACAGACTGCCGGTCACTTGGTTCAGCACAAAGGCGTTGTCATTTGTATTACCACTCAAAATCCTGTACCTAATGTTTGTACCCGACTCGACATCGGTGGCCTACATAACGAACAGAACAACAGTATATAGGACAAATTACAAACACAGAGCTTTGCTTATTGCTATATAACGTACCAAAATCACATAATTACCTAATCTCTATGCTATCTTAGCTGAATTAGATGTACTTTCCATAATAATTTTAGAATACATGTATTTCTTTATCAACGTACTGTACATGTAGAATCATTCACTGTGTATTAATCATCACTACTTTCCTGGTCGCTATGCATCACAAAAGTTCATCTCGGCGAATGAAAATAAGAAATGGATAGTTCAATAGCATCGGGAACAAATCCATGAATCATGGTCAAAGCAAAAAGGTTGATATTTAGTACCTGTGAATGATTCTACTTATAAAGTATCCCAAATTTTGCCTATTTTACTGGTTTATATTTCAAAATGTAATTTACATTTCAAAATTTTGTCTGTTTTACTGGTTTACATTTCAAAATTCATCACTTCAAAACTTTCTTTTCACATCCCGGTAATTTTCCTACATACCTGAACTTGTACAGGGATAAGGAGAGCAGTAGAATTTTCATTAACAGTAGTACTGTAAGAGCTTTGTAGAAATACTGGCGGCGAGTCATTGTAATCAGTAACGTTAATCGTCAGAGGAATAACGGTTTGTCGAGGGGAACTTCCTCGGTCTTCAGCAACGAAAAGTAACGCATAAATAGGATTAGTCTCAAAATCCAAGGGCTCCCTAAGGGAAACATAGCCAGTGTCTGGATCCACGTTGAATCTGAAATGTACATACATGTATAAGTTCAGATGGTAGAAAATAGACTGGTCACAATCACATAGAATGCAATGTGCTTATATCATATCATACATAAACATAGGTAATCACAGATTACGAAGCTCAACTCGTGGCAGCAAAATTCAATTCAAACATATTTCTAAGTACATGTATATTGGCTTTTAAAGACAAAATAATTCAAGCGGAAAAAGTAGGTCAAGGTCATTTTATGAAAGTTTGATCAAAGATACATCCAATATGCAAGTTTGGAACATGTAGCACTTATACTTTGCTCAATATTGGCTTTCAAAGGCAAAATCACTCAAGTGGAAAAAGTAGGTCAAGGTCATTTTATGAAAGTTTGATCAAAGATACATCCAATATGCAAGTTTGGCATATGTAGCACTTATACTTTGCACAATATTGGCTTATAAAGGCAAAATCACTCAAGCGGAAAAAGTAGGTCAAGGTCATTTTATGAAAGTTTGATCAAAGATACATCCAATATGCAAGTCTGGTGTATGTAGCACTTATACTTTGCTCAATATTGGCTTTTAAAGCAAAATCACTCAAGTGGAAAAACTAGGTCAGATGCTGCATCCGATGCATGGGTTCCTCTCAGTATCCCAAGATGAATCACTAGTGCAAGTTTGGTTACTGTAGCATTAGTACTTTGTCAGATACTGAGCTACCCCAAATTTCTTAACCAAGTCACTCAAGCGAAAAATGTAGGTCAGATACTGCATCCGATGCATGGGTTCACCTCAGCATCCAAAGATGTATCATTTGTGCAAGTTTGGTTACTGTAGCATTAGTACTTTGTCAGATATTGAGCTACCCCAAACTTCTTAACCAAGTCACTCAAGCGAAAAATGTAGGTCAGATGCTGCATCTGATGCATGGGTTCACCTCAGCATCCAAAGATGAATCACTTGTGCAAGTTTGGTTACTGTAGCATTAGTACTTTGTCAGATACTGAGCTACCCCAAACTTCTTAACCGGACGCGGACACGGACGCGGACGCGCGGGGTTATAGCATAAGCTTACTCAACTTCGTCGAGGTGAGCTAAAAATGTAGAAATCATACATGTATATGTACCAGCTATGGTGTATATGCTATAACCATTCTTGTCAAAAATACTTTTAGTTGTAATAAAAAGTTTTTATGGTTGATTGCATTAATATGCAGTTTATATATTGATATCCAATCACAGGGTTCCAAGAAATACTGTATATAACTAAAAAAAATTGCCCTTTTGTCGGGATGGTCGGTGGGCAAATTTAATGATCTGGGAATACCATTATAGGATTTTTTTTATTCATATTTGTTCATAAGTGAACTAATTCAAACTGAGTAATTCAGTCTTAATGTAAGTCTCAATTGAAGGAAAATGAAATTTGGCCAATTCAAAGCTGCATAAAGTTCTCGATTGATATGTGTTTTACACATGATGAATGGATGTAATAAAATGACTGACCTATCCTTGCCTGTCCCCCTCAGACTGTAGGTTAATCTACCGTTGTCTCCAGAGTCCAAATCAGTAGCCTGAAATAACAAACAAAAGTATGAGGGTAGAGCATCCCTTAGGTCTCAAATACTAATACATGTAATTGGATGAAGCTCCATAAACTCTGTGTCATCATAATCAAAGCTCATTAGAAAGTAAGTACCAATACTAAATACAACTAAGTACCTTTCCATTTACAAAAAGATGTGTATATAGTGTTTAAATATTCCAAGAAACATTCAACATGTCTTATTTTTTGCCCATTTCACAGTCTGATCATTGGAAAGTCAAACTGAATTCATTAACAAGGATAATCCCAAGTAAATCATACAGTATAAAAAAAGACTTTGAAAATGTTCATTTTTCCTGTTCAGTTAAAAGTTTTTAAGATACTTTTTCATGATTTAGAATCATAAAAGTCATTTAAAAACCAATTTTGAATAAAACATACAGTAATGGTAATGATGCTTGTTCCAACCGGACTGTTTTCACTGATGCTGGCAGTCTGAGACGCGACAGCAAAACGTGGAGAATTATCATTGATGTCCTCCAAGAATATCCTGACAGTAGTTGTGCTGAATCGTGTGGCATTATTGGCATCTGTGGCCCTCAGCTGTTAAAATGATATAGAATATAAAGGCATTATATCCATAAACACATGTACATTATTATCCCCTTGCAACTCTGTTGCATAGGTGATACAGCATTGCTGCCGTGCGTCTGTGTGTGAGGGTGTGATAGTGTGTGTGTGTGTGTGTCCGGCATCTTATGAACAGCATAGAATACAAAGAAATGATCATAGAAACATCAAACCTTCCAGAAATGTTCCCCATGGAGAGAGGATGAACCCTATTGATTTTCAAGGTCAAGGGTCAAAGGTCACAGTCACTGTGGACTTTGGCTTAAAATCATTTTGCTCAGTGATATAGAACATGCATTTGCGAGGGATGCTACGTTTGTGTTGCCTTTATTACATTATGAATATTGTGCATCAACATTCATCACATATCACTTTTATTTGATTTAAAATATTAACTAACGGTACAACAAATACTACACTCACAGCAAAAATATAGGGTTTTTTTTGTTTTTTTTTTTAAATAAACACCATAGACATGTATACAATACACAGACAAGGACATTTTTTATATATACACAGAACATTGAAGAGTATATGTCGGCCGACCCGTGGTCATAGCAAGGCTCAAACCAGCAACCTAGATCTTACTGGCCCGACGCCCTTTCCGCTAGACCACGGCACCGACAATTAGTTTTAGATGGGAAGTTTTCTATGTTAATTTAAGCGTGACGTTGTTGATGTTCTCTATAGACTCAATGTTAAACATCAGCGACGTCACACTAAAATTAACATAGAAAACTCCCCATCTAAAACTATCTTCCACCATGAGTGTCATATTGTTTGTACAGACATTTAACTTACACTATTTGTTGTGTTTGTGATCTATTTCAATCGGGAAATTTGCCGACAAAGTAGACAAAAATTCAATTTTTTGTTTTTGAAATGAGCTGCGCGGGCAGTAACCTGGATGGCAACATTACCTTACCAGGTACTAAATATTCTTCAGATGTAACCTAACCTCTTGTTATGATAAGATCCGACTTGGTCACCTTCCATCAAAACAACAATGATATTATATATTGCCAGTATCATTTTTCATATCATGATTTCTTGCAAATACTAATCATGATTTCAATCAAGCATAGTTCAAGATAAGGTCTTCGGTCCATTTAAGCCTTTTTTTTTAATATGAAGATTTATTTTCTTACCACAACTTGCTGTATTCTGTTTGCAGGATTCTCATAATCCATCTGGTCTGGTCGGTTGACAATCATGGTGACCTGAGCTTGCTGGGTAGCGTTAGTAGGGGTGATGCTGAATACGCCAGGATTGGGCTGAGATATTATCGCTACTGTAAAACGTGCATTTGTGGCCTGAAAAGAAATATCTTTGATTTACATTTTCTACTTATTTCACTGACAGGTTTGCTTTACATTACAGTCAATTTTGACAAGTAATTAGCCAAAAAGTTCTTGTACCTTTAGTCTTATACATCATACAGAAACTAGATACTGTAAACGTGCGGGGTTTTGTTGGGGTTAAATTTTTTGATTGTATATTGATACATTAGCTTGAGAGAAATATTCGCTTTGTAAGAATGCAGCAGGGATATTTTCGGAAGGGGGAAATTTATGCCAAGTTCCTTAATTTGTGAAATAATAAAAAAATTTCACATTTACAGCAATTGTACAGTATGTTTATTTGTCTTTTTCAAGATTAAGAGCTCTTAAGACTATGCTTATACAAGACTGCGCTAATTAATTTACTATGTAAATCTCCAAAACAAGTCAAGAATTACAATGTTATTTCATTTTGTTCATCTTTTACCTTGCTACCCCTAAAATTTTGTTGCAATAAAATAAGAACATTTACAGCAATTGATAAGCATTTTGAACATAAATATTTAAACATAATAATCAAACTGCATCTTACGTCATCAGGATCGGAGACACGTATGTTGAGTCCCGGTACAGGGGCGGTAGAACCTGTTACGTTGACTGTATCCAGTTCCAGTACAGAAACGTTGTATGTTGACTTATCGAAGGTGGGAACGTTGTCATCCTCGTCCATTATATTGATGACAACTAGGGTTGTCGCTGTTTGATTGGTTAGAACTCCATTGTTGAGTTCAATTGCCTGAAAGTAATGTAAAGTCATAAATTTTCCATTCTGCCAACAAAAATAATTTTTTTTTTTTTGCTTTACAAATTACACACATGCATAACATTTTCAATAACAAAGTAGTTGCTTTAAAATAAAACAGAGAATCTATTATGGTAATTTCAAACCATTTTTAATGCACCATACATTTATGTATCCACAAGCAAGGTCTCATCAGTCTACTCTCTGCCAATAGGCCACGTGCTGAAATTCATTAATGGCTGACAAAATGACGAAAAATGTCTGAGGTAGGCAATTTTTGCGTCAATGGGTAATGAGTCTTATCATGCTTGATCATCATGGCAAGGCTGATACATGAAAAAGAGCCGGTATGACGTACATCATGTAAGTTATTGCCATCTATGTGAAAGTGTTCCTTCCAGACACACAGGCAGGACAACACATCAAATATGGATACTGTACGTGTACCTACTTTAGCGCAACCAAATTTCAGCGGAAACAGAGCAGAAAAGGGTAAATTGATATATTAACGTAATCATGAATAAGCACTTCGACTTATTTTCCACGTTAATCTATAAGAGATGCATGACTTAGCGTATTCCTGAATTAGCACAGTCTTAGCAGCGCTAACTCCGCTAAAATATGAATCCTGCTAAAATAAGTACACATACAGTAGTCACAAATAGGAACTAGATTAGAAATAAGAATTTTACTAAAATAATTTCTCTATTTGAATTCTAACCTCTGCAGTAAATTCATATCTAGCTTGCTGTGCCTCGCGGTCAACTAGCCCTTGCACTGTGATTTCTGATCTGTATCGCAGGTCACTCCCTGGCTCCAGAGTTGCGTTAGAGATCGCAAAAAGGTTGGCCGTATCTGTAAAATAGGATTATTTACTTATCATTCATGGAATACTGAAAAGGTATGTGTATTACAGAAAGTCAACAAAAAGCTAAGCTAATTATAAACTAAACAAAGAGGAGCTAATTTTTGCTGTTGGGATGAAAAGTAAAGCTAGTTTTCTAATCTATGAAACGTGGAAATTTTCCCTCAAGTCTATTTAAATAAAATTATACAAGTGAATGGTGCAAAGGAAATATTAAAGGATATAATAATTTGGAGTTAAATACTGTGCTTAGTATAATATATCATTGCAAGCCTTATTTGGAAGGGGCAGGGAGTTCATATTGATATTTTGAAAATCAATATCCTTGAGAAATATCTGTCTGAATGGTATCAAATTTTTAACATGTTTACATTAAAATCTTTCTGAAATACGAATTTGATTTATTTATTCTCAACAATTGTATACATTATTCTCATACTTACCGTTCTAGACCTTCTACATTTAACATTCTATGTGACAAAAGATAAATTCTCTACAAATTTCTACGTACATTTTTTTTCCCAAAAATATGGAATGATATATAATAGCTTTTAATGGACAATGTTAAAGATAGTTTTCAAAAGTGTATAATACGTGTATTAAACTAAATTTGTGTATTTACATTTTCAACATTTCAAGATCTGATGGAAATGTTCTTATTTTTTTCCATTTTTGGTTTGTCAAACGGGCTCACTTTGGAATTACCAACTTTGAGACAAATCGTAACATTTGTCATGTGAATTTTTTTCTTAAGACTAATCTAGACGCAATGGTATTTTGTGCATTATCTTAATATGTAAACTATCTACATATGATATTGGAAATGATTCATACATATTAGGAAAGAGGAGGTTAGTTATTCAAGGGAAAGCTCTGTATGTACATTTACATACTATATGTATAATAATCTTAGCACGCCAAGGTTCCCATTCTTTTCAATCATCTCCATATTGGTGGATTTCTGCTACTTTTAAAACAATTTCCACGATAAAGTTTGAAAGTTCATGCATTGCAACCAATGAAAATTTTTAATTTTAGCTGATCCGGTGACCCCTAGCAGTGAAGGCAGACAAGTTAACCATTTCACCAAGGGGCATTAAACTCATGTCAAATATTGTACAGATTTAATCTAAATTTTACGAGAATGTAAGAAGTGCCTGGATCCGACAAGGTGGAGATAACTGAAGAGAATCAGAACAATGGCTTGCCGAGATGTATAATACACAGTGATGTCTTCTCTTTTATTCAGATAATCAAGCAGTCATTGTGGGAATTAACATTTCTGTCTGAATCAAAGATACTTGAATTCAAAACCTCATGTCATTTAGTGTGTACTGCTAAACCAATTGCTATCTTCTGACATTTACAATCAAGTAATACAGAATTATGCATTTTGTGGACATAGTTTTTGACAACACTTTAGCAGATACTTTCTATGATTGTACCAATGAGTAATGAGTCCGAATGACTATATACATGTACTTTTACTCTAATTTACTTAACATTTTCTCCTTCCTCATGCCTTACAAAAGTTCAAACATGCTACTTAATGAGTTTGTTCTCATTATACTGCTGTTATGAACAATAAAATTCATGAAATACAAAATTATTTCACAGCTGCATTAGAATTTTATATTACAATGTATTATTAATTCTGAAGACATCACTGAAAAATCTATGGGGAAAATGAAGCTGGGTGGGAAAGCTTAGAGTAATTTGCATGACATGTAGTTTGTCATCATTATAATACTCTGATTTGTTTTTCATGCCAATTTGACCTTAAAGACCTTGTTCTTAGTTTCTTATTCTCTTGTATAAATTTGCATGCATAGTGAAAACCTCTGAAGAATTCTTAAAAATATAACTTTTTTTTTTTCAGAAGTTTGCAAGTGTACTATATGTTGTTTAGCACACACCATATGTTTCTAAAATGCATGTGTTCTGATGTGAGATAGTAAGAAAGAAGACTTTAGCAGGTGAATGTAAAGCAAAAAGAAATAGTGAGGTACGCGTACCCAACAATATAGCATGTTTGCCAAAGCATTTTGAAACCATTCTCAACAATCGTAAATCTTGACCCTGAGGCAGATAAGTCTTAGTCACGTCATTGACTCTTGACATTTTACCGCATGGGGTGCCCCTGGCACCTGTATGCAGCGGCAGGGGAATTAAATCTACTTTTTGAAATGAAGGGGGATTACCTTAAGGTCTCCAAACGTTAACCATAACTTTTTTTCATAAACTTTTCCATAAGTTTTTTTCATAACTTTCTCGATAGCAAAAGCATATTCAATGATCAGTGTGAAATATTCAATAATTTCAAAAAAGTTGAATGAAAAGTACTGAACTATTTAAGGACAACAGTTTACCTTACAAAAGGAGGGATTTGTAATAAATGAAAGGTGGAAAATTACTACTGTTTGAGAGGGCAAAAGGGATCGAAAATTAGCTCCATATTATCTTAATATTGTGTCTTGGTACTTCAGAGAATATCTTATCAAACTAATTGGCATTAAACTATTTTAAATAGAAAAGAAATAGACAAGTAGATTCATCATAGCTGAAATGTATAACATAATAATTATGCATATGGGATACAATATACAATATATAGACAATACATATTGTACAGCTCTCAACAATAATCCACATTCCTGGCCAAACGACATGCATTCAACATGCAATACACATACATAGCCTCTAACTGATATTCTGTTGCCATGACAACAACTCCAGTATAATAAACTTACCTCCAGTAGCTTTGCATTATAGCAACAAAAAACGTTTAGCTTTATTATATTTCACATGACACAACACAATACATAATAAACATATTATATGATATATTTCAATATACTCTTTATTTACATGACAGTTCTAGCAAGTAAGGGAATAGAGGGGAGCCATTCCTATTTTGACCTGTGCTAAGTTTCCCAACATCGAGATTTGAAGTGCAAATACTACGAAATCTAGTAACATCTAATCTGATAAGGGATGAAAATTTTGGTGCATATGAAAAAAAAAATTGAAATTTCATTTATGTTTCACACATTACTAATGTGCTCATGATAGCCTTTATATTCTACAGGTAAGGAATTCCTATCACTAACAGATATTAAAAATATCTATATTATAATCGTGAGAATCCCGCCATCCTAATCTAGTAGACTATTTTCATATTACCGCTAGACTTGCTTTTTATACACTCCAAGACCCAACATCACAACTTTTGACGTTATTTTTTATTTTGATGTCATAGATTTGTTTCGACGTCACCGATGAAAGTTACGTCAAATTTCGTGATGTCGGGTCTTGGACTGTATAGAATTCAGGTCTACTGCGATTATGTGAAAGTTGTCTACTAGTCTTCAATTTTTCCTTCCAATGTTTGTAATTATGTCATAAACTGATAATACAATTACTCCTTTTTTATCTCAAATATTACTGTTTAAAGGTAATTCTGGAAATGAGTCAATTGTTACAATATTTATGCTTTTGCTGTAACAACCATGAACCAACTGCTACCTACCCTACTTTTTCACAAGACGCTTTAAAATATCAACAGACATACAGGCAAACATAATGACATCAACATCATAGCTAATGTATCTGTATGTACATTCTTCGTATATTTCAATGATATAGGTATTAATTACACAATACTTCGAACATTTCAACGATAAAGATATCAATTACACTATCTCCTAGTAATTTACCATGCAGCAAGCCAAATTTTTCTGACCACGATGTTAAAGAGTTATCAAAAATCAAGCAACAGACATACAGACAAACATACTGACATCAGCTTCTTGACATCAGATATGAACATTTTTGGTAAATATTTGGATATCTAAAAACAATACTGCTTTATACTGGAAATTATTCAGTCACTAACATGAACAAGACACCATATCCTGCCTTAATAATTGATCATGCAGCAAGTCCCAATTTTTCTGACCAATCACATAAGAGGAGTTATTCAAAAATACCAACCTAAGCTTCGTATAAAAATCTGTCTGGGTTTCTGTTCGTCACCATCCTGTGCCACGATTAGCCCAAGTCTTGTACCCTAAATAATAAAAAATAAAGCCTGTGTTTGTGAAACACGAATGCCCCCGGAGGCATCTTTGTTAGTATGAACACTATTTTCTGTAAAGTACATGTATATATGTATGGTCACTGGGTTAAAAGGTCAAAGGTCAAGGTCACGAGGTCAAAAATTTTGGTATCAATGAAAAGGTCTTGTCACAAGGAATACACATGTGAAATATGAAAGCCCTATCACTTCCCATTCAAAAGTTATGCCCAATGTTAAAGTTTTTGAAAAGTAGGTCAAAGGTCAAAGTCAAGGTCATGAGGTCAAAAATTTTGGTATCAATGGAAAGGTCTTGTCACAAGGAATACACATGTGAAATATGAAAGCCCTATCACTTCCCATTCAAAAGTCATGCCCAATGTTAAAGTTTTTGAAAAGTAGGTCAAAGGTCAAAGTCAAGGTCATGAGGTCAAAAATTTTGGTATCAATGGAAAGGTCTTGTCACAAGCAATACACATGTGAAATATGAAAGCCCTATCACTTCCCATTCAAAAGTTATGCCCAATGTTAAAGTTTTTGAAAAGTAGGTCAAAGGTCAAGGTCTAGGTCACGAGGTCAAAAATTTTGGTATCAATGGAAAGGTCTTGTCACAAGGAATACACATGTGAAATATGAAAGCCCTATCACTTCCCATTCAAAAGTTATGTCCAATGTTAAAGTTTTTCGGACAAACAGACAGACAGACAAACAGACAAACAGATAAACAGACAAACAGACGGACAGGCCAAAAACTATATGCCCCCGAATCTTTGATTCCGGGGGCATAAAAAATGATCAACTACATTACCTTAAATTGCTACACTTTTTAGTCGTAGGGATCCAATTTTCGTGGTTATTGTGGATAGATTCATCCATGAATTAACAAATCCAACGAAACCAAATTCCTATACCCATAAATCAATAAGACATCTGGACTTTAGAATTATATGTAGTACGTACTTCATTAGCATGGGGTCAAAGGGATGCAATAACATTGCATTAAAATCATTCCTTTTAAGAGCCTACATTGAAATACATGTTCATCATATAAATATACATGTATATCTTTCAACTATCTTTAAAATCTTTTTAAACTGGACACTCATATACATCTATATGTAATTCGATCCTTACATGTTTCTTGCAGTACCCCCATGACAATCAAGATGATGGCATAATTAAATTGTTTGTACTATGGTAAACAAACAAATAGAAAGTATGGTTTGTTCCTAATAGTTACATATGCAAGTTTTTATCGCGTGACCAGAGCATTCCACTTTACTTTTTCTTGGACATTACCAACAAAATTACGAAACCATGAACTTATCATTATCAAGGAAACCACGAAAATTGGATGTATCGAAAATAAAATTGAAAAAAAATTGTTTTGTAAAAAATTGTATTCCATATAGAGTTCAGTTGTCCACATTTTTAATGAAACTGAAGGCAAAAAGCAATGAATAACATATGCTTTATACAAATTGATAAGCAAATTCTCAAAACAAACATCAGTGCATACCATGCAACTACTCTTACATTATTTTGAAGTGATGAAAATAGTATCTGCTTAAGCAATGAAAACTGTTTTTTGCCTAAAAAGAGCAAAATTTGATACTCAAAAAAAAAATCTAGTTATACACTAAATTTCTCACATTGGTACTAGCTAGGTAAATTTCAGATAATTAAGTCAAACTTACAACTGGTGCATTCTCAAACACAAACAGTGTGATGGGAGTGTTGAGGAAGCGAGGGGGAGTGTCTTGGATATCTCCAACAGTGATAAGTACGTTGACGGAGGCAGTGTTATGGACAGTGCCCGTATTATCAGGATCATCCTACAACAAGAAACGTTGTATTATATAGTACAATTGAGTCTTTGCGGAATACAGAGTTTTTTCCCTTTACAGACGGTATCTGATATAAAACCATTGTGACGTCATGAAAATGGCATGGTAATGTCAATTTCATATTGTCATTTCCCAGACTTTTAGAACTGTTTCCATAGAATTTGATGACGTCAAAGTCAGTCTACTTCAGATACTGTCTCAAATGGGAAGTAACTCTCGAAAATAGCGAATAGAATCTGGCGAGATGTTAACTGTCATAGTTATTATAAATACAGAAACCTTACAACAATTACATGTTAATGCTTTGACTACTGTATACAGCTTTGAATTCACCCAGTCTTATTTTTGCCCTTTGAGGACTTAGACTGATTTGCCCAACTTTTGAACTTTTTACCCAAATTCAATAGGGTATATCCTTGACTTGGGGAACAGTTCTTCAAAGTTACATTATTCTAAGTTAAACGAACATTAAGATTGATTTTATAAAGATCCTGAAACCATTTCAATCTTCAAAGTCTCCATGAGTTTTGTTCCTGACTCATGGTGAGTATAAAGTATCATTGTGGTTGAAAATTATGTTCTGTAAATCAGCACACTAAAAACTGATTTAGGTTATTCAGGTAAGAGCTGAAAGCTACTTTTGATGTTAATGGTGTATTACCAGTGAAAAGAGTATCCCATGCCTTATAATAGCACTTATATAACAGCAAATTATCTGGTCAAGTTCAAAGTTTTGAAAAGTATGCAAAACTTCAAGGGCAAGGCCACTGGGTCAAAAGTTAAAGTCTCATATGAAAATATGGAAGTCATACCTATAACGTTGTAAGAGATATTGAGTCATACCTATAACGTTGTAAGAGATATTGAGTCATACCTATAACGTTGTAAGAGATATTGAGTCATACCTATAACGTTGTAAGAGATATTGAGTCTTTGCAGAATACAGAGTTTTTTCCCCTTACAGACAGTATCTGACGTCAAACCATTGTGATGTCATGACAATGGTATGGTAACGTCGATTTTATACCGTTATTTCCCAGACTTTTAGGACTGTTTCCATAGAATTTGATGTCATAATCAATCTACGTCAGATACCGTCTCAAATGGGAAGTAACTGTGGTTTTCAAAGCAAGCTATCATTAAAGCTCATTTGAGCTTAAAATTGAATGAAACATAACAGCTGATTATCATTATTTTTTTGTTGTTGAAATATACAAACCCTGGCTTTGAGGTTCATAATGTATCCTTTCTTGTCTTCATAATCCACCGTCTGGTTAACCCTCAGCGAGATGACTCCTCTGTACATGTTCTCACCTAGTTGAACAGTAGCCACTTGAAATTTCTTGCACGCTTCTTCACTCTAGGAATGAACAAAAAGTTCATATACAATTTTTCAGTGCATCTTTCATACAGGAATATTGCTTCTATAGATATGAATTTACCATCTTCATAACATAGCATAGATACTTATACATGTCATACCTGTACATAGGTAACTGAAAATGTGAAAATTTTCACATGGGGGTAATTTTCACAATTTACACGACTTAAGGGACTTCGCAAATATTTTCCCCGAGCGAAACTACATGTATCCCCCCCCTGCATTCTTACTAGGGCTGGGACGATACATCGATATATCGATAAATCGCGATACGGTGTTCCACGATACGCGTATCGATACGTTGGAGCTATATCGCGATATCCGGACCCATTCTAAACTCCGTTCAAAGGCATGAACACGCTCGTTAACTTCGTCGATTGAAAGCTTCGGGCTAACTGAAACGTGTGACTTACTGACTTAAAGGGTAAAGATGTTTTTCTTGACTAATCTTCCTATGTTTGCTCCGGATAGTATGCAGTAGTCAATTTTCCATGCATATAGTGTGCGGTACAGGCGGAAAGATCGCCTGGATAATGCGTATGCGCTTCTAAATTTTTTTTTTAGAAATGCATACGCATATCCAGCCTGTGGTTTGTGGGAATCTAGCCACAGGAACGACCAATGGC
This sequence comes from Pinctada fucata, assembly GCA_028142955.1. Lineage (NCBI taxonomy): Eukaryota > Metazoa > Mollusca > Bivalvia > Pterioida > Pteriidae > Pinctada > Pinctada fucata. The sequence goes on from AP027103.1 coordinate 41,266,304, forward strand.
ACTTGGATATTTTGTTGATCCGTGTCGTTGTCCGTTTCCGCGGCTAGCGGGAATCCTACAGATATTTTGTTTATTCAAACTCCTGTTCGTTTAAAAAATTTAAAGCGGCGAAAGTAAAGTTTTCAGAATCCGTATCTAACGCAATCTTAATATTTACAATTTTGTAAGATACTATTGTCCAGAGAAAGTACCTGATTGAGTGGGTGAGAGTGAGAGCGACGTGAAAACGGCATGAAATAACTTATGTCCAGTAGCTATTCATGCGTGCATGATCCATTCATTTATCATCGATTTATGAGATATACTGGCGTTCGACCTAAATCTCTTCCATTTAAGATGATTTCATTTATTTATCTGAAAGAAAGAGTTCAGAAATCGTATGTAATGCTAGTTACTTAACTTCAAAAATTTTTAATATAAAACTGACTCGTGTCAATCCTTGATTGAACGTCGGAAACAGCCTTTTAAAGAAGAAGGGGAAAAAATGTCTGTCTACTACGATCTTTATATATCTATTATATTTTCTATCCACGTCAGCGACAACTTTAACTCGAGAATAAAATCATTAAAGATTAGTAGATTACGTCCACGTGGTTTATGGACATGCTCTCTCTCTCTCATCCCCAAAATTTTGCTAATACATGTACATAAAATAAAACGTACAGAGACGGAAAACCGTTTGTCCTAAAAAAAATCAAAGTGCAGGATGTATCCATCGAATAAAATCAAACACATTCAAAAAACAATTATGCGGTAATCCTTTCAATATTGTAGAGAAAGGAGCGTTTGTTACGATTGTTATGGTTGTTTTTAATATGATTTCCTCATGAAAAAAATCAGTCTAGGATTATTCAAATAGGAAGGAGAACTGAAAAGAGAGATATAAAAGGAAGGGGGGGGTTACATAAATTCATGAACTTTTCATGCACGAGGCCCTCTTATTTACCAATTCATGGCTTGTCTTGTTGATGCTGTTAATGAGAAAATGAACAGACAAAAAAGAGTAAAAATACATGTTAAGGTGAAAAGTTGAAAACATAATTGCAAAGGGTACAGATTTGTTCTTGTAGCTTTACTTGTAGCTAACTAGCCTCTGTCTATCAGTAATAACTTTTGATGCTATTGTTCAAAGTTTGAAAAGTTTATTTAATTGCTTGGGATTTTTTAAATCTTGATTATTCCAGGATCTAAAAAAATATAGTCTTTATCAAAATATTTTAATGTTATATTTGAGTTTCATTCTATACAGCCTGGATCTTCGTTATAGCAATATACATCAGAAATATCGTGATACATATTGTATCGTAGGCACTATATCGTGATACGTATCGATACGCTCGAGACCCGTATCGTCCCAGCCCTAATTCTTACAATGGAAAAGACAATTTTTATCGTGAAAATTTCCCCCCATGCATAACGTCTTGATGTTTTACTAGCCAAATTTTCCCCCAGCGAAAATAACCACACGTCTTAATACAGTATATGGAAGTTGTTGGTGGAAAACAAGTGTTGACAAATAGACAGATGGGTGGCAGATACAATGGAGAGGTAAAGGCTTTGTTCTAACCATGTTCAAATGTTCTACATCAAAATCTTTTAATTGAAATTATCTAAAGCTTTAAACTTCACCCATGAAATGTTTGATGTATTCGAAAGTTGTGACCAGGTGAAAAAGATAGGACCAAATCAATATGCACCCAATCTTTGTGACAGAACATACATGTACATGAAAATAACACAAAAATTCTGCAACAAATTATTTCACATTTGTGCTTTGAACATCAAACACAGTGATGATGTGTGTAATCAAGTTTTTACACGTTTAACTGATATTGTAGCGTTACAAGACATATGTACTGCCACTGACACATACCTTGAACTTTTTAATACAACAACCTTACAAACACAAGGCCATGACATAATTGGGGATTATCTTATGATCACATAATGTAAAGGGAGTATTAAAACACAAGAGAGAACACTTCTGATGCACATGTGCTTTGTCCTCTGACATTGCTTACCTCTTGCCTGTTAACCTAAGTAAACAAATCAAACAATGACAGAAATGTTTGTTCTACTAGATCACTTGCCGAAATTTATAAGGGATGACAAACATGACAAATATGTCCGATGTTTTGTTTTTTGTGCACTTTTTCGTCATAACTTCACAATGGAATTGTGTATTTAACAGTGAAGTCATAATGAGAAATAGCGCCTTTTAAAAGATGTAAAATCAGTGAAAATATCAATAAATGTGCAAAATTTCAATATAAAACAAAGAAAATAAGTAGCACACCAGCCCTCTCCCATATTAATATTCCTATCTATTGAAAGATTTCTTATCAATCTTTCAATTTTCATAAACATTAGACTGGGCGAGGACTGATAGAACAAATAGAACTTGCTGTGGCACCAAATCAATGCAAAATAATCTCTGATAAAATCGGAGCTTATCTGCTAATGTATATATACGTATAATATACATGTACATACATGTACATGTCAAACTGTACTTCATTAAGAAATGACTGTCTTACTTTTGGTGTCCATGGGTATATAATTCTGGTTGGTCAGTGCAAATTCTGTGAATTGCAAAGCAATTGTTGGAAAATTTGCAAGTGTCTAACCAGAATTATACACCCACGAACACCAAATTAAGACAGTCATTATTTATATTTACATGTACATTCATACTACATACATGTGTCTAAGTTACCCTTATTTGCAAGAAAATCGCTAATCTTGTGCATTACAGTGTCAAAGCTATGTTAGCGTTGGTAAATTCTCCCTTTACATTCAAAACTTGATGTCACAATATCCTAGTTGCCTAATGATCGTTCAACATGGGAAATCTACTACATTTGTAGTAATGTAAGTATTCACTTCTAGACTCCTACCTCTGTATCATTTGGTTCCACAAAGCATTCTAGTTCAATCCTGGCGTAATTACCGATATCTCGATCTGTTACATTAACGTTAGTATAGACAGCACTTCCTGATCTAGTGTCCTGTAAAAGATAGGAAGATTTTTCATACATAGGAATCCATCCTATTAGTATTACAGTTATTCAGTCTTTTTTTTTTTTAAAACACCACAGACATGTATCTAATACACAGACAAGGACATTTTTAGTATATAACACAGAACATATGAGTATATGTCGACCGACCCGTGGTCCTAGTCATGCTCGAACCAGCAACTTTTCGGTCACTGGCCCGACACCTTATCCACTAGACCACGGCATCGACAGTACTTTTTTTAAACATTTTTTTTTTAATTTTGCAATACAGAACACTTACATATATACATTATAAGTGTCAATTACAGACACAACAGACAATACATAATCATAATTTTCAAAATGTGATCTTTCTATCGACGTAATTATAATTTTCAAAACATGATCTTTCTATCATTCCATTATTTGTCTTATCATATTTTTCAATTTTTTTTTAAATCATCACTTCTACAGTAGTATATTTTCTATCATATTTCATTTGATTTCTTTTATCCATAATATCCATTTTGCAAAAAAAAAAATATATAATCAAAAATACTAGAGAATCTTGTATTTCATTCAGTCTTATCAGAAAGGCATTTTTTTCAGGTCAGATTATCATCTTGTCTATTAGGTTTTCTTTATCATTTGATCCTTATTTTCAAATACTGTATTGGTTTTTATTCGTCAGGTACCAATTTTCGTCATTTTTGTCAGTGCCTCCCTTGACGAAATTATGTATCGACAAATATAAATACTCCTGACAAAATATAGTGTAGAAAGGATAATTGAATCTTAGGAGTTATTACAACAGGCAAATGATAAATCATTGAAAACTGAATATGCACATAAGGTCGCATATAATGTACATGTACTTCTATTATTAACAAATTATAAGTTTTCACAACAAGCTAGGTGGTATACATGTCTCTAATTGTTTGTTTACCAATAATTGTTCAACAAACAATGAAAAGATATGCATACGGCCTATCTAAATGTTAAGTTGGCATTTGAACAGAGGAATACACATTTTAGGGACCCTTGGATGACGAATTTACGTACTGACAAGATGGTCATTTTCAACAAATTAACGAAAATTGGTCCTGACGAAAATAAAGCAATTTACAGTAGAGTGAAATCTATTCTCACCTCATCAACTTCAAAATTATACGGTAATTGGTTAAACACTGGTGGATTGTCATTCACATCGATAACGGAAATGGTAATTGTCACATCACTCTGTGGGTACAAAATGTCTACTTCTAAATAAGTTATTACATGAAAATGATTCACCCATAAAAGTAAAGAATAAAGCCTACACTAATACAATAAGATAGATTAAATAGATCTATATCATGTTATACTTGGCTTAACCGCTGTTAAGGTCTACAAAGTCATAATGCAGGGTTTGTGGCAAACATCAGGGGTGCTAGACAGAATTGTCCGAGAGCTGGTTAATATGTGGATAATTTTTTCTCCCACTGTGAACTAGGATATCCGTATAAACAAGGGGAAAGATAACATTTTTCATGTGCACTATAACTCAAACATCAATTGTGACGTCATACACAATTATGCTTTAGTTTATCAAGTTATGGAAAAGAATGCATAAATTTTTCTTTATAATGATTTTGGACAGTGGTATAAAAATAATCAATCGTCAGATGTGATCAGGGACACAGATATCCAATCCAGATTTGCCTTTGTCCACGACTTTGAAAGCCTGGTTGTGGTACAAGCAAATCCTAGAATTGAGGGTTGGATTTCCTTGTCTCTGATCACACCTGGTAATAGATTCTATTAGTCTTGGATGAGAGAAATTATCTTCTGAATTAGAATAAATATGAAATATTCATGTTTGAATACAAGTAGAAACTGAATCAAATTAAAGTCAAGCAATCTAAATTGAGTACAGTGGTCCCTCTATATGTGACCACACCCCTTAAGTGACCATAATTCTTTGATATCAGCATTGTACGACCATCTGCACACAAGATACACTAATAACCGGGTAAAAAAAGGCTTACGGAGACTTGGAGGTATGTTGCTTGAAAAGTTGCTCTTAAATTGTTCCCAGTGGATGAAGCTCGCTGAAAATAATAACAATGAAGTATTAGGACATCAACATATTAATTTTACATCATCATGAAATAACAATTTTATTTCATGGTAGTTTGTCTGCAATACCTTTCCATATTTCTCAGTTTTGAAACAAAATAATTAATTTTAGCACTGAGGTTTGCTGCATTTGCAAATCTAAAAGCCAATGATTTGACTCTGAAAAAAAAACTTTTTAAAATGGATTGTTTCTCGTACTCAATAGTGATTTCAAACAAGAGGCACATTTGCTACATCCCTAACCTTAGAACATTAGAAATCTGAAAGTGATTAGTATGTTTATGAGATGTACATTATATCGGAGTAATGTAAGTCTTATATGCTATCCTATAAGTAGGTCAAATTCCAAGGCAAAGGTTATGAGGTAAAAAATTTGTTATCAATAGGAAAGTCTTGCAAAAGAAGAAAGAACTCGTGTAATATGAATGTATTTAAAAATTATGGCAATGGTTAAAGTTCTTTTTTTCAAAAGTAGGTCAAACTCCAAGGTCACATAATGAAAAGTTTTTAGTACCAATAGAAAGGTCTTACCAAAAGGAATACACTTGTGACATACAAAAGCCCTATCACTTATCAAAAGTTCTTGCCAAAATTAAGTTTTTGTGGACAAATAAACAGGCTAAGAACTATCTGTATGCCATTGAGTTTATGGGGGCATAAGATGGATGAAACTCAATCACAAACCTCTCGATCTAATTCAACTCTAAGCGTCACTCTTCCACTGGAAGTTACATCAACAGTCTGACTAAATACTGAGTAGGTGATGTTGGCATTTGGAACGTTTGGTACTCGGGCACTTAACTGACCCAGAAATGTTCCTGTAAGTAAATGAGAAAATAGATTGTAGAAATGTGTGCATGTGGGTGTAAAGCGAAAAAATGACCCAATTAATCAGAGTCTTCAGCCTTCATATTTATCATGATTATTGACAAATTAGCGTAAAAAAAAACCAAAACCTTGTTAGAGGACCTTGGGTGCTTGCTTCCTGTATTAAATGTTTTAGGCGACAGAAATTTAATTCTTAGTTTTACAGATCTGCCGACCCTAATTTTACCACAATTTGGAAAAAAATAAAATAAACTGATTGTACAATTTTTTCTTCCGCTCATCCCTATTATAGGTTTTAACTTTTCATTCTCACTTAATCTTTATCGTACAAGTCTTTAAGAGAATGTGGCTTTGAAAACATGATAAACAAGCTGAATTAAAAGATCGTGATCGCGGCACAAAACATGAAATGTTGAAGTTTATTGATTCTTATTTTATTTTCATTTCCTCATCCTACCCTATTTTGAAAAAATAAAATCCATAAAACTAAAAATTACATTTCTATCGTCTTATCAAATTCTATGCAGTTGTTGCAGAGCAGAAGTCTTTTAAAATGTAAAAAATTTAGCAGACTGACAGACAAAATGGAAAAGCTAATTCCTATTGAATGCAGTAACCGATATTCATAATGAACATTCAGTGCTTCTCGTTATTTACTCACAAAAAAGTTCCTAAAACTCCAACATGTCCAAGGTTATGGGGAAAAGTTTTAGCAAATGTTACAAAGGAATCATTTCACAAGAATTTCTACACATGTGAAATACAAATCTTGACACTGACCATTCAAAAGTTATAGTCAAGATTAGTTATTTTTTGTGGACAGCCAGACAAGAAATTTTATGCCTCTGAATCTTACGGTAACTACATAAAATAGAAAGAATATTTGTAACACAAATTTAAAAAAGTGATTGAAAATACCTGCAGGCTGATTTTCTAAGACTCCAACGGTACTCAGCCTTCTTTTTAAGTCGCCATCGATTCCAGTAGAATTGACAGTATCAAATACAGGAGCTACAATACAAAACATTTCCATTAACAAGAAGCTCAACTTCCAATACCAGAGCTAGACTAGAAATGTTGCCTTTCACACAAATTATCCTTCTTTCTAATCTTTATTTACCATTTTGAATGTAGACATGTGACATAGTACATAATATAAAACACAAGACATCTATACTATACATCAGTTTTACATGTATTTGTCAAATTATTATATTTTCTCGCGGTTCGAAGTATAGCGAGAAAATATTGTATTGGAGAGTGTTTTACGTAAAGGATGTGATTGGTTGATATTAACCAATGAGATTGTTTTAAATGGAACGTTCCAGGTAAGCGCTCAGGTAAGCGCTTAGGTGTATAATGTGGTCATTCTCTAGCCGTAACTCACAAAGTAAAGTTCGTTTTATTTAAGGTCAAATAATGTATGATAATCTTTTATTTCTACGTGTATGACTACCCAGTTTTCAGAGAATATTTTTTCCAAAAATCTCAAAGGTTTTTATCTCTGTTTTTCCCCTGGGTTTTCATATCAGATTGGATATTGTTTAGCATAAATATATTGTGATGTGACGCATATCATTGTTATATAATACACTTGTTGATAATATACGTCGTCAGTTTATTCGTACTACGGGCTAGTCGGCAAATTGATATTTGCGTTTTTGTTTTTTATTGAAAACATGAATAGAATACTTAAGATATGCTTTGTGTATCCATTTTCCAGTAAGGACTGTTAAATACTCATATAAACTCAAACAAAAAATAGTTTGCATTTACCATGATCTTACGGTAAATATTTAACCTTGACCTTCAACATCCACAGGTGTTGAGTTGAGTCTTATCATGCTTGACCATTCCTTAAGATTTATGGACGTACATTGTACACTATATACCGGTAAAGTGAGACATACTCATTTATGTACTGGTATCGGTGTGACAATCAGTCAGATAAACAGGAGTCTGTTTTACTATGTTTACAAAAAAATTCTAGGAATTTCCGTTACTTTCATTATAAAATAAAACCTTAAAATCTTTTTCACTTTATATTATGTTGTCCTTTCTATTAACATATCTACATACTAAATACAGATTCAGAAACAAAACATCGCCAATTTTAAGTTTATAAGAAATACTAAGTTAGGCCATTTCTTTGTTATTTTCTGTTTTGCGTCCTTGTGATGGTAAAACAAAATTAATATAAGAAGATCTTTAGCATATCAAATGTGTTTTCTACAATTTAAAATTAAAGAAAAATTGTATGATTTTTTATATTTCATGTAAAAATGTAAAAGAACTGCAATGACTCATTGTCTATAATTCTTTCATTTTGCCATGGACTAAGTTTGAACCAATCAGGGAGCGTAAATCGCATCACGTGCACGCCGTCTAAAATTTGAAGACGTTTCACATTTCTATAGACCGTCAGCAATTCCCCCATTGCCGTATAAATTAATTCGCAAACAAAAGGAGTTGCGAAATGCCAATTTTCTGCAACAAAAAATGGAGGTTTTGGTCCTCGACAAAATAAAACAGTTATTAGGTTTGTTACTTATCGTCCACAGAGATTTGTTTGGTTAATTAAGCCCATAGAAGGCTTGGCTTCGCCTCGCCTTCTATGAGCATGATCAACCTGACAAATCTCTGTAGATGGTCAATAACTAACCTAATAACTAATATCATTGACTGAAATATATCAAGATGACCAAATGAAACAAGTTTCTGTCATATTTCACAGTCACATAATATGAAATTGATGCTTGTTTGTTTTTCTGCCTGGCTGGCTGGTAGGTTTCTCAGTTTCAAAAGGACACAAAACAGAATAAAAACAAGAAATGGCCTTATCAAAACTTACAAAAATTCCCCCCCCCCCAAAAAAAAATCATAAGTATTTTTGTAAAACAGACTCCTCATGATGCCTAATGAAGTGATCCCCATACGTGTACCGGTATGTTGCCCTAGCGATGTTGCATAAAGATTCAACACATACAGACAGGCAATGAAAGATGTATGGGGTGAAAATTGTTGAAAAACTTACCTATCTGCTGCTGTCCAAAGCTGAGAGAGACAGCTCCTAAAACAAGAGACCCATTTAATTAATGAGCATTATAAATTAGGAGAATAGTAGTCATCTGATTTCGATCATAATTGATTGCAACATGGTAAAATAAAGAAATTCAAGCATCATATGACTGATCAGTATGAATATCATACAACATGTATTTTTTCTGAATTCATAAATCTACAAGTATGGATTCATCTTGTAATATATTTGTATCACTTTTTACTTTATAAAAGTATCTAAGCTATCAATTTTGAGTAGAGATGTATAATTACCCAAGAAAGAGAGGCAGAGCAACACCCCGTACATCCTCAATTTTCTCTATCTGTAAAACAATACATATATTATAATTATCATGATTTAGATTAGATCATACATGACAAGTACATATAATTCTAACCATTCAAACCTTTTGTTTCCTACAAAGAAAACTCATCGTGTGGACCCCCACCTCATCGCTCCTTTTCTCACTCAGTGAGAAAAGGAGCGATGAGGCGGGGGTCCACACGATGAGAAAACTAAAAAGATTAATAATTCCTGTAGTCTGACTTTGGTCTGAAGGACATTGCATAATTTTGCAGGAAATAACACTTTGGCAGGGATAAGAAAAATCTATTTTAGGACATCAGTTTCTTACTGGTACTACATGTATAATTTATATATTATAAAATAAAAATCACAGAATTGAAAGATTTTTACTGAAATTTTGAAAGAATTATTAACAGTTCTGCATGTTTTCATAATATTTATTCTGAAGTATGTCATGTTTCTTTTCCATATGATGATTGGAGCTCAGAATACTGTATCGTTCAAGATAACTTTTATATGGCAACATTATTTATGTATCCATTGTAGAGGTGAATTAGACCCTATCTTGCTCCCCAACCGCCCATTTTCTAAATTTCCATCTCTTGGTCAAGTTGGTGTGCAAGCACATGCACATCCAGAAGAAGAGTCCGGATTTTAAATGAAAATTGGAGTTACATATGACTAAACTTTTTTCAATTGAAGAAAAGTAACATAAATAAGTTAAGCATATAAATTTCGCCAATAGGCTTTGCTTATTTGTTCATGTTATTCTTTTGAAGAACAATAAACATGCAATCTAAAAGAGGTCATTTCTTAACAGTTGTCCATAACTTGAGGATTATGGAATGAACAATACTGTAATTCTAAAAAAAAAAAAAAAAAAAAAAATACGAGGAAAATAATGTTTCAGTTATGTACTAACAGTACTTGGCTGTCTAACAGGTTGGGGAAAGGTACTGATCGAGCTAATATACATGTACCTCGATCAAGCTAATGTACCTCGATCGGGCTAATCAATCTGACTTTTTTATTCAGAAAAAAGTACTTTTTTCCTCCAAATCATATTTGAGCGCAAAATCGCACCAGCTTTTATATCAAGAAATAATATATAAAAAACAACTATGCCTGAAAACATTTTAGATTTCGAGAAATCTTACCCAATATATTCAGAAAAATGGAGGTATATTTTCTCAGTAACTAGTCACTTTTCAGGTATGTTTCTTTTGTAAACATAACTTCTATTATAAAGAACTGATGCGATTTTGCTCAAACCAATAATTTTGAGAATGTTTTAATTTTTTACTACTGAAAATATTCAGATTGATTAGCCCAATCGAGGTATATTAGCCCAATCGAGGTATATTAGCTCGATCGGTACCTTTCCCAACCTGTCTAAAGAAGAATACATATTACATGTAAATAATATAACTATTAAAATTCTAATGATTCTACAGCGTTTGATATTGTACATCGAAAAAATCAACAACAAAAATGAAAAGGTTGAAATACCTGAAAATTTTTCATACAGCAGATGAAATCAATGATATGTTGCAACTTTCCTCTGATCTGCACACCCTCTACTATCACATTCAAAATACCATGCTCCATTGGTTTCAAGAACCGGTTTAGCAAGTTTATATTTAGCTCCATTTCGAAGTTGTAGAAATGAAAATACCTTTTGCGAATTTGAAATCTAACAAAACGCAAATACTAGTATCGCCTGGCCACACGGGCTATATTTTAGGTACTTTTTAAAAAGTGATACAAGTATAAGCTTTCCAAAAAAGCTTTGCCGATATCAACATTTATTTAAAAGCGAAATTTTTTTCGTTCAAAATAGGTTTAAAATTTTGACTCTTAGAATAAAGAGTAAAGAGTAGTATTAGTAAAGCTATGCATGAAATTCACCTAAAAAAAACCTGGATACACAATAGGAACTTATGTGTTGATAATTCTGAAAAGTTAGAAAATAGTACATTTGCACTAGACAACTCAAGTCACAGTCATTCATCAATTGCTTGACCTGTGCGGTAGGAAAATTCCATTATAACGCAAATTAACTTGACCAATCAAAAGCCTTTCAGTATATATTCGCGGGAAAGGCGGAGAGATCTGATTAAAGAATTTGGGGAAAATAAGGGGAAACTTCTAAAAAAAATTCCTATTAAATTATGTGACTACGCACAGTTTTATCGATTTTTATATCGCTCATTAATTTCTTTGTTGCATTTATCAATTTGTCTTTGGAAAGAAAATATACAAACAAAATGGAATATCCTCAACGAAACAGCTTAGTCGGCTGGATGGTGAGAAACTGTTTAATTAGCCCACTGGCAGCCTCGCATTCTAAGTGTCCAAAATGACGAAGAAAATAAATTTGCTTATGATGTGACAGAAAAAAATAATCTTGCTCTTATAAGTAATCTGAATTTGAAGAATAACCATAAAATTCCCTTAAATTCGTGAAAAATTTTCGGCTCACTTCGCTCGCCGCATTTTTTCCTTTATATGAATAAAAAATTTTGGCTCGCTTCGCTCGCCATAGTTTTCTTCTGTAATGGCAAATTCATATTTGAAATATCAAAAGTATACATGTGACTGATACGAGGGGCTTCCATAAATGCTCGATTACATTATCAATATAATCTATTACTATTTTACATATATTACCATAGTGTCTAATCTTATATACAAGCTTGGAAGGAGAATTTAATTAAGTTTTTCACTAGTTTTCATTTCTAAATGTATTTTTTTTTTCTAGAAAACCCTCCCCTCAGACCCTCTTACATGTTACATGACCATATATACATTTTATTTACTGAAAATTGTATATCATATAGTAAAAATCTTTTATCTCTCTCAGTTTAGAGGTGAATATAAGTTTTACATAAAAATAAAGTAATGTTTAGAGTAATTTAACATGTTTAAGTAAAAATAAAGAATTTCTATTGAACAAACACAGACATTCTTGAAATACACATTAATTGTTGTAAAAAAAAAAATCCTTGCTCCAACTTTACACGAAAAAAAAATTTTTTTTGCCCCTGTCCGGGGCTAAAAAAAATAATCTTGCTCCGACAAAAAACCCAAGCCCCCCCCCCCCCCCCCCCCCAGAATATCAAATGGACTATGCCTTAGGGATTTTGAAGGCATAGGGTTTACTGTATCACACACTAATTGGTCTAAAAGTAAAAATTGTTCAAGAAAAAATATCATTGTAGATATTACGTTAATGTGCAATATTTAAATTCAGAATTGCCATACAAAAGCGTTGTCATGACGATATGCCCTACTTTTGTGAAGTGGATATATAGCTCTGGTCACGTGTTTTTCACTAGTCACAAGAATGTTTCTTTCTATCGGACAATTGGCCCTATTGCAATGTTGAATCTGATGCATCAAATCGAAAGTTGATCAACCTGTACAAATCTAGAGTTAGTCGATATCTTGATATCGACTAATAAAATTTGTTGAATATATACGCGGATCCAGAGGGGGGACCGGGGGTCTGGACCCCCCCCCCCCTGAGATTTTCGGAGGTGGGGTCCAGCTTTGGCCCATTTCTAATGGGAAAACCCCTCAAAATTGCCAAGTCCGGAAACTGTTCCGACATCAGTAGACAAAATGTTACTTAAGGCGACAGAATTTTAACTTTTAGTTTTACGGATTTTATTTTTTCAAAATAGGGTAGGAGGAGGGAATAAAAATAAAATAAAAATCATTACATTTCAACATTTTATCTTTTGTGCCACAATCACGATCTTAATTCAGCTTGTTTATCATGTTTTCAAAGCCGCATTCTCTACAAAGATAGATTAAGTGAGAATGAAAAGTAATAACCAGTAATTCAAATGAGTGGAAGACAAAAATGTACAATCAGTTCATTTTATTTTTTTCCAATTGTGGTAAAATTAGGGTCGGCGGATCCGTAAAACTAAGAATTAAATTTCTGTCGCCTAATAATAAAAAAAAAATTGCGGCTCGCTCCGCTCGCCGATATAAGGAGTAAAATATTCGATCAACGTTATAAATAATCATCTCGATCGAATCAAGACAAATTAATATTTCATATCTAGTAATAATTTCAGGCTCGCCAATTCGTCATAAAAAGTAAACGTGAAAGGAAAGCTAACAATTCTCTCCTCAGAATTGCCCTCTCCCCATCATGTGCAGCGATATATATGTACCTACATGATATTGTCAATATTTAGGTAGACTTCCTAAAATTTTGGACCCCCTCTGACCAAAAATGCTGGATCCGCGCATGGAATAATCTAAGAATCAAGATTTTTTATATGAAATCAGCAGGACCTGCATTGGCGATAGTTGGCACCCTGACCTAGTTTTAAAAATAATCTTCAGTTAATGATGTTTTAATTAATAATCCATTAATTCATACTGCAAGGGCGGATTTAGGGGGGTTTCCGATTTTTTTTTTTTTTTTTTTTTTTTTTTTTTTTTGGTAACATTAGCAATCGGAAAAACCTGCAAACTGAGTAATAAAAATTGCTCAATGGCCACCAGAATTCACTATTTTGAAACAAAATTTACAAAAATTTTCTGATATACATGTATATTCTATCGCATATCGATTCGATACCGTATCAATTAGCGTATTTGTGGATTCGTACAGACAATCGCGAAGTTTTTGTATTGTACGTCGCAGAGGGGATTGTCTGTTTATTTTATTCCAGAAAATTAACATTAAAAATATTATAAAGGGAGCAACCATTTGATTTTATGGAGGGGGGGGGGGGGGGAGGAAGACTTTGCAAAAAAAAAATTTCCGGATCGAAATTTTAGGGAAAAAATTTTCCGGCCCGAAGGGCCGGCGAAAAAAAATTGGGATCATGAAATTGCCCCTCTCCCTCTCTTCCGACCTATCCACTGCCCAGTTAACATTTTTTTGTGTATCATAAACTAAGTACAAACTTTATGGAATTTGGAGTGAATAAATCAAATTCAAAAGTCATTAGCACCATAATAGCCTGTCTCCGTTGAGTATCATTTAAGTAAATAGATAATAGGCATCATATGCCATTCAAGAAATTAAAATGAAGTGATCTGCTGGCAAGAGATGAACTAATTCTATGTTTGATGTTTAATATGGCCGAAAAATCAGGCTGAATTATTTAAACTTTAGAGTGATTTTCAACATAGGAAAATTACAACAAAAATCCGGCCCGAAGGGCCGGCGAAAAAAAATTTCCGGCTCTAAAAATGGTCGAAAAAAAAATTCCGGCCGGAACCTACACGTTAATTCTGTCTTCCAATACCCGGTTTTAGTTTTTTTTTTCATCTACAAACAAATTTTGTTAAAAACATACTTTGAAATAACCGGGAAAATGGGTAAATATTTAACATTGTATATATATTTTAGCTCGAATATGCTCCGGGGGCCTATAATTAAGCATCCTTTAAATCCTTCTTGTACACCTACACACCTGTGACCAAGCTCCTTCCCTTTCACATAAAAAAACCCTGTGATACTCAACATTTTTTACTCGATATCGTACCAATATTCTAAGTACATGTTACTGCGAGGACAAATCAACAAGCCAGGGGCTAAGCCAGGTGTACATTTGTACGCAAAAACGTCCACATCGTCTTGCGAAAGAAAACCCCCCCCCCAAAAAAAAAAAAAAAACAAAACGAGAGTTCGCCTCCCCCGGCAGTTGCCAAAAAGAAGGGGGACGGTCTTTTGAAAAAGTATTTAAAGCAAACTACTGTTCAGAAATAGATCAAAGACACTCCAGAAACCACCGATTTGAATGCATTTTTCGTAATTTTCTCGTGTTTCATTCGAACTCAATACAACGATCGCTAACAAAGTGCGAGCGGTCGATTGGAAAGACTTTATGTGGGCGTATATATAAGTATTTAGGGAATATCATGTTCACATCTCAAGTTTTCTTCATCTTAGATACTGTTCATTGTCTGCTGACATCGAATCATATGCGTTATCCCATCTAAATTCAGCTCAAATACGCTCCAGAGGTCAATAATTTGCTTCGTTTTTTTTTCAAGATTTTCTCGGGGGAGCACCCCCACTCCACTTGACCCTTCGGGTCTCGCAAGTCATCCACCGGACATCTGAAGTTCTTGGTCCACTTCTTTATAGACGTCCACATCGAAAACACCCTGGCTACGCCCCTGCCAGCAGTGAAGGAAAAAATATATTAATTAGAAATCTTTATTAACCACTTAAATTGAGTGGAAAAATGGTCTGACTATTCGAGAATGTAAGGAGAAAATATGCTCCAGAATGTACCATTTCATTCCATTTTTTTTCAAAATTTTTCGGGTCTCGCAAGTCATCCCCCCAAAAAAGCGTCTGTGCCCCCGGACAGCTGAAGTTCTTGGTCCAACCCTTCTTTATAGACGTCCACATCGAAAACACCCTGGCTACGCCCCTGCCAGCAGTAAAGGAAAAATTATTTTATTTAGAAATCTTTATTAACCTCTTAAATTGAGTGGAAAAATGGTCTGACTATTTGAGAAGGTACGGAGAAAATATCCTCCAGAATGCACCATTTTATTCCATTTTTTTAAAAAATTTTCCACATACAGGAGGGGGCAACCCCCTCCCGTACCCTCCCCCGCTCGGCACTTCGTGCCTCGAATCGACCCTTTGGGTCGATACAACCCCCCCCCCCCCGCTTGCCACTCTGGATCCGCCACTGTACTGATGAATAGCATTTTAACAGAACCTAAAACTACGATAATATTCGATAACTTTAAAGGGATGGTGTCCCTGAAAATTAAATAATTTTACAAAATTTTGGAATGCAAAATCTTTATTTTCATACGAAAGTATACATTCTCATTTGTATAAATTCAAATTTTCAGGCGAATCTACTGCATACATTCGCAGTTATAGACCTTTAAAAACCTAATTTGGAATTTGGGGTGCGCAGCTCTAATTCATTCTACTAGCGCCACCTACAATGTATTGAGTTTTTACAATAGAGGTATATGATGATCTAATTATTACAAAATCGACAATATTAGGGTCGTTACTGCATATTTTCAACTAAAACTTTTTATGGCTCCTTTTTATGGCTCCTTTTTCCTCTATCTAGACCCTTTGGAATAAATTTTACGTTTTCAATAAAAAAATATTTTCAGGGACACTGTATCTTTAAATTTAGATCAGTGAAACAAGAATGATAGTCTCTCTCTCTCTCTCTCTCTCTCTCTCTCTCTCTCTCTCTCTTGTTTTATTTGTACTTTTCTATTTTTTGTCCCCCGGTTTCGCGAAAGCGCGGGGACATTAAAACCGGTTCGTCTGTCCGTCCGTCCGTCCGTCCGTCTGTCCGTCAGTCACAAAAACTTTAACCTTGTGCATAACTTTTGAATGGTAAGTGATAGGGCTTTGATATTTCACATGTGTATTCCTTGTGACAAGACCTTTCCATGGATACCAAAATTTTTGACCTTGTGACCTTGACCTTGGACTTTGACCTACTTATTAAAAACTTTAACCTTGACCATAACTTTTGAATGGAAAGTGATAGGGCTTTGATATTTCACATGTGTATTCCTTGTGACGAGACCTTTCCATGGATACCAAAATTTTTGACCTTGTGACCTTGACCTTGGACTTTGACCTACTTATTAAAAACTTTAACCTTGACCACATAACTTTTGAATAGAAAGTGATACTAAGGGCTTTGATTTTTCACATGTGTATTCCTTGTGACAAGACCTTTGTATGGATACCAAAATTTTTGACCTTGTGACCTTGACCTTTGAGTTCGACCTACTATTCAAAAAAACTATAACCTTGTCCATAACTTTTTAATGGAAAATGATAGGGCTTTCACATTTCACATGTGTATTCCTTGTGATGAGACCTTTCTGTTGGTAACAGCATTCTGACCTTGTGACCTTGTCCATGGAGGTTGACCCACATTTAAAAACTTCAACCTCGACCATAAGTTTTTAATTGTGATTTAAATCATAGGTCTTAAATATTTCACATGTGCATACCTTTTCATAAGCCCTGTCCCTTGGAAACAAAACAAAAGTTTGGACCTTTTGACCTTTTCTTGGAGTTAATCTTTCATATTTAGAATGTTGATAATATATGAGATATATTATTAAAACTTAAGAATGGGGGGATGTCTGTAAGCATTTCTTTAAAGACAAACACCCAAAAGCGGGGGACCACAATTCCTTGAATTTGATTTTTTATTGCAAAACGATGTGAAAGCACCTGCATTAGTACTTGGAGCTGATATGCACCTGGCCAAAACGTTGAAAAAATTAGCTTTACGTTGAAAATATTATTCGTTTTGTGATATTTGATTTGTGATCCAATAAATGTTCTTGACACCTGCTGGAGCGGAAAGTATGAATGGAAAAGATGCTAGGTTAAAAATAGCCTATCCCTGCAAAACCGGTCTTTGAGATTTAATTGTACTATGAATAGAACACCAATACTCAGGTGTGTTACTTGTTGCCGAATAGTATGGCAGTATAGGACGACAGAGGCGTTCCGAATTCGGTAGGTATTTGTCCCTGATGCACATAATGAAACATTTAGAGATTTGATAAAATGTTTTATGAAATTTAGAATGATATAGAAATTTATGCGTATTATTTTGATGTCACATAATTAAAAGATGGAATTTATTTTGCATTCTGCATTTGGATACTACAGGAACATATCAGCAGGTCTTGGTTTGTTTTGAGGAGGTGCCTTTATCATGTTTATATACTTTTCTGTTGTAAATCCAAAGTCTGACTAAGGGGAAAACATTTGCCAGTTCGATATGAATCAAAAATCAAATCATTACACTAAATTTTTGTCTGGAATAGTTTGATTCATTCATGTCGCTGATGCATTTCTGTTTACCATTCTGAACTTTGATTATTTTTTATTATACTTTTAGTGTACATTGATGGAAAATTTTGTGGATTTTTGAAGTTTAATGGGGGAAAAGATTCTCGATCCCCATTTTATGAAAAAAAAACATTCTATTTAAGAAAGAGGGGGGGGGGGGGGGGGGGGGGGTGGAGCCAACTTTCAACCCCTATTTTTTGACAATCCACTGTGCCCTAAACAGACATGTATATAGTACATACACATACTGGCATCAACTGAATAAGTGATGAAGGCCCAACTGTGTCATAAAGTAACTAGCCTTGCTGTTTAAATTTCTAATTCAATTATAGTGTATACATGACTTACTCATGAGCATAATTTAAAAAATTCTGATTCATAATTAACAAACTTTTTTTCATGTATTTTTTAGGTATGATCAGTATGTTGGTGCAGATATTAGTGGGACTTTGTCTGCTTTTCACCTATGGTAAGAGAAAGATAACAAAATAACCATGATGACCCTGCAGTATTGACAATGCCTAAGTTTCTTTTTGGCAGAATTAAAAAGTTTTAGGGAGGAAAGATTGAAAATTTCAAGATTTTGCAGATTTCTTTGTAGAAATATGTACTGAAGTCTTATACATGTACATGTAAAAATTATATTAATGTCAGATGATTGGTACAATCCCTTTCCCTTTCAATTCAATTTGATGCCAAAGGAATGAGAAAACAACTGCAACTTTCCCTCTTTAATCTTAATAGAAAGGTTTCTTGAAAACTTATATCTCAGTCTTTGAAATGTCACCACATAGTAATATTCAATAATCAAAGAGATACTGCAAAATGCATAAATCTGCAATCTTATTGTAAATTGGAATTCTGTGTACTAAATTGGACCAATGAAAAAACATATCACAAAAGTTCACAGTCATCATCCTGGGGTCATACATGTATCATTACTTTTCAGTCGTTTGACATTTTTAATGTAACGTGATTTAATCATATAGATAATGCATATATTTCTTCTTATGGAATTCCCCGCTTGTTATCCAAAAGGTTGTGAGGGTAATAACGCTTGTGAGATTACCTTTAAAGGCTTTTCCTGGAGATGCTTTGCCTTGATTGACAATGTTTACTCCTATCGACAGATTCATAAGATTGGCATGTTGCTCTTTCAAATGTAATATTAATAGAAAGAAACTTATAATCATTGAATATAAACATTTTTGCCTAATACTGTACAAAGAATTCCAACAAATGAATTTCTACTTTTGATGCCTTTAATTCACAGGAGCTTGATGCCAAAAACCTTCAATGATACCTGCCTTCCCATCTCTCTAGTCAAAGTTAGAAGTGGAAATACTTGTGGATCGTTGGCATCGAGCTCCTGTTCTTTAATTATGCATCAGTATGCACTTTTATGTACATTTTCATGTAACTGACTCATTGTAGTTGTATATACATTGTACTATAGACATAAAGGAACTCTTGTTGTCTTTTTAGTGAGCTGCAACACACTTACTTGGGTGAGAGATTTGAATGGGGAAAGATTGTCTGAAAGTCTACCTGTTGGTAAGTAGTTCTTTTTATGATAATACTTAAGTAAGCAAGTCAGTGGTCAGATCTGTAAAAAGGGACTCGGCTCACATGTGACAGACCCTAAACTCTCATTCCTTCACACTTAAAATTTCTGGATCAGATAACAACTCAAAATTCTTCACAGTTAAAATTTCTTCACAAGAACTCAAAATACTAATATGTGTTCAGAGTTAAAGAACGGTTCATTGGCAGCCAATGGCACCATTGGCAACATATTTTACCATTTGTATACCATTGGTAACTTAGTATTGGTACCTATGGTGATTGATATTGTTTACACAACAATCAAACTTTCACTTCATCTTTCATTTTCAATATTTTTGATGTTTATACATGATTTGTTTTTCTCTTTCCATATTACAAGAAACCTTGAATTTGGCCTCCATAATTCCATTCTTCCCCCCCCCCCCCCCTCCTCCCCCTCATGACATTTGTTATTTTTGTCCCCTTTTAATGTATGCAATGTGCAAATGGAGATCTCACTGAAGTCTTGTCCATTTAAACAGTGTTAGAATTGTCTTGGTAATCTTTGGCAGTTTCTCGATAGTTTCTGTGACTTAGATGACATTTGATTTGGCATGTTTACCTTTGATGATTGTACTTGTAGGCAACTTTTAAGTTGTATTATGGTATACATGGAACGCTATGACTGTAGTTATACAGATATGTGAAGATTATATAGCAGCTTGCTGCTTTGCAGAAAATTATCAATATGTACTGAAACCAACTGATATACATTATATTAATGATTTTATAAAGTGTTTATGATTTCATAGATTTATTAGTCCCCTACCGGCAACGCCGAAGGGGACTCTTAGTTTCCTCTCGGTCTGTCTGTCCGTCTGTCTGTCTGTCTGTCTGTCCGTCTGTCCCATTTTCAGTTTTCCGGACTTTTTTTCGCTGTTGTTGCATATATTGAACTCATTTTTGGTATGTGGATAAATCTCAATGTGATACAGATCAAGTTTGAGTTTGCTTTCGATTGACCTAATTTTACAAGAGTTATGGCCCTTTGACTTAGCAAATTTTATGAAAGTTTCAGTTTTCCGGACTTTTTTCCGCTGTTGTTGCATATATTGAACTCATTTTTGGCATGTGGATATATCTCAATGTGATACAGATCAAGTTTGAGTTTGCTTTCGATTGACCTAATTTTACAAGAGTTATGGCCCTTGAACTTAGCAAATTTTATGAAAGGTTCAGTTTTCCGGACTTTTTTCCGCTGTTGTTGCATATATTGAACTCATTTTTGGTATGTGGATATATCTCAATGTGATACTGATCAAGTTTGAGTTTGCTTTCGATTGACCTAGTTTTACAAGAGTTATGGCCCTTGAACTTAGCAAATTTTATGAAAGGTTCAGTTTTCCGGACTTTTTTCCGCTGTTGTTGCATATATTGAACTCATTTTTGGTATGTGGATATATCTCAATGTGATACAGATCAAGTTTGAGTTTTCTTTTGATTGACCTAATTTTACATGAGTTATGGCCCTTGGACTTAGCAAATTTTATGAAAATTTCGGTTTTCCGGACTTTTTCCACTGTTGTCGGATAAATTGAACTCATTTTTGGTATGTGGATATATCTCAGTGGGATACAGATGAAGTTTGAGTTTGCTTTAGATTCACCTATTTCTACAAGAGTTATGGCCCTTGGACTTAGCAAATTTTATGAAAATTTCGGTTTTCCGGACTTTTCTTTGGTTCTATTGCAAATAATGCACTGATTTTTGGTGAATGAATACATCTCAGTGTGATACAGACCAAGTTTGAGTTTGGTTTCCATTGGGCTATTTTTACAAGAGTTATGGCCCTTGGACTTAGCAAATTTCATGAAATTTTCAGTTTTCCAGACTTTTTCATGCCTGTTATTGCAGATAATGAGCTGATTTTTTGTATGTGAATACATTATAGTGTGATGCAGATTTGAGTTTAATTTAGATTGACTAATTTTCACAAGAGTTATGGCCCTTGGACTTAGCAAATTTCGTGAGTTCAGTTTCCCAGACCTTTCTTGGCTGTTGTTGAAGAAGATGAACTGATGAACAGAGATGCAAGTCATAAATTTATGCCGCCGGTAGGGGACTTATATCGCACAGCGATCATTGCATTTTTTATGATTGTAGATTCTTTATTTATATATTTCAGTGACTTGATCATGTTTATCATTATGAATAGTCCATTTTCCAGAAAGTATTGATGACCGTTTTAAATCTTGATTTTATATGTGCAGACACCAGACATCACATCATTTGGCAAACTTTTCAATTGTGACGTCACATCTGATCGCACTGTCTTGAAGCACCTTGATGTGTTGTCATGCTTTCTATTTTGACGTCACAATGAAAATATCGCCAAAGTTTGTGACGTCTGGTGTCTGTCCGCCTTATGAATCTATTGAAAAATCAGCTATTGTCAGAATACTTGATGTGTAGATACATGTACTTACATGTTCATAATACGAATTTTGTTGATTTTGTTTGTAAATTTCCAGGTTCAACAATAGGTACGCTTGTAGCCAATGGTGATGCTGCTGGTATTAGATATTTTGTGCAGCAAGCAGATAAGTTTCGAGTGAATCCTATAACGGGAGATGTTACCCTTGCCAGGGTACTGGACTATGAGGTACATGTAGGACAATCTAAAATGCCCTAAGCAATGCAAGAGAGAAATCAATAGGGATCACTCTGTCCGGCATCTGTCTGTCTGTCTTGTAGTCAGACTTTCACATTAATGGCTATAACTTCATTGATATGTGTTATTATACATCCATCAAACTTTCAGGGATGACCGAACGTGATGAGCCTCAACATCCTTTGAAGATCAAGGTCATCTTAAAGGTCAAGGTCACATATTTAGGGTTAAACATGCAACAGGCAACTTACCTGTTGAACAGTTCTATTTTTATGCCCCTTCCATGTAATGGCAAAGGGCATTGAGAGTTTGCTTTTTCCATCGACGATGATCGTTCCAACACACTTTTGGTTTCTGGATGATAACTCATGAACCCTTTTTACCTATCCAACCCAGAAGAAGCCTATTGATTGTGGGGTCAATAAGAATACACCTATAATAATGGTATTCTCTCTTTTTATTCCAATATTAGGGACTGTTATATGACTGTTATGATAAAGGTTTCCAGATTATAACTGAGGAACCTTTCGCCTATCCACATCTATTTGCAAAATGGCCCATTGAAGTACTTTCTTAAGAAATGTCCCATTGAAATTTAGAAAATCATGGCACGTTCACAAAATTTCACTCCCGATCACTGTGCTTGTGAACACATTTCTAGAACAACATAGTAGTAAATGAGATTAAGTTGATCTTGATATACGAAGGTGATACCATGCATTTAATCAAAGTAACAACTGACCTACACTTGACTGAATATGTTAGAATATTTTAGTGTGGTCAAGTTTGAGAGCGTTTTTATCAATTTATCTGTTGAAATTCTATAAGTCTGTATCTTTCATTTCAGTCCAATCCAGTTCTCAGTGTAACGTGGGTGGCTATCAATAGTAATGATGATCAGGTATGTCATAATAGACAAGTTTATGGTCTTGATAATACATGTATACTATTAGTTTTAGTATTCACTATGCCAAAATACTGTCAACTGTCTTTTGTTCGCGGCATCTTTTATTCGCGAATCTGATAACACTGACCTGTTCGCAGCATTTTATGTTCGTGAGTATTGAGGTTACGTCAATAATATAGCTAAATTGAAACATGTTCGTGGTGTTTAATTTTCGCAAAACAAGCTGACTGGGGAATATTGCTCACATTCACAAGCTGACTCATGAATATTTCGAAAATAAAATGCTCGCGAATAAAAGACAGTTAACAGTAGTAATCAGGGCTCCTGAATAATGTCTGTCTGTCCGTTCATCTATCAGTCACAAATTGTGTCGATCTTGCTTTGTCTCTTAAACTGCTTACTTATCTACATCACCTTTAAATTTTAGTATATTCTTGCTTATGACCTGAAGGTTTGATTCACATGACCATGAACCAAAGTCATTTGACTAAGGTCAAGGTAATATAATTACGAGTAGTACTTTTATAATGAAATTACATATACATACACTTATTTTGTTCAGGCTATTATATATTGAGCCTTTCAAATTTCAGTATGTTGTTGCTCATGACCTATAGGTTTCACATCACTTTGACCCAAGATCATGAGACCAAGGTCATGGTCAATTAATTAGTACATGTATTGGCCGGATTGCAAAGCAATTCCGGTCTATAGATTGACAACAAGACCTTTCAATTTATGCCGTAACATTTGACCTAGTGACCTTGAACTTGGACTTTGACCTAGTTAAAGATTGTGGTTAAAGTTCCTGGTTTAAGCAAAATCTATGGAACTGTATGCAGTAGAAACCTTATATTATACATTTAGGTTGCCCATGATGAGACCTTTCAGTTTATGCCGTAACATTGGACCTAGTGACCTTGACCTTGGACTTTAACCTAGTTAAAGACTTTGGTTAAAGTTCCTGGTTTAAGCAAAATCTAAGGAACTGTATGCAGTAGAAACTTTATATTATACATGTAGGTTGCCTCTGACAAGACCTCTCAATGTATGCTGTAATATTTGACCTAGTGACCTTGACCCAGTTGGTGACAAAAACTTACTTTGCAATCCGGCCATACCGTCTTTAGCGGTGTTTTATTTTAGTTGTCGGGGCTAAATCTCTTGAACCTTGCCCTCCATTAGCATTCTCATGATCATATGCTCAAATGACATCATTCTGCATATAGAAGTAAAACATGTTATTTCATGACTACTTTGGGAACAGTAAACTATTGCCCCTCAATCAGTAGTTTCTGAAGCTTAAGTAAGTTTCCCAGTTTATCCACCATCTCAGGTCAAATTATATATAGTATGACTGTTCCCCAAGTAGCCACAAGATAATGGATTAACAGTACATTAACATCTTTTGCAGTTTCCAAGAACTGTTACAATTAACGTGGTGGATGCCAATGATAATAGACCATCGTTTAATCGTACAACATTAACGGCTACTGTTCCTGAGGTATGAATTTGTTAGATTCTAATTTAGGGTTTAAATATAACGTCTTCAAAGTTTAAAGAAAGAGAGACAACTTTCTTGCATGCCCTTGTAAGTAGTGATGAACTTGTCGATGCCAAGAAAGAATGAATGACAATCTCTAAAAGTCTGTCAATACCTGTATTTCATTTCCTTTTTGTGTCGCCTGCGAAGCACAGCGACACTTAGGGATCACGTTGTCCGTCTGTCCGTCCGTCCGTCCGTCTGTCTGTCTGTCTGTCTGTCTGTCTGTCCGTCTGTCTGTCACACTTGGGTGTCACACCCCATAACTTTTGATTGGTAAGTGATAGGGCTTTGATATTTCACATGTGTATTCCTTGTGACAAGACCTTTCTACACATATCATAATTTTTGACCTTGTGACCTTGACCTAGATATTTGACCTACTTTTCTAAAAATCTAATATTGACTATATCTCTTGATTGGTAAGTGATAGGGCTTTGATATTTCACATGTGTAATCTTTGTGACAAGACCTTTCTACACAAACCATAATTTTTGACCTCGTGACCTTGACCTAGATATTTGACCTACTTTTCAAAAAATCTAAGATTGGCTATATCTTTTGATTGGTAAGTGATAGGGCTTTGATATTTCACATGTGTATTTCTTCTGACAAGCACATTTATTCACATACTATATTTTTTGACTTTATGACCTTGACCTAGATATTTGACCTACTTTTTAAAAAAATCCAAGATTGGCTATATTTTTTGATTGGCAAGTGATAGGGCTTTGATTTTTCTCTTGTGTATTCCTTTTGACAATACCTTTCTACACATACCATAATTTTGACCTCGTGACCTTGACCTAGATATTTGACCTACTTTTCAAAAAAATTAAGATTTGCTTTATCTTTTGATTGGTAAGTGATAGGGCTTTGATATTTCATATGTGTATTCCTTCTTGTGACAAGGCCTTTCTACACATATCATAACTTTAGACCTCATGACCTTGACCTAGATATTTGACCTACTTTTCAAAAAATCTTAGATAGGCTATTTCTTTTGATTGCTGAGTGATAGGTTTTGATATTTCACATGTGCATTCCATGTGACAAGACCTTTCTTCACATACCATCATTTTTTACCTCGTGCACTTGCCCTATATATTTGACCTACTTTTCAACAAATCTAAGATTGGCTATATCTTTGAGTGGTAAGTGATAGGGCTTTGATATTTCACATTTGTATTCCTTATGAAAAGACCTTTCTAAACATTCCATAATTTTTTACCTAGTGACCTTGCCCTTGATATTTGACCTACTTTCAAAAAAAAAAAATCTGCTTCGCAGGCGACACAAGCATTCCTTGGATTGCTATTTTTCCATGATAAATTGTTGCTAAACTGTTTTATGCTCACCTGACTGAAGCTCAAGTGAGCTATTGTCATAGCTTGCCATCCTTCTTTTGGTGTCCGTTCAGCGTAAACTTTTAACATTTGCACAGAATTAGACAAATTCTTACAGGAAGAAAGAACTCAAGGTCCTCTTCCAAGTTTGTGTTTCTCATGCTAATTGGTCAACAAATATGGCCACTGAGGGCTGTGATTGGCTGAACATTTTCGACTTCCTCTGCAGCCGCTGCACAGAACTTCACAAAGCCTTATAAGAAGAAAGTACTTCAACCAAGTTTTTCAAGCAGATCGATCAACAATTATAGCCACCTAGGGATCTGATTGGCTGTAGCATTTTCAACATTTCCTCTGTAACTGCTGCATAGAATTTCACAAAACCTTACAGGAAGCTAGTAATCAAGGTTCTCTTCAAAATTTTACCACCTTCAGTCCTTTGTCCGCAACTCAGCAATATGTGGCCCGCTTGGGCCTCTTGTTTTCTTGTTTAGAAACGGATTGATGGGATTTTTTCATGAATTTTCTACTCCCAAACAGCAAAAGAAATTTAGATGAGACTTGGCAATCAAAAATGGTAGGAATAAAGCTAATGTATTATGATATTGTAATGTTGTTGTTTAAAATTTTCTTGACTTATGAAAAAAGTACAAAGTATCAGGATGCCTTCTAAAATTAACATGGTCATCAGGTGAGCAATAGGAGTCCATTTTGACCTCTTGCTTGTTCTCATTTTGAGTCTCTTTGCTACTACCATATTATTGTAAGAAGACCTGCATTGATATTATTGTATTACTCCCATATCATTTCAAGAAAGTATGCATGGATATTATCAAATTGTGTTTTTAAAAAAGAAAAGTTGTATTCCGACTTTGAAAGGTCGTTGAAATTTGCCGTGATAATTTTAGTCTCGTTTGATTGTGTAGGATGCTCCAATTGGGTACACATTGATGAGAGACTTAGTGGTTACGGATAATGATACAGAAAACTCCCGTATAGATGTCCAATGTGACAATGTAACAGCTGTGAATAGCCCGGTAAGTAAACATTCATGGGATTATGATTTTTACCTGTATAAATTGGCAAATTTCGTGCAATCTGATCCGCTGAAAAGAACCAAATATTATGTTGTACTAGGTCGATGATAGGATGCTATATGGATGCTTTTCAAAGAAGTGCTGTAATCTTGTGTTTGGTATATGATTGAATTACAGTAGATAAAACACAGAAAAAATGAATTTAAAGCCATTGATGGGATAAATTCATTATGCAAAGTTTTACAGGGGGATACCATCCACCCAATATTATTAGTTATACAGTGTTTTACAGGGGGATACAGAAAATGAGAAATATATTGGGTTGATGAAAAAAGTTGTTTTGGGCGAGTCGACCCAATATGTTTTTGTATCCCCCCTGTAAAACACTGTATAACGAATTTATCCCACTGATGGCTTTTGGCTTGTGTATGTAAGGTCAACATTTTAAAGCATCTCGGTGACGTCAATATCGTAAAGCGTCTTAGTAGAAGCAGATATTAAAATAATATCCTGTCAGTAAAATGATACAACATAATATTCAGTTCTTCTAAACCAATCAGATTGCAAGAAATTTGCCAGAGGTGGGATAAAACACTGAATAAATAATACATGTAGTATCAGTAAACTTGCATTCTAGAGGAAGGGGGGGGGAATGAAAAACGATCTGTTAATTATTGCCTTAACAAAGTATATGATATTTCTGTATGAGTATGACTTTATTATTGATATATTCTGTTGATGATGTAAGAATTCAATGTTTTGTTTCAGTATACAACAGTCTGTAGTTTGTTCGTTCTACAAAGATCGTTTAGTTCCAACAGACGCTGGGAGGGTGCTCTTGTACTGAATGGAGTGTTGGATTTTGAACAAGTGGCTTTCTATCAGTTTCCAGCAATGATACGGGTATTCGAATTTATCCTAAAATTTCATCATTCAATTTGTTAAGAAATGTGATGCTTGAAATACATGTACCATCAAAGCAAAATTATTTCAGAGGGGATATAGTATTGTTTTGATGTGTCCATGTGAGGTGTTTGTGTGTAACCTTTTGATCACAATAGAAGTCAAAGCAAATAGCTTAGACTGACCAAAGACAGTACAAATATTTATCATGATGAGTGAATGAACTCCACTGGTGTCATGCCAGTTTATGGGGAATTCTGACACTTTATGACAAAATCTCCTATGTCCTTGAACATGTTGAATGGAAAAGAATGATTTTTTTTCAAATAAAGCTTAGCCCTTCCCACACGTACATATATTGAAAGAAAATGACAAATTCATCTAGAGTTATGTATACAAAGCTGTCAATCAATCTTTAAATGTCTTTTCTTAGAAACAAGCCTACATGTCAGAGGTTTGAAAAGGTTTTGTTAAGTCTTTTAATTGGAATATTATGAGTATAAGCTTTGACATTTGATCTTTACAGGATGGGTTTCATAATGAGACCCAGAGTATAGAAATCAATGTTGGAAACATTCAAGATGCTCCTCCAGTCTTTGTCAAAGTTAATGACATCACCGTTACAGAACCTGTGCCTGTTGTAAGGAACTATAATATCCATAGATATAACTGTCCACACGGCTCACTTCAGAAACTGAATAAACATGATTTTGATTACTTTGTCATGCAAAAGTTTTAATAAAATTGATATTATTGAAAAGTTCTCACTTAGTCGTGGTGGGAAAAATTTGCATGCGAAATGGCCATTCTAAAACTAAATGCTTTGTTTATGAAATTGGATTGCATGCACTGACTATTTAAGAGCCAATCCGGCATAAAACCATGCAAATTGGTCCAAATGACCTAGTAACCAAATTTAATGATTTTAAGTTATTTTAATAGATACATGACAAGGAATAATTCTGTCAAATATTTTTGTTCAAATATCCATGGTTACAGAGATATACCATCCCATCATTTTTCCCGCCAAATTTACAAAAAGGACGTAGAAATATTCCCTATTTTCGCTGATGTACTTCTCTAAAATTTTGAGTATAAATTGAATTGGAGTAAATATTTTATTGATATATTGAAAAATAACATTTTATTCTATCTTAGGATAATATTATGTATGAAAATTTTTTTTCCAAAGACAGCCACAACGTAACTTGAAAAGAGGCGAAAATCGGCTAAGTGAGAAAACGACGTTTTATACGTTTTTCACGCACCAATATCTTCTGTAAGAGAAGTTTGATTTTTATCAAATTTCATCTTTTTACTCTTTGTTTTAATCTTATAAATATATCAAAAATCCACCGCTGCCAAATGATTACGTATTGAGATGTAGACAGTTAAAATATGTATAAAAGATCAGCTTAACGAAAAAACGACGTTTTAGACGTTTTTCACGCACCAATAACTTTTGTAAGAGAAGTTTGATTTTTATCAAATTTCATCTTTTAACTCTTTGCTTTAATCTTATAAATATATCAAAAATCCATTGATGCCAAATAATTACGTATCGAGATGTAGACAGTTAAAATATGCATTAAAGATCAGCTTAACGAAAAAACGACGTTTTAGACGTTTTTCAAGCAACAATATCTTCTTTAAGAGAAATTTGATTTTTTTTTAAATTTCATCTTTCATCTCTTTGCTTTAATCTTTTAAATATATCAAAAATCTACCGATGCCAAATAATTACGTATAGAGATATAGACAGTTAAAATATGCATTAAAAATCAGCTTTACGAGAAAATGACGTTTTATACGTTTTTCACGCACCAATATCTTTTGTAAGAGAAGTTTGATTTTTTTCAAATTTCATCTTTTAACTCTTTGCTTTGATCTTATAAATATCTCAAAAATCCACCAATGCCAGATAATTTCGTATTGAGATATAGACAGTTAAAATTTGCATCAAAGTGAATTTTTGCGGTGTAAAAATGCGAACGAAAAATACGGAATCCCAAAGATTCAATCATTGCACACGTAGAAATACGCATACATGTGCGGTGAGTTGTGACTACAGCTGATTTGATCATGTCTTTTCACACACAGGTCAAGGTCAAACTCTTTGTTCAAAATTGTGCAATCGATAGTTGGGAATAAAAATAAATTTTATCGAAAACGTAAAATATATTCCAAAGGGTCTAGAAAGAGGAAAAAAGGAGCCATAAAAAGTTTTATTTGAAAATATGCAGTAACGACCCTTATATTGTCGATTCTTTAATAAATAAATCTCCGTATACTTCTATTGTAAAAACTCGATACATTGTAGGTGGCGCCAGTGAAATTTATTAGAGTTGCGCACCCCAAATTGAAAATCACGTTTTTAAAGGTTTATAACTGCGAATGTATGCATTAGATTCGCCTGAAAATTTGAATTTATACAAATGAGAATGTATATTTTCATTTGAAAAGAAAAATTTTGCATTCCAAAATATTGTAAAATTAATTAATTTTCAGGGACACCGTCCCTTTAAAATTGAAGTGAGGAAATGATGCGAAGAAGCGAAGAAATTATCTCTTTTTCGCTTCTCCGTATCATTCCGTATTTTGTTTCTTCACATCATTTCTTCGTTTCTTTTCATATTCAGTACACGAACTAACAATGTCAGAATTACGCTTTTGCAGAAAAGAAGTTATATATAAAATGAAATTATATATCTCTTTGATGTTTGAAAGGCGTATAATGTATACATGTATACGCCCTTATGTTAGCCCAGGAGTTTTTCTCTTTCTTTTCTGTATAATCTTTTTTTTTTTTTTTTTTTTTTCGTTTCGTTTCGTTTCGTTTTGTGTTTTGTTTTGTTTTTCAATATTGTTTTTTTTTTGAAAGATGGAGTACCATGAACTCTTTTTTTTCTTTTCAATAAAAGTACTTTTTTATAGAACGAAGACCGCTCTGCTTTAGTACAAGATAATATCAATACTTCGAAGGAAAATTACCTTGAATTAAGGATATGAAGGAGATAAACTTTTATGAAAGAATTGAGATTTTATAAAAGAAAGTGATTACTCTCATAATTTACGCGCATACGGACCAGAGCGGATGAATACGGAGCAAAACAGCTTATACAAACGCAAGGATTTAGAGCGATGGGGGGGGGGGGGGGGGGGGGGGGTTCCGGGGAAAAGAGTGCTTTTTCTAGTACGATTTTCTTTTTTAACACGGGAGGGGGGGGGGGGCGTGGGCAGGTGGAGGTTAAGAAATATGACGGAGAGGTTGTCAGGGCCCCTGAAATTTGCCCCAAATTATTTTGACCTTGAATAAACAAAGACTTTTCTCATCATAACCATAAATGACCGATTTGGTTGAAAGCGCTATTTGACGTTGAGTTGAAATCAAGAAAGAGACAGTCATATTAAACAATTTTTTTTCTTGTTTTATGCACGAAAATAACAGAATGATCGAGGTTTTCTCGAAAAAAAAAAATAAGGACTGGATATATAGTTAATTCATTGATTTACTTTAAGTGAGGATAGTTCGTGCAACCTGTCTATTTTTTCTCTGAAATACGAATAAATTATTATGTTTATAGGAAAGATCAACCTAACATTTTAAGAAAAAAAAAACACGTTTATTTTATCAATTCAACAGATCGTTTTCAAAAGGAAAGAACTTTTTAAACACAATTTCCTATGAAACAATGAATTTGGAAAATCGATGAAAAGAGCAGCGAGTAGACTGTAAAGAAAACTTTTCTTTCCGATTTTCAACATCTTTTAAAGAAAATACCACAGTCATGTCAACAATACACAGACAGGACAATTTGTTCATATAACAGAGAATGAGAGATCATAGAAGAGTACATCGAACGACCCGTTGTCTACAGGTCAATAGATCTACATGTAACAAATCTGAATACACGAAAATAGCAGTGGCATAGTGATCCTTTTATGATGAGCTTTCAGAAGTTAAACGTCTTCAAATTCAATAGAAGTGAGATTAGGTGCCCCTGCTCCAGGGAGACTCGAACCAGGAACATTTCCGTAATTGGTTCGACGCTCTAATCAGTACTTACTGGTCTAGTAGCATCGACTATTTTAGAGACTCGTTCTTTTACATCTGTGAAGATTATTTCAAAAGATTTGGGATGGGTACATCTAATCACATCTAGAAACGAGGGAACGAGATTTGCTATGCAATCTTGAGCTAAACTCTATCAATGTTATAATCTAATGCGATAGTTTATCCGTGTCAAGTTCTTATTTTATCGTCATTGTTTACATGCTACCAGGGAACCTAACCATGTGACGTCATCACTAAAAGTCTGACTCGGTGGCGTCGTTCCGGGCTATCTCGAAAATCGTCTAGATTAATGATGGGGCTTATATAAGGGAAATTGAAAAAGATCTGAAACGATTTCCATCATTTTTAGAACATATTTTGTTAATATCTTAAATTTTTTTTCTAGATTATGATCAAAGATGCTTATCTTTTGAACAGTTTTCCATTAAATCTTTTAATCATATTCCGCAAAATAATGAATATTCTTGATAAAATTTGCATATCTTAGATACATTTGGCAGCGACAGTTTTTTTATATATTAAAGTATGATACGTTTACTTTATTATACTGAAATTTTGTGGGAAAATTTTCTCTCTTATAGATGTTATTCATGTTCGAAATAGGGACGCTTTTGTCAAATCCCAATATAAGTCTTATTAGAGCGCCCCCTGGTGGCAAGTCAATTCGTATATCTTAACTTTGCGAGTACTATAATGAAGATGAATTGAGTAAGTATCTGAATTTATCATGAAAAGAATTACTGCATATCAAAATCAAATCTTATTCAACGATGAAAATAGGGCTATTTCAGTGTTGTTTTTGAGCCCTGTTAATGGCGTTATGCCATACAAACAAAATTGGCCCATTACTATAAAACGGGACATGTATGAATTTTAAAATAATTTTTTTCTCGAATGTTTTTCATCATAGAATACAGAAATATACATAAAAATGTAAAACTTTGACCACCCTTTTGGACGATTTTTACGATTTTGCATGGTTTTATGCCGGATTGGCTCTTAATAACGTATACCAAAATTTACGACTAAGCAAGATCTATTAAATGGTATTGATTTTTGCATGACAAAGTAGTCAAAATTGCATTTATCTAGTTTCTAAATGTTAAACCGTCTGAAGTGAGCTGCATGGACATTAGCTTATAAATACATGTAAGTATACGTACAGTATGTAGGATTTAGTTTGATTAATTTTCAATTTCATATATTAAATTTGATTGAAAAAATTATATCCTTGAAGTTCCTTGAACAGACAAATATTTGAGCTTTATTTAAGCTTTAATGCACCACCATGTAATGATAAGGGCACTAACAGTTCCAATTCAAATTTATCATATTTTTTTCAGCCAGTGAGAATAATAAGTATTTCATAAAGAATAAAATAGAAAAAAATCATTTATTAGTCCAATTTTGGGCCATAATGTTTCAATTCAAGTTTTGATCATGTGGCACGCCTATTTATAGGGTTCACTTCTGGATTACGTATCGGCAGTAGACGGTGACACACAGAACCCTCGTCCTATCTACTATGAAATTCCAGCAGGAAGTGGTAAGTTACACAGATTTTTATCATCCCCTCCCCATAAATGGCCAGAGGCATATAGCATTACACCCCCCTCTCATAAATTCCTTCTACCCATCCCGATATCTTGTCTTTGCTACTATTTAGTTTATATATAGTGAAGTCCTTCATGATTTCATTAGTTTTCTATTGTTAATGAGTCATACACATGTACATGTATATATTTATATCGCTGTGTTTGTTTGTTTACAGATCCTATATTGTTTACCCAGTTTTCTTTGAATGAAACAAATGGCTACATATCTAATAAAGTTCTCCTAGACCGTGAGGATCCGCAGTTTATCACAGGTGTTGTGTTTTTCCCTGTAAAGGTAAGGGTTCAACTTGAATTATAGTTATAAGTATTATTTGTAACATCACATGTGCTCTGTTCATTAAGAGAAGCAAATGGACTTCAATTTTGCTATTTTATGCCAAAGATTTTTAATGTGAATACCAATGCTTTTGTTCATGAAATGTAGATTGTCTGAATCGACATATTGATATATTCTTGTTACTAGAATACCGAGTGGAATTTTCTAATACAAAATGTACATCAAAACGACATTGTAAAAGTTCTATCACTTATTAATAATCTTGACAACACTTTTAAAGGCTAGAGAAATCCTAAGCCCAGGAGTTTATGGTGATACAAGTCTAACAACAGCGGAGGCCACCATCAGAATCATTATCCAGGATTCCAACGACAACGCTCCAATCTTTGATCCAGCTATCTACAACGTGTCAATATCTGAGGATACGCCCAATAGAACTCCGCTACCGAATCTCAGCTTGTCTGTTACAGATCGGGATCTGGTAGGTGCCTAGAACTCTTCTTCCTCCCCTTTTGTCTAGTGAAAATGTGCATAGTTTTATAGCTTTCTTGCTTTGACAGTCTCCGCAATTCAGTATGAAAAAGTATTAATACAATGTGCATTACAGTACAGTTTGAAAGATTGTTTATTTTCTTCTAGTGCAAATTTTAAGCTTGACTAAGTTTGCCAGGGAAAGTGCTGGTAAATTATATGTTGATTCAAGCTTCTAGTAGGGTTTCGACTTTTCGTCAAAATTAATCGTCTGATGGTATTGATTGTAACTGTTCATACTATTACATTCTGATCAATGTTTTGATTTAAAACAGGGAACTAATGCCATATACAACTTGAGGTTGGACAATTTCAATGCTGAGTTTGAGGTGTCCCCAGCACAAGGACAGGGGTCGACTCCAGCCATCATACTGGTCAGAAATACAAGCCTTATTGATTATGAATTTGGACCTAGAAGATACGAATTTAGGGTATGTTTGTATGTGTATTTGTTTTAGGTTGTGTATTAACAAACTACTAATAAAATTCTCTGCAAGTGTCACAGGATATAGAAGTAAAGGACAAAACGTCGCAAGAAAAGTAAGTTCTGTAGAAAAGTAAGTTCTGTAATCCCCGCACTGTTTATAAGCAAATTGCTCAGAACATCAGGCATCTATAGTTTGACAAAGATACATCTAACTTAAACTTGTTTGGACATTTACAATGTAGATAAGATGTGTGAAAGTATCCCAAAGATTTGAATTACTGTAGTTCAATCATTTTCTAATTTACGAAAACTTGATATTCTTATTAATTCACCAAAAGCAAGAAGAAAGTTATAAAATGTAGTATTATCTTCAGAATGTATTTCATCAACTATACCTCCATTAACCATGTTAACTAATCCTGTCTCTCGCTGTAAAGTGAAATTAGAGGGTGAATTTTCTCACCCTGGCAGAACTATCCACAGATTTACCCATTCTGAGACAACTCTGTTTTGCACCCCAGGATGTTTGTCTCAAACTCTGCATTGTGACATGATAACATAAACCTTTGCAATGGTTAAGCAAAGTATGACGTCATATACACGTAGAAGTACATTTTACACTCATTCACATGAAATGATTGTCTTTACATAGTAATTATGAGCGAGAGAAGAATACCCAATCACCCCATTGTGCAAAGACAGGGAAATCCCACCCTTAAATCAAAGATTTGCTTACGTCCAGGACTTGCCAAGCTTTTTGGATTTCCCTGTCTCTGTACAAAGGGTTTATAAAGTTTATTACTCTTATTATAAATTTCATTACACATGCAGAGATTGGCATATCAATCCTTATTTCTTGTTTCTGTATTATAGGTTATAGCCCAAGAATCTAGTACAGCACAGTCCCTGTCAGGCGTTGCCACGGTGATTGTAAACATTCTAGATGTTAATGACAACCTACCAGCCTTTACCCAGCCCAGCTATAACAGGTCCATTTCTGAGAGAAGTCCCGGAGGAACTTTTGTGGTCAATGTGACGGTATGTGTTTTAGACTTACACAGGAAAATTTCTAAGAGATTATATGGTTAAGACTTGTATCTTTTTGTGTCGCCTGCAAAGCATAGCCACAGTTTTGGATCACTTTGTCCGTCTGTCCGTCTGTCTGTCACACTTGGATGTCACACCCTATAAAAGTGATTCCTGAGTGTCGCTATGTTTCACAGGTGACACACGCATTCCTTGGAATGACTTCTCCTTCCTTAATAAGTATTGAATTAAGGTTTTATTGTACATGCATTAATTAGGATCTCAGTATAAAGGCAAAATTAAGAGAGGACATTTCCAGGTTTAATTTTTATTTTGACATTCGTAATGTTAATATAATTGAGCTTACAGAAATGCAAAATAATTTTTAGGAAAAAATGATTTTTTTAGTTTGAAAGTACATCTAGCAAATTTTGATTCCTGTTCTGGCCTGTAACATGTCTTTATTCTGGATTTATGTTGGTTGTTTGTAATAATTACAGGCCACAGATCCTGACTCTGGCTTATTCGGTACAGCTGGAATACGCTACGGGTTGATAGGAGATGGCAGCACATTGTAAGATTTCCTGAATATTCCTTACTGTTTCGTTTCTGCAAATGATAACTTGTGTTATAGGTTTGAAGTACAGATTGACAGCTTTAGGAACTTTGGACCACAAGCTTGCTTATCATTCAACAAAACGGAAAATCAGAATTTCGTTTCTAAACTTTCTCAATATCCATCTGTTCAATACAATGTGAAATATTAAATAAGCATAAATCTTTCTTTCTAGATTCAACATTGACAGAGTAACAGGAGAAATAACAGTAGCTTCATGCCCTACTCCTGGTAGAGGTAACTGTATAGATTATGAGAGGAAAAACCGCTATGACTTAACGGTTACTGCCAGAGACAATGATGGAAACGGCCAAACTGTCACAATA
The DNA here is from genome assembly GCA_028142955.1 of Pinctada fucata. NCBI lineage: Eukaryota > Metazoa > Mollusca > Bivalvia > Pterioida > Pteriidae > Pinctada > Pinctada fucata. The sequence continues at coordinate 41,303,310 of AP027103.1, forward strand.
AATCTCATTATCAGAATTCTGGATGAAAACGACAATGGCCCCATATTTGCCAACAAGGACTATACAAGTTACATAGAAGAGAGGCAGACAAGACCAAATCCCAATGTCACTGTAAGGGCTGTTGATCGTGATAGCGTGGGCGGTCCAGTGACTTATTCCATCATCAGTGATCAGACAGGGCTGTGGCAGGTGAATCCACAAACAGGCGAGGTGACTGCCAGACAACCAATATTTTATACAGATACACCCAATAACCAGGGATAGTAAGTATCCAGCTACTTGTATTTGTTATATAGAATACTCCAATTGAATGTTTAACTCTTTATGTGCATTTTGGTAAATGTTGCAAGAAAAGTCGCGTTTTAGCTCTCATTTTTTCACTGGGAAACGTTGAGGGCAGTCTAAAATAAGATAAAAAATTTTGTTTACAAAAAATAGTACGTGACTGTATGTTTCCATGATAATGATAAAATTCTTGACCCTTTTAAAGAAACTCAATACAGTTGGGCATCCTTGGTCACTTTCTATTCGTGATGCCGTGGAAACAATATACATGCAGTTTATCTTAGATGAGATATTTAAAGATCAGATTTAACGTAAGAGGCAAAAGTAGGCTTCTATCATAGAAGTCCTTTCATTAGTTCTGTTCAGTGATTAATATGAAAAGTGTGGATAACAGACAAAGAGACCAAGGGATGGGTGTAAGTGGGTGACCTATGACAATGGCTCACTTTCAACCTTTATACATGTATTTGGTGAGCTTAAAAGTTATTTCCTAATTAAGAAAGAGTTGTTGAATTACTAATACATTTTTGTATGCTTTCAGTTTTATTATGACGGTACAAGCAACAGATGGACTTTTTAACGACACTGCCAATGTTAGGATCTATGTGATTGTAAGTATTCATTGACATCATTATCTTGTCAATAATTAATTTTGTTTCCATATTTATAATTTACTTTATGAGTACTTATTTTAGCATAAATCGTATTTTAGCTTTGTTGAGAGTGTGCTGATTCAAGTCTATGCCTAATCTTTTAATAACAATAGATTGTATTTGAAATTTATGACTACACATAAATGTCAATAGACCATTTTCATATTACCACTAGACATGTTTTTTAGACACTCCAAGACCCGACATGACAAATTTTGGCGTTATTTTTTATTATGACATCATAGGTATGGGGTGACGTCACAGTTAAAAGTTACGTTAAATGTTGTCATGTTACGTCAAATGTTATCATGTCAGGTCTTGGAGTGTCTTAAATTCAAGTCTACCGGCTAATATGAAAATCGTGTATTAGCCCCTTTTTGCCTTGTTTTGTCCATTGTTTTGTCGTGCCAAATCAAGTATATACACATAATGCAAATGATAGATTGGATAACAGGTATCGTAAATTTTGTATATTATAGGACATCAATGATAACCAGCCAGTGTTTGAGCTACCAAATTACTACGAACAGATCAATGAGAATACAAGAGGAAGTAAGTGCATTTTTAGCCTGGCATTTCAAGGTGACATGTATTAGGATCAAGGTATCTGGCATCTGCCTGTCTGTCAGTCTGTATGTCTGATAGTCACACTTTCATATAAATCGCTATAACTTGATTGAGATTTCCATCGAACTTGCAGCCAACGAAAGTATAGCACAAGTTTACGCCTGGCCCAGATTATACACTACCTAGGCATTTTGAAAAAGCTAAATAGTTTACCCCTTAAATTGGCCCTATTATTTTCAAGAATAGATTTTGTTTTGAAATGAATATAACTGTTTAGAATTATTGAGACAGTCCTTATTTTAAGTTGAAGGTGAGATACTGCATATTTTGACGTCTTTTGTTCAGAATGTGAAGCACAATCAGCATATTTTATGCATAAATCAATAAAGTGAGGCCCAGGCCTCACCAAAAATAAATTCTATGCAAAAAGAACTTAAAACAATGGATTTATTAAAGCGTATACGAAAATTATTAGTTTCTTGGTCACTTTATTTTCAGATGTTTTTGTTCTGACTGTAAAAGCTACTGACAGGGACTCTCCCACCACTGGTGCAGGTGTACTTGATTACAGTATCGTATCGGGCGCCCGTAGCAAGTTCGTTATAAACCAGGTCAATGGAAACATCAGTACATCCCCAGATGCCACTTTTGATTATGATATTGATCGACAGTATGTCATGATTGTAAGTGATTTTAAATGTTAGATCTAGAGTACAATTTCACACAAAAAATCATGAAGTTGTAGCAATGTGATATATTAAGTCTGAAACTGCAAAGTTTTTTTTGAACATCGTAGGACATACATTCAGTCCTGGAAGAAAGACCAAAATTATTTCTGTCTGATAACATAAACAGTGTGCAAAGCACATGAACCAACATTGAAAATAACCAAACATTGGACTGATTAAACATTTGTCCAGCAAGTTCGATAGTTAAGTCAGTGGATTTAAGTGGACACTGTATTTCACTGTTTTTGTTGCTATTTATTTTGATTTCTGTATATTCTTTATGGATAAAAACATTTCAGAAATGAATTCAAATGTAGAGGTATTAGATTTTTTTTAAGATCATTTTCATCTATAAATGATTTTATCAACTTTTTGTTACCAGGTAATGGCCAGAGATAGAGGACAACCTCCATTGTCTGGTACCAGCACTGTCACCATCGATATTACTGATGCCAATAACAAAAATCCATTCTTTGAACCGTCCACACAGAGAACTGAAGTGTATGAAAGTAAGCCAATGAAATTTTACTTTTTCATTTATAACAAATGCCCTTACAATGTATGTACATGCATGTAAATTTTTTTATTGTAAAATAGGTAAGTAATTTGATATAATACAACCCCCCCCCTAGAATGTGGGATTAGGTAAGTAATTTGATATAAAACACCCCCTTCCCCCTATAATGTGGGATTATTTGGGGGGGGGGGGGGGGTCAACTTCCAAGCATCTCAACACTTTTATTTTGCTTTGTTAAAACATGTTTTTCCCTTTATCACAAATATTTTTCAAGTGATTGTGAAGTAGGTTTTGAATAAGATTTCTGTATAGGAGAATGAAGTGACTGCATTCCAGAATATTTTCCCCTCAGAAGTTTACTTGCCCTGCTTTTATGAAAGTAATATCATTTATATCAATCAACCCTTAACCTTGACATCGTTGACACTCAGACAGATTATACTTGAAAATTATGGTGAGTTTAGACCACGGCTTTCCCTTTCTGTGCTTATTGAGACTTTGCTGAAAACAGAGTTATTTCCCATTTGAGACGGTATTTGACATAAAACCATTATGACGTCATGAGAATGGTATGGTAAAAGCCAATTTCATACCGTCATTTCCCAGAGTTTAAGGAACGTTTCCATAGATTTTTATGATGTCACAATTAGTCTATGTCAGATACCGTCTCAAAGGGGAAGCAACTCTTGTATTCGAAAATACCGAATATAACATAATATTTGTTTGTTTACAGATGTTGTGACAGGGTTCTCTGTGTATACAGTTAAGGCAGATGATCCTGATGCTAACGCAGTACTGAACTACTTCTTTGTGGAACCCATTAGTGCCTTAACTCCAGATGGAGTCAATGTGTCAAGCACGAATTATAATTTTAGGGTGAGGTTAACTTAAGAACTATTTGAAAAATAATGTAACCAACAAATTTTGATATACATGTATTTAGTGGAATATTGATTATATAAATAAAGGAAATGCATGGTTACAAAATGTTTACATACTAAGTTAAAGAATGGTTACACATGCCTGTACTTAGTGAAAATTAGTGAAATGAAGTAAATAGTGCATGCTGCAACTTTCAGCATTTCTTATACCCTTACAAGTTAAGTGGGTTATATATAAGAAAGGTTTGCTCAACCTCTTGATTGCTCAACCTCTCGATTATTTGATTTCAGGACCTGTTCACCATTGAGCAGACCACTGGTTTGGTAAGGACTAACAGAAGGCTGGATCGTGATGCAGCAGCTATGGTCTTCTTAACTATGAATGTTGTAGATATCTCCGGAGCAACAAGACAAACTGGGACGGGTGAGTTATTATGAGTTCTATGAACAGAGATAAGAGTCTATTATCTGTTGATTTGATAAGCCACTTTATGTTGCTTACATGACCACTGACATAAATAAAAAAAAACTTTCAAATTTACTGCAGCTCCTCCAACTTAAGAAGTCAGGTTTATTTGAGCAAGATGTGTCCCTGGTAAAAAAGAATTTTTTAAATTATTATAGATCACATGCCAAATTGGATAATAGATGACAAAAAATTTGGGGGTAGAAACTTTTTGCACTCTTTTTCATAATGTAACGTCATATTGGAATTGTGTCTTTTTGATGATGTCTAAATGAAAACAGAGCCAAAACATTTTTAATTCCATATCTAAGATTGGAAAGTGTTCTTTGATATACATGTAATCTTATCATTTTACAGGTACACTGATTATATCCATACTGGAGTACAATGACCAGAGACCGGAGTTCTTACCGTATGCTAACATTACCATACCAGAAGAACAGCCTGTCGGTACCTTTGTACTTGCCCTCCTGGCTACGGATGAAGATGACCCTATCGCTGAATATAACCTGATACTAAATCCTTTCAACTTTTTCGCTATAGGCTATCAGACAGGTACGTTCAAAGGGACTATACACAAGACCAGAAATACTGCATCATTAGCATTTTGCACATTGTCATATCGTAATTGAAACGTCACACCATTCTATCCAAGTCAGGATCAATTACTAAGATTAGAGTAAAGAGTTTTTGTGACGTAATCTCTTGACAGAGGCTATCAATTTAGCGCCGCATGATATTTTCATAGAATGAATCACTATCACAGTATGTAAGAGTTAGGTGCTTTATTATGTTCATGAATGCTGGCTCCTTCTATTTCAAATAAGGTGTGAAAATGTGCTACACAAAGCAGAATTTGGTAGAAAATTGCTGGTGCAGCGATGTATATTGTTTTTATCCCATCTATTTGCCCGTCTGTTTGTTTTGTTGATTGTCTGTCTGTCTGTCTGTCTGAAACATGAACATTGTCTTAAACTTCTCTTTTGGCACCAAGGTTTATCTTGTGACCTTGACCTTGCTTAGACTCATCCTAGCACACATTAAAGATAGCGGCCAATAAGGCGGCAGTGTTTCACACAAACACTATTGTTCTATATTTTCAGGTGTTGTAAGCATAAACAGTAGAATAGACTATGAGGTAATAGAATCCACAGTTTTTACTGCCTCTGTGTGGGACAGTGGTACTCCCAGACTGAACAACTCGGCTACCGTTTATGTCACAATTCTCAACATCAACGATAATTCTCCTGTGTTTGACAGAGTGAGTTGCTCAGAATCTTTGATCTGGTAAATCATGGTCACCCTCTGACCAGAGAGTGAATATCATTATACCTAGATATAAAGCAAAGCAGTTATTTAGAAATATTTACATCATGTAAAAAATCAGGAAAAGAAAACGTCAACTAATATTTCTATTTATACATGAGTGCAGTTTCTTATGAAAGTATATACATGTATGTGTGGCTAGATTAAGAAATAGATTTTTTGTGTCATTATCTGTGCAGGTATCATACGAGGCATATCTACCTGAAAATACTCCAGCTAATACTATGGTTGTCCAAGTACGAGCTACTGACCTAGATAAAGGAGACTATGGTGTCGTACGATATTCTATCGCCGATAGCCGGTTCTACATCAATGAAACAACGGTAAAGCTCAGAATAGTGAACTTTTAAAAAATTTTCCACTAGAAATATTTCAAATTAAAATAAATTATATCTTAATTATCTTCCTTTTGCTCAATTTACTTTTGATTATCCTTTATTGAGGATCATTGCCCTTCTATCATTAAAGCATTTAAAGTATTTATTTTTGAGAAAACTGTTTTCTATCTAAAGGGACAGATATATGTAGCTAGCGGAACTAACTTAGACAGGGAGACTGTGGGTGATATCGACATCCAAGTGACCGCCTATGACAGTCCGCTGGACGCTACAGTCAGACGGGAAACAGTGGTCACGGTCAGTAAACAAACTTTATCCATGGCTTGCCAATGAAAAAGAATGTCATCTGTTTTCAAACGATTTACCCACTGCAGCATCTTGTTTGGAAACAGGAGAGAGCAGATAAATATTTCCTTTCCCAGTATCAACAAATTTGTCAACAAAGAACTCTACATTTGAAATATATGTATTACAAACGTCTAGGATAAGCTGTCAATTATACTTTCTCTTTTTGGTTTAAATCAATTGCAAGAGGTGAAAATTTCCACCTCTTGAATACATTTACTAACTGTTAAGATTTTCTTGACATTGATATCAATTGCCTTTTAAAGACTAATGTATCAAGGCTTTTTACCCTTGTTGCATAAAATAAGAAGTCAAGTAAGTTCTTTTGTGTTTTTCTTGTACATAATAGTAATTTTTTATGACATATGGGCTGGAAATACATATGTACATGTATGTACAAAAGACAACCCTTATCTCGAGTTTACATGCCTTGAACATGAAGCTTGTGCGTACTATTGAGACTGCATCTTCTTTACATGTGGCATCCAATGTTGTGTGTCTTTCCAGGTGTACATATACCTCCAGGATGTGAACGACAATCCACCGAGGTTCAACCAACGAGAGTACTTAACGACAATATTTGAAACCATTCCTGTCGGTACAGTAGTCATCGAAGCCTTTGCCAGTGATGCAGATGCTGGTCTAAATGCCGAAATAGAATTCCAGAAAATACCAAATTCCGGAGATCCAGATGGTGAGATACTATATAGAGCAATTCAAAAAGGACATGTATAGGACAATTTGATATATTTATCATGTTTATGTTGGCCAAATAGTGCCAGTATATATTATCAGGATTGAAGTATAGTCCATTGAATTATGAATGAATACTGTGTACAATGAGAACTTCTAAACACAGCCAAACTTTCCCCCAATGCATTGTATGCTTACTATGAATGTTTTCAGGTTTCTTCAATATTGGAAGAAGGTCTGGCAGAATAACAGTTAGTCGTAGCTTGTTGAAGAGATCAGGAACGTACATATTTTACATCGAAGCTCGGGATGAACAAGGTCAAGGACCGTTTAACGACACTGCCAAGGTGACCATCATAGTGGAAGAAGCCGTAAACTCTCCACCTGTATGGGTCATACCACCAGTGGAGAATACCACTATATATGTATTGGAGGTACAGTATTTTACATCTATGGTTTCTGACCACCAGAAGTAAAGTTTCTTCAGTCTGTTATTTAAAGTTCATCAGTTTATTCATATATGGATATGTTGTGCAAGTTTTTCTGCTATATACATGTACATGTATTACAGCTACACACTGATATCTTTCACATTTGATCTTTTACTCTTGATCTTAAAAAGGTAGATGTATTTCATGTTTATAGCAGCAAAATTTTAATCTTGTGACCTATGTAAAGGTTGCTGTAGGGGCCAAATTGAAATCTTCAAAATAGAGCAAAAGAAATGCTGTATACAGGGAAATGTTCCCCTGTTTTATTTCGCCTTTTTTGCCCAGTACCATGTAGGCAAAGTTAAGACGGGGTGAATAAAATTATGAATAAAGGATTTCTTTAGAAAATTTGTAAGTGGATGAATTCGATACTTGATAAATCAGTATCTAATCTACACTGGGAGAAAATAAGACTGGGTGAATTCAAAGCTGTATGCAGTATATAAGGATGTTTTTTGTTCAGCATCCATCAGACATGATTTGAATTTAAAGCAGAATTCCTGTACTTAATGACAACATGTATGTGTACCATTATTGAAATAAACATAATGTTTTAACTTATGGTGAACAATTTCCATTGATGAATATATGTTAATACATTGTACAGGAGCAGTACTTAGGAATGTTGGTGTACACAGTAAAAGCAAATGACTCGGACAGTGGAGACAATGGTATAGTAGACTATATGTTCATCTACCAGGGAACGTATACCACTGTCACACCAGAATTCCGTATCAACTCTATCACAGGAGTCATCAGAGCAGAAAAAGTCTATGACAGAGAAACCGTAGACAAGTACTTGGTGAGTTTTGTATGATAGATCATTAGTACAGAAAAATGTTATATACATGTAAGTGTTTTAAAATTAATTATGATCATTTCAAATCAAAATTAAAAATAAGATATATATACATTTGTGCTTGATTTTTACCTCTGCCTTCTTTCATCAGTTTGGTAGTTATACTTATGTACATGTAAATAGCTAGAACTTGATTAACATGCAAAATAAATTTATTAAGAACATGTAGTAATAAATACTTCCATCAAACTTAAAAGGGATAGTCAAGCATGATAAGAATCAATACCTGATGAGAGTCGGAGTCACATGTATGGTCAAGGTCACATATTTAGGGTTAAATATGTAACAGACTAGTTCTGTCCTTTTAAATTAGTCTTGTTGATTAACTTTCTTAATTATTACATCTTTTGCAGGTATAAAGTTCCCTAGGTCTAGTCAACAGTGGTTAAAGTAGGTCACTCAGAAAAAAAGATGTTGAATTGTCATCTTTCCTATTGTAAATCAGACATTATATACTTATATTACAGCTGCTGTTAGTTGCTCGGGATAGAGGAAGGCCAGCCTATCTAGAAACCACACGTTACCTAAATGTGCAGATACTTGATGTCAACGACAATCCTCCGGTATTCCCACTCAGTGCCGTAAGTCATAACTATATATAATGTCTTAATTACATCGTTTTTGTTTCCCTGCAAAGCAGAGCTGACTGCTGATGTTTAGTGATTCCTTACAGAATTATTATTCTGTCTAGGTTTCTGTAGAATTTACTGACATGCCAGTTATTCTGTGGCAGGAACATGTATTAGTAACTCTGTATCCATATTACCCAATGTTTTTATAAGCCCATAGCACAATTAAAATGTATGTAAAGTTTGCATGCTTAGATATGGACTTTGCTAATAACATCTTTCTTAATTATTAATTTTACTTCATAGAATTATGTTTTACCCACCCACTCTATAATATTACTCTTTCAGAATGGAGAGACTAGGCCGTACATATTTACCGTTGATGAGAACAGTGGTGTGGGATATAATATAGGGAATGTCAGTGCCACGGACAGGGATCTTCCTCAATATACACAGATATATTACTACATCATCAGTAAGGAGTTTATGTGTCTTTTGTAATACCTAGTAACACTTCATTAAAATGTTCACTTTGATATTTGTCACCTGCAAATCATGGTGACATTATTTTGCAATTTTCTCCAATCTTGTCTTTTCATCTATCGTGCTTAGTCACAGCTTTCTCAAGGTCACACATTTGGAGTCAAACACATGGTAGGTATAGGCAGTGTTTAATTTTCAACAGACAATCTACGTTCCAACTAAAATTTCAGAAAAGAAAAGAAAAAAATGAAACATTTTGTTGTGCCTTACAATTATACACTTTAAAGTACATGTACACGTAATTCAACTTTCATTTTTTTCTCGACTTAGATATTCAGAAACTTTTCATTTTCATTCTTTTCCTTTCCTGCTTATCAGTTTTCAGTAATAGTTTTATTCACCACTAACAACATTTTATATTTAAACATTTCTATATGTGGTACCTCCCTATTGACAGGTGGTAATGAGAATGGACTATTCCGGTTGGACCGCAATACTGGGGCTCTATACGTACAGCAGCCACTGGACAGAGAGGATCAGGGTATTATCTACCTGGATATACAGGCCACTAACAACATCAGCGACTACACTGTGATCACACGTAGGAGACGTGCCCTCGACCCCAGCATCGTTACCATAGAAATCAGGGTAGCCAATACAAACGATAATCCACCGCTCTTTACTCAACCTTTGTACCATGGCTGTAAGTGACACTTGATTCAACATAAAACTTTCTATGTACATGTATTTTCAATTTTTAAGCTTGGAAATGGAATATGCCCTAGTTAGATTTTTGTGCATTTATATTAAAATTTCTAAATGAATATGACATTTTAAATTATAGATATTTTGAATCATTAATGGTGTCTCAGTCATAACATAGCTCAAACAATCAAAAACTTTCATTATTTGAGAAGTCTTTATAAACATTAAATGCATTCATAGCAAAAATAATATCTGCAGTATTAGTCAAGTTTCTATCGCAGATATCATTTCTTTTTATAAATATTAATAGGCTAACAGTTACCATTTACACGTAAATGAAGTTTTAACATGAGAAACCTATTGGTGAAGATTAAATTGGCAATGAAAGATAAGTAAGTGTCTTTTAAAGATGGTAGCATAAGAGTAAAATGTTTCAATGGTCAATTTGACTTGAATATGTACTGCATAGATGTATATGACTGTACAAACAATATCAGCAAATGTACTATTTGTGTAATATGACAATACCTATATCCATAAGAATTTATAACCGTCCACACCTTTTGTTATGACAGGTATATCAACGCAGTCGTCTGTTGGTCAGAGCATTGTTATGGTACAGGCTGAAGATAAGGACACAGGAGGTCAGGTACAATACAGTCTGACGAGCGTGACGGCACGTACCAACAATGTACTACAGATAGACCGTACGTCTGGCATCATCAGTAACAGAGTCCTGATGAATAACTATGCTGGTAATACCATACAGCTAGTGGCTACGGCTGAAGACGGACAGATGTCTGCCACCGCGTCTGTCTTGGTGTGTACATATTTCCTGTATTATTTCATGCATTATGTATTAGTGCCGATATCATGACAAATGAGTTAGGTAATCTGTCCGTTTTATCCTGTGACTGTCATAAAAATAAGAACTTTGAATTTTTTCATATCTGTTCATGAAAAAAAATGCATCAAATCAACATTTTATTTTTGGTGTTGAAGTGTATTCAGTGGATAATTATAATAATAATTTAGGACATAAAAAAGCAAGTACATGTAACTTTATATGAAATGTAATTTTCAGATAAAGTTACTTGCTTTTTTAAAGCAGTTGACTGTGATTTATAGGAATTGTTAGGTAAAATTAGAAGAAACTTCATACAATATGATTGTGTATTACAAAAAAAATGTACATGTGTCTTTTTTATTTTTTCTTAGATATTTGTAACAGAGCCTGAGTCAGAAGTCAAACTAGTAATAAACCAACCAGCAGCTGAAGTCAGACAGTTCTATCTCCAAATTCAAGAGTAAGTTGTAGACCCTTTCATATTATCCATGGAACCGATGTAAAGCTCAATTCTCTTGGCCAAAGAACAGATTTGGGACATTATTTGATAGTTTAAAGATCTCGTACTTTGGAGAGACTACTTATTGAAAAAGGAGGTATGCTCAAAGCATTCCAAAACAATCAAATGACATCACAAATCCCTCGGAAATGAGCTTTAAATTTTGCACTGCAGATAATTTGAAAAAGGCATATAAGCTTGTAATATTACAACAATGATAATTGTTATAAAATCATAGACTCGCACCCCTCCCCTGGCTTGGCTGGATCTCTAGATCTTGCCATGAAAACTTTTAGTTCTTTGATGAGGCTTTCAGTTATGTTTGATTATTGAATCCATTTATAATTCAGCAAATCCACTGAAGATTCATATTATGTACATGTACATGTATGTGCATCAAAATTAGCTTGTTTTTATTTTCAGACAATTACAAGGTTTGAAGGATGCAAGTGACAGGAATCCTTTTAAATATGTCTGTACATCAAAAATAGTGGACCATGTACTGAGTGATGGAAAAACAACAACTATAAGGTAAATTTTACTTTTCCATACCAAAATTACAGAGAAACAATGTGACCATACCTGTCAACTCTCCCTCTTTTTGACCTCATCTCCCTCCTTGGCATTTCTCCCTTGAGGGAGACCAAAATTTCCCTCTTTTTTACCCTATCTCCCTCTTTCTCCCTCTTTTGGCATATTTACCAAAGTAGAATAACTCTTAAGTAGTGACATTCAGAGCATTTCATGAGAAATTCCATGAAAAAATGCAAGAAAAGATGTATAGAATGCAATAAATTATTGATACATGTTTTTTTGTTAATAAATGTTTTTGCTTTGAAATGTCAGCACAATGAAATTATTTGAAAACTTGTTTTGCACAAAATGTCGCGATTCATTAAAAATGTAACAAAATTGGTTCACGTGCATTCTCCCTCTTTTTCAAGTGCCAAAGAGGGAGATCTCCCTCTTTTAAAAATTTCAAAGTTGACAGGTATGATTGTGACAAAAGGAATGATTCTCTTTCAACTGAAATCTGTCAGTTTTCTGAATAGATGATTACAGCCATAATGTCTAAGCTGGAATGCAATGCCATTTTCATTGAATAGTTTCCTTAGGAGAGATGTCATGATAAAAGTATTTTAGTGCTAATTTTTGCAAGGTACTGTTCTGCATAAACATGAACACTTGCTTTTGTTCCTTTTACTTCATTGACTTATACATGGATAGAGATCAACTGAACACATATAAGTACACTATCATTTTAGATAATGGTCACAGAAAACCTTTAATAATTGATGCAAAGTTCAGTATTTACTCCTGTATACATTACATTCAGCCAATAGATGACTCAGTCTAGCTTTTTGGCACAAAATTTTATCTGTATCAGGAAAAGTTTGTAGTAATATGGCAATAAAATAGATGTATCGTCTTTACAGATCAGATATGTATATTGCTGCCATATGTCAGAACTGTAATGGTAAGGACTACCATATATACAGCAGTTCAGAGCTGATCGCTACGCTACGATCATTACAGAACCTATATAAGGACACATTCGATCTCTTATACATCACAGGAATGGAGGTAAAACATTTGAGATACAAGTCTCTTTATAACAAAGTACTGGTCTCTTAATTACAAAATAAAGGAACAACTCTTTAAAGTTGTCACCATGGTGTTGTGGTATGAGTGGCCAGCTTTGTATGCCAGGCAAAGCCGCTGTACGTAGTTTACTGCCTTTATATGCATTATCTGCATCTATATGGACATCCGCTGGTCGATAAAGGATAGGGTCCGCTGCCTCCGATTGACCCAATTGCAATTAAATTCATACAAAATGAATTATCTTGAAGCATTTGTATCAGAAATATGTAATAATGAGATATTATACTAAGTGAGATAATAGTTTTGTAATAATGAGGTCTTGTTTCAGTTTGCTGTTATAAAATGTGTCACGCAATAATTCATCAATATTGTCTTGTACTTACAAGATTTTCACCCAACCGTTCATCTGAGAATCGATATGTCTTTTGATGCATTGCTTTTATGATGTAAGATTGCCTTAATCATGACAATTCTACTCCACAAAGTTATTAATTCAATGCATAGTAAGATTATAGAAAAATTAATTTTTGCTGACATATTAAGATGAATGCAATATAAAGCTGTAGGTTATAAATTGAAAGCAGGAATAGGTAACTAACTCAAGAATTTTTCTTTGCATCATGTTCACTTTTGATTCATTCCGCATTTGTGTTTCAGGAGGCGACAGCAGAGAAGAGTTATATTGACAGAACGCCTACCCTTGTTGTGATGATACTGGTCATAGTACTTCTTGTTCTAGCTCTACTATTCCTAATCGTCGCCTGTTGTTGTATAAGAAGACAGTAAGTAATATGGAGGGATCACCAAATGTTCGACATTAGAGCTATTAGCAGACTGCTACATCATGATGTCATAATAAATGAAATGGCCCTTCAAAGCCTTGATCAACGGGCCATTGATAATTACGTTATGATTTATAAGTCCATGTGCAAGTCTGTTGGACACTTGGCAATCTTGCAAATTATACTGGTGTATCATGTATCATGAATCTATTATAGATTAATGTGGAAAATAAGTCAAAGCACTAATTCATGGTTACGCTAATATGTCAATTTACCCAATTCTGCTCTGTTTCCGCTAAAATTTGGTTGCAATAAAATAAGTACACGTACAGTATATTGTTTGAAGTTTACTGTCAAGAGACAGCAAGTCTGAATGACAATAGTTGCTTAAGTGAAATCTACCCCGAGATTCTATTTGTATAGATACAAATTTATTTTACAATATGACATCTTGCATATTGGCAATATCTGTATTCACTTTATATGCCACCCCCTCTAAACAATTTTGTGTATTCTTTTTCTTCAGGAGAGAGTAAGTGATGAGAAAATTTGTCCTTCATTTAAAATAACTTGTAGTCTATAATACTATACCATAGGTCTAAAATCGGCAAATTCCCAACTTCCCAAACCTGTCACAAATATATGACTAATTTGTGTTGCAAAAAAAACCAAACATGTATTGTAACATCCATGATATATAGAATGTGTACAGTAAACTCAATTTTGTATGTTTCCGAACGTGTGTATTGAGTGTTACATATTATATTTGTAAAATACTATTATTAAGATTGAACTAATTCAAGTGTCTGTACATGTATTTGTATGTTAAGTCATTTATTATAGGAGAGACCTGCAGGAATGATATATTGAAGTCTGTCTGGCTCTCTTTATTTATTTATTTTTTTCTTACTTGATAGCCGAATACGCAAGATTGCAACTTTAGCGCGTGCAGCATCTCCGTACTGATTTGCATTATAGTCACCTACCTAACCATTGTTCAAAACTTGGGCACCTTTTCTGCCCTAGTAAATTGATGACGTCACGACAATGGAGCACAATCAGAAATATCTGTATAACTTTGGTTAGATGTATTTGCAATCTTCTGTATTAAGAAGTTTTCGGGAAGCATCTTTTATGACATTGAAACGATCATACTGTAATTCATTAATATGAAAGTACATATCAAGCTTCAACCACACAGCTGCAAGAAAGTCTGGAAAGCTGTAAAATATAATGAAATTTCATGACATGCCTTAAATCTGGTCAAATGAAATCAATCACACCAATCGATTCTTAAAGTGACCAATCTTTTCAAAAACTCATTAATCAGTGAAAAGTTTAAATGTTTGCCTCGATACAATGCTATGAATCTCAATATTTCCAACTCAATAAAGCGGTAAAATTCCTCCGAAAGGAATACGTTAAATAGGAAGAAAAAGGATTAGCATTCTGTTTATCATCCAGTTTACTTTAATATGATGTTGTAGCTACTAAGGTTCAATAGATTATCCTATTAATCAACAAATTTTAAACTTTATGTTCCCTGCACTGTTTATGCATGCCAAGTATTTATACTTTAAACTGCCCACAACAAATTGTTTAATTTCCTTTTATTACATGCATGAATTATTCCACATAACACAAATTTCTCTGATATAGAACAATGTGACATTTTCAGGACTTTGTTTAGATAATGATATACTTACTCCTTCACTAGGAAGATTTCTAAGATTATTTTGAATTTATTAATCACTTGTCTTCAGCTTACAAAAATTTATTAGTCACTTCAGCTTACAAAAATCTAAATATGAATATATACTGTATTTGTAAATTTAGTAGTATTGCCTGTCAACTTATTTTAATACATTGATTTCTTATTACAGGAATAGAGAGAAGAAGAAACAATTGCGTAAGTGTCAGATATATCTACCAGAGAAGAAAAAGTGTGAACATTTTTTTGGATCTCATCACATTTTCTCTATAATGATTCAATCAAAATTAAGTCAACATCATTCATGTATGCTCAATAGATAGTTTTCTGAACTTTCAAGTCATCTCCTTTTTCTGAAGATACAGATTTAACCTCTCTCTAGCTTTTTCAATTTACATTTACAAAGACATTTTTTATTTACTTGCTCTGGCTGTTTCATAAAATCAAATTTCTTCCTTAATCGATTAGTTAAAGGAGCTGTTAAGATAAGGTGTAAAATCAGCCCTGAAAAGTTGAATTTTGAAAATTGAAATTTCAAGAACTTCTTTATGTAAAATGTATACCTATACTGCATACCATCAGAATATGAAGTAAATTTTAATCTGTTTTGCATATCATTGCTAATTTTGGGGTCAAAACTTCTCTTTTTCCTATAGAAATCAATAGAAAACGGAAAAGTTTTTTTTGAACATTGTTCCCCCCGCATATACAGAAAGCCACTTTTACTGGAGATTTATATCATTGATACAATTTTTTTGGCAAAGTGGGGTTCTGTATCTCCGGGGGGAACACAACCCCATAGACGAAAAACCAAAAATGGAAAGGGGGTGCATTTTTTAAGAATCGACCTTTTCGGCCATACAATATAGCACATTTGACTATTTTTCCTCTTTAATCCATCAAAAATTGTAACCTTAATATGACTGAATGGAATATACAAAAATTAGGAATGAAATAAGAAAGAATGATGTTAATTTCTCCGCTGATGTGTATTTCGCGCTAATAGGCTTACATTGTAGCCATTGCATACAAAATGAGACCATATTTTAAGTTCCGCATTGCATTATTTACCGATTAAAGGAGATGGAACTTTCGAAATCTATTTCTGATACACAATGTAGACATATTTGATGTCTTTTAATTTATATTTATCCATTTTTGGTAAAATATTCTAAAATTTCTACGTTTTTTGTCGATGTTATCGGTTTTTCTATCCGTGCACCCCTACCTCTTTCGACCTTAATTTTAGAATCTTAAGGTTTCTTTAACGAAATGTAAAACATATAAAAGGTCTGTAAATACATTATATTTCAATAATGATTATTGCTTTTCTGTATACGATTCGCCATGAAGAAAAAATAAGTCACGAGATTTAGGGCTAAATAGGGCCCTTATCTTAACAGGTCCTTTATGCCTTCAAAATAAAATTCACCTATGAACTTTTTTTCTGCATCTATTTTGAGGAAAGGCTGCTGGTGATGTCACAAAAATGTCAGTTTCTTTTTTTTTTCATTTCAGAGTACAGAATCTCGGAGAGGCCTATTGAACCAGTGCAATATGATAATGTAAGTCAATCTACACTTCAGGTAACTCTAGTTCTTAAAATAAATTGTTTCTAAAACAGCACAAAAATGGTACCTTTTAAAAATTTGTACGATTCCTACAGGTATTTGAAATTCATTACAAAAAAATTACCAATTTGTATTTTCAGTTTCAATAGTGAACATCTCTTCCTTTTTCAGTCATTCCAGCAGGTAGATGCCACAAATAGCTTTAACCCCGTGTATGACAATAAAGGCTACGTGTCTGACGAACATCACACCATGTATGCCAAAGTCCAAAAATTGCCCCCACAGGAGGAGAGGGCACCACAACCCATGCCGGAGGTAGCTGTCGATCAGCAAATTGAAGTAGAAATACGGGATGACAGTCCTGTTTCAAGCCCACCTGATAGTCCTAAAGAAACCCCGCGAGAAGCTGACCCAGCTGACGAAGATTACAGGATAGAGACTGAGGTCATGTGATCATATTAATGATGTTAGCTGACATTTTACGTTACCAGTGCTTGGAGGAGGCTTGAGAGAGAATGAAAGTGCTTGTTCTGTATCTATTGCAATTCACGTTATGTATAAAACAGACATGTATATGCAAAGTCTCGTTTAGAAATCATGACAATTTGCGAAACTATTTGAATTTGTTTATGAGATTGTTATATTTTTCTCTAGAAAACTGTGATATGATAGATATGGATAAGAGACCGTTACAGATTATCCAAGAAAAAATCTCGATAGTGATTTAGAGGTGTGGCAATAGATTTTAAAAGTTTGCTAGTATGGGTCATGTGATCTTGCCATTGTCCTTATGTATGAATGAACATTTCACATTCCATGATTTTGAAGGAATATAATCTACGAGAGATTAATATATACATGTATATGTTACAAGCCAACAGGATGATAAATAGTTCATACAGTTTTACTCACGCTATGGAATTTTCCGTGATGCTATTGCAATCCATTTTGTGTTGATATGTTTATGATTTGTTCTCTCAGTTACTTTCATCATGTTCATATAGAAAAGTTTTTCTGTGCAGAAAATTTAGAATGAAAATGATACAAGAGGTGTCTTTTTTGTTTTTCTGAATATCTTAAGTGAATATTTCATTGGAAGAAAGTTTAAGAAAGACTTTTATTCAGTCCATACTCCGAGGAAAATTTGATAGATAATTTCATATCAGATGAAAATTAGATGCTTACTGGGTTGAATTATTTTGCAAGAAAAATATGTAGTACATATATCAAGCAAAATTGCTCTGTACCCGAATTTCAAAATGTGTATTTGATTGTTGATACATATCACAAAGTTCAGTTGTATTATTCTGTTTTGTATCCTATATACTGTATGTATTAAGTGGTATTTAATTGTACATGTATTAGATTATGACATTTTTGACATATATACACTTGGTATTTTTATACATTGATGATTAAATATTTTTGATAACATTCCTTTAAGTTTCTTTATTATAACAACCACCAACGAAGTTGAGGGGTGTATACTGGATAAACCATGTCTGTCTGCCCGTCAATATTTCATTTCCGCACCACAACTCATTCAATTCTTAACCTAGAACTTCACACAAAGATTATCCTATTGATTATGGGGTCAAAAGGTCAAGGTCAAACTTTACGGTCAAGGAAAACATTTAACGGCATTTCCGCATCCACAAATTCTTGGTCTAAATTAATGTGACATAAACATGTATTGCTTCAGACCCAAATAGAAACCCTTTTGATTTTGGGAACAGAGGTTTAGATCAAACTTTACATGTATGAAAAATAGTTTTCCCACACCACAACACGAGTAATTCTTGACATAAGAGTGATGAAACTTTACACATAGATTGTCCATGAGGAAAGAAGGAAACCTATTGGTTTTGGGGTCAAAGGTCATGGTCAAATTTAATGTGTATGCATCTTTTAACAGCTTTTCCATCATGTTACTCAATTACAAGCAATTCTTGTAATGACTAATGGTTACAGCATGTTTTATAAGAATAACAAAAATAAGGATAATACATGTCCCCCACAAGTTGCTGTAACTACATTTATGAGTACCATAGCTGTAATTGATCTTTAAGGCGACAGAATTTTAGTTTCGTAAAATTTCTGTCGCCAACTAATCTCGCACTGTTCAACTGCAATTTTCGTTCAAATATATATAAATGTGCAAAATCAATGATATGAAAGTACTGTAAAAGTAGGTACACGGTGACTCCAAGTCACAATTTACAATCCTGGAGAAGCTTCACACGTGTCGGCTCAATGTATGTAAAGAAGTCGGCAGAAAAGTCTGGAAAACTAATTTCCTTCATAGTCTAGTAGGAATGGGGCCTCCCATGCACCAAAATATGCATTTTTTTTTTAACCTTTATTTTTGGAAGCCTTATGATGTCAGGAATACGAAAATCAATGATTGACCAGGTAAGGTAAAATTGAACATCTTTATTTATCAACCAAACTTGTATTTGGTGATGCATCTGGGGATACTTTGTGCACTGTATGTACAGATGCTGGTCTGGAGATTGTCATCAAGGTGAGCTTGTCATCTTTGACAACACTATGTTGGTACTAGGAAATTTGGTATCACATTTGTGCACTCGTCCGTAACAGAAGATGAATCACTTAAGCAAATTTGGTTACTGTAACATCAGTACTTTGTCAGATACTAAGCTACCCCACACTTCTTACTTAACAGGACATGAACGCAGAAGTGGACGCCCAGGGGTATGGCATAAGCTCACTCCACTTCGTCGAGGAAAGCTAAATATTATGTTGATGGATAAATAGACAGATACCAAACAAAGCTATCCCTTTGTATTCAATATGGTAAAACTGAAATACAAACAAAAACCACATTTCAGTACATGTTTTTCTTTCAGGTTACAAGTACAATATCTGTTACAATGCTTCTGTACAATAAAAGTAAAGTTTCATTATAAGATTGAATAAAATCAATTTCAAAGGTGTCATTACATTTTACGAAAATGACAGTTATAAAAATAAACGTTCATCATTTCGTTTTGTTACATCTTTAGACCACCTATTGCAAGCATAAAAAGTCATAAGTACTGACCAATCTGTGTATCCACAGAGCTACGTGTACTTAAAATTCCTAAAGAGATATTACTGAGAAAATATCATTAATCATACAACAGTAATATATAAATCCTTGTGTATATACTCATAAAAACAATCTTCTTGTCATGACCTCAATCCTGAAAATATCTTTTCAAGGCATTTTAAACAGAGCAAATGCAACTATATGGAATAGCATGTCTGCTAAAACAGCAATTAACTGTTGAAGATTCTGTGAGAACTGAAGTATAAAAGATTCCTTACAAGTTAATCCTTAAGCGTTTAATGCACAGTGACTGTATGTTAATGATGATAACTCAATATCCAGGTTCTTTCTTTCTTCACTCTGAGCAGATAAAATATAATAATAAACATAATTATATAATTTCTTGTAAAATGGCGCGATATCTGTCCATGAATTCTGAACACTGGTTACCAGTCCTCGTCAATCAGATCCCACAAATAATTGGTAATGAAGAATTTGGATACCTGTGTGCTGTCTAATGAAAAAGGTTTGACATTGTCCTTGTTAGCCACATCTGAAGCTCAAGTCAAGGAAAATCAAAATTTTAATAAATTTATGATATACATTTTTCATAAACCTTCTTAAAAAGACTAACTAGGTGTCTGATCTTACTTTCAGTCGTCTTCTTAGACTAGTAAGGATCTGCGGCCATTTTTACAAAAATACTTACAATGAACTTGAGGATATGTCGTAACTTTCAATTCATCATATCTCAGTCAAATAAATCACAATATTCAAACAGTTTTGATTTTCTTTCTCTAACTACTGAAATATCCAAAATATGGCATAAGATTTAAATATTTAACATGAATTTTTAGAAATACATGTATATATATTTGAAAGTTAAGACAAATTCTGAAATTTTTCGTAGGTATTTTTGTGAAAATGGCTGCTGGGTTTCATTCTATATCAAATGCAAAGGAGTAGGTGCGGTAACCTGCCATTTCGGCCCTATTTTCAAAGTTGTTCATTTATCCATTATATTCTAGTTTGTAAAATGTCAAATGTATGGGGAATCCAAACAAGGAAAGCCTGTTTTGATTTCACTGTCCTATACTGAATAATACGTCGCTCAAAAGGTCTAAAAACGTTGAATTCATGGAAAATATCAATAAATGAGCGAAATCTCAATGCAAAATCATGAAATCAAGTATCGCTCCAGGCCTTGCCCATGAATATTTTTGTACCAATCGATGGATTTCCGATCGGCCTTTTAATTTGCACGAAAAATACCGTGGGCGAGGCCTGGAGCTTAGATGAATTTTGAAGATTTGTGTGTAAAATACGATGATTTTCCTTTGTTTTGCGTCATTCTGGGCAAATGACGTCAGAATATGACGTCATACATCACGCATGTGACGTTACGAGGGCTCAAAATGATGACGCGATATTTTCTCAAACATTCAACATTGGAAAAAGTGATAATTGATCATTCGTTTATCAAAAGAATTTACGTCAAAATTATAGGGCCGATATGAGGGGTTAGTGCACCTAGTCCTTTAATCTTTCAAATTCCAAGATGTGACTGCATTTGCATTAAATGTTCCTATGTAAAAGACAGTCCTCACAAAAACTCATTAGCTCGACATGCACCTGGGGCTTTCAGAAATTCTTCCGAGCTGGTATAAATTGTCTAACAAACTGTACAACCAGCCAGTAGAATTTTTCTTCTGACCGCTATTGGTTCAAAAAGTTTTTGTGAAGACTGAAAACTTCTGAACTTATGTAGGAAATACTGGATACTACAATTTGGTTAGTTTCACTTGCTAAAGGCCAAAGAACTAAAAATTTGTGTATCAAGGTGTTTGTTAATTTTTAACTTAATGTTAATTTACGACAATGAAATTTAATATTAATTTATGACAATTTTTAATGCTACTGTCCGCACGGCTCACTTCGGAAACTGGATAATCGCGATTTTGATTATTTTGTCATGCAAAAATTTAAATAAAATTGATATCATTGAATAAATCTCGCTCAGTCGTAAATTTTGCTAAAAGTTATATGGTCATTGGTTGAGGCAATTATATTATGCAGCAAAATACGATTTAGATAGGGCGTATTCAATATTAAATTTCAGTGTGACGTCACTAACTTAAACATTAACGCAATGGACAACGTAACGAGAAAAATTAGCATTGGAAATGGCCCATCTAAAACTTGTTTGGTTGCATGCACTGGATATCATATAGCTTGTAAAGAAATCTATGAGTAAGTGAGCTCAATTGAATGGTATCATTTTCATTTAAATTTTTGAATGTTGAAGTAGTCCATTTATCCATTTATCCAGTTTCTGTAGTGAGCCGTGCAGACAGTAGGAAGTTTTGATAGATTTGACACTTTTATCAATCTTGATAAAAATCTCTGATTTAAAAGGATACATCCCTCTATCTTGTTGGGCTCACAATCCAAATTCCATCTGACATTTGTAATGGTATTGTAAACTTTGACTTGTTGTCTGCAAGAAGAAAATGACATAACATAGATAATGAAACTCATGATACCATAAATGATAGTAAATTCAATAGAAAATACATGTATATTCTCAGTTTCCAATTAGAGTTTATTAATAAATACTTAGCAATGCAAAACAAGATAAACTAGACAATATCATGATAATGTGTTGTCGTAACACCAATGCCCCACTGGCATCTATGGTTGAACATATTTCTAAGTCCAAAGGCAATCATTGCTAACAATATTATTTGCAGAGATACACGTATTCTAGAATCAAAGCCTCATAGTATCAATGTTCAGTGTTTTTTCTCACTTTTGGAGGAAGGGGGTCAGGGCCGATACATGGGGAAAAATGTGCGTGTGAACTACTCAAAAGGGACATTTTTAATAAATTAAAATTCTTGCAAAAACTGTATTAGATAGCATCAATATAATTGGAATGGCTTTAGATACAAACGGGTACACTAAAGGAACTATATTCTACTACCTTGTATTTGGATTCTGATTTTGTTGCATTTCACACATTTTCTTAAAACAAGTTTTTGCCAAAGAAAAAATCTTTTATTTGGGGGAAATTTCTGTGACAGGAGGAGAAAAATATATACATGTACTTCAGAGAGAGGGGAATGGGGCCGGATATCGACAAAGAGGTAGGGCCACGAAGCCCTAAAACGGCCCTGCAATTTTCCTGAAAATTAAACTTAATGAGAAGGACTTGATATATTACATAAAATATAATGAATGTTTCCCGCTTTTAATGAAAGGAACATATCACCAACCGAAGCATGGAAGTCTTATGACGTCATCAAAATACGCAATTTTCCTGATAATCAAACTTAATGAGAAAGATTTGATATATTACATGAAATATAATGAGTGTTTCCCGCTTTTAATGAAAGGAACATATCATAAACCGAAGCATCATTGGAAGTCTTATGACGTCATCAAGTGACATCATTTAGGCGTTATTGACAAAATATGGTCAAAAATGCTCTAAAATAAGTCTTTAGTGGAGAATTTCGATGTGGCCACATGTGTCGAGAAACATAAAACTTTTTTGACAAGAAGATATAATGATTACCTTTCATTTGTAAGTTTTTCATGTTTCTCGATGCACGTGGCCAATTTTAAAGGAACATAGGTTTTGCCGCAATTTCATGGAAAATTGCCGATTTTGGGGTTTTCAAAGGGCTTAAAGCTAGTGATAAATGCATTATTTACAAAATCTCAAGAGATAATTTAGTAAAGAACTTTAAAAAGTATAAAATCACAAAAAAATATTCAATTTATTCAAATGTTTTAAAAGAAACAGGGCCGAATTAGGGGCTTCGTGGCCCTTCCCCTTTTTTTTGAAAGAAAAACACTGAATGTACTTCATTCCGTGCCTTACCTTGCAAATGGTAGTGACTGTGTAGTTTCCTTGCATACTTTGTCATACTCAGCATCAAGTTTGTCTTGTTCCATCACAAGTTTCTGGATATTTGCCTTTAACTCATTGTTCTTCTTTAGCAGACTATCTAGATGTTGTTCGGCTGCCTTGATTTCCTGTTTGACTCTCTCCTCCTCAGCAGCAACGTTATCGATACTGTCTTTTCTCACAACTCTCTCTTCTTGTGACTGGGCCTCTTCGCTTGTTTCTACAACGTTCGAAATGAAAATTTTCTGTACAATGTATCGTTAGGCAATGAATGTCAAAAATACTAATTATCTTAACCATAACAGTCACTTATCATTATGCATCTTTTTAAAAAGATGTCCCGTCTATAAAACTATTTTCAGTCCTAACGGAAAATGACGGCCTTTCAATTATGTGTAGCTTAGCTTAGAGAAAGGACAGAAAATAAAATGTTTATGCAGATTTTTCTGTAGAACAATACGACGGGGGTCGAAAGTTAACATGGTAGACAAACTATTTTTCCTTCTACATGAAGCAGTTTGAAAACAGTTGAAAAGGTAAGTTGATACAAAGTTCTAGTTAAGACTTTTAAAAGTATGTTACTATACAGAGACAACACCATGAATAAGTAGGAAAAAAAAATCCAAGATTTCAGAATGAATTACCAAATCATGGTGCTCTGGATTTAGAAGTTCTAATTACAACTAAAGTATGTCACTATACAGAGACAACAAAACGCAGGAAAAAATTTCAGACTGCAGAATAAAAACCCAGAACATGGTGCTCTGGATTTAGTGAACAGGGTAGTAACAATGATCATCATATTTTTGAGTTGATAGGAAGTTAATAAGTATTAAATACCCTGCACTGTATGTTTAAGATGCAGCATATGCTCCTGTCGTAAAGCTCTTATTCTGCTTTGGATGTCCCTTAGTTTCTCAAGATGTGTGATGTCTGACTGATCATTTGCGATAATCAAAATCAGTTCTTGTGTTGTACTTAAAGATGCCGAGTCATGGTCCGTGTTGCAAAAGCTTCCAAAGCAATGTGCTTCTAAGTTGGTCATTTTAAGAATTGTTGATCAGCAAAACACCTGAAAGGGGAATATTAAAATTAGATATATGAACAATATAATTCGTACTGTCCATGCAGCTCACTTCGGAAATCGAAAATTTGAAGTTTTGTCTACTTTATAGGCGCAGCAAGAAGTTAAATCATGTATTGAACAAGAAAAAAACACTTTTCTGCTTCAATCATTGCTATCACTCGGGGAAAGCTTAGAATCTTTTGAATCCACTGTAACCGTCACTGATATTCCATTTCGGCCAAAAGGGGAAGTCTTTATATTGTATCAGAGATGACAGAGCTCACCGTCACATGACCAGCATCTGTACCTACATTTTACATTGCACAAAGTAATTCCAGATGCATCACACACACAAGTTTGGTTGACAAAGAATTTAAAGAAGGCTTGAAATGAAGATTCTAATTTTACCTTACCTGGTCACTCCAGTGTGAAATATAAGTCAGATGCAGCACCTGTACAATGCATTGCAGTAAACATTCTCAGATGCATCATCCATACAAGTTTGGTTCATGTAGGACTTATAGTAAGGTGGGAATGGACATGTCCCATCTTATTTAACCTGGTCACTCAAGCATAAAATATGGGTCAGATGCAGCATCTGTACCATGCATTGCAGTAAGCATTGCATGATGCATCACCCACACAACTTTGGATGACCTACCGGTAGGACTTGGTAAGGTGGGAATGAACCTGTCCCATTTTACCTAACCTGCTCACTCAAGCGTGAATTAGAGGTCAGATGCAGCCTCCATACCATGCATTGTAGTAAGTATCCTTAGATGCATCACCCATGCAAGTTTAATTGATGTGGGACTTATAGTAAGACATGAATGTACCTGTCCAATTTTACCTAACCTGCTCACTCAAGTATGAAATGAGTGTAAGATGCAGCTTCAATACCATGCATTGTAGTACATGTAAGCATCCTCAGATGCATCATCCATGCAAGTTTGGTTGATGAAGGACTTATAGTAAGGCGGGAATGGACCTGTTCCATTTTAACCAATCTCCTCCCTCAATTGTGAAACGTGGGCAGATGCAGCATCCGCACCATGCATTGTAGTGAGCATCCTTAGATGCATCATCCATGCAAATTTGGTTGATGTAGGACTTGTACTGTGGCGGGAATGGACCTGTCCCGTTTTGTTTAACCTGTAGTGTGGATGCTGATGACAGGGGGGATAGCATAAGACCCCCTCTACTTCATTGAGGTGAGCTAAAAAAGTACACACCACTGAACTTGTATTTGCAGGATGCCCTACACGTACACTTTATACTTGTACTGTGACAAGTGTGGCCGAGTATATCACCAAGCATGTATTTCAATGTCAGACAAAGAGGCTCAGAATAGCTCTTCTGAATTCTGCCCTTATTGTAAATCAAGGAAGTCAAGTCAAGAAACATTTATTTTTGAGTCAGCAATATGTACAGTGTAACAAGAAACATAAGAAAATAGTTGCCAGAGTCACCTAATGCTCGACTGCATAGCATAATATCTCTCATGACAGCCAATTTATTTAAACTCCCTTTCTCAGGCAACAACATATATCAAGTCACATAAAAAATTTAAAGTTATAAATTAAAATTAGTTTATGGTGAACCAATGACAGAGGATACACTATGACAAAAGGTCACTTACGCTTTGCTCATCAGTGTTCTCCCCAGAAATTTCAGATAGCATGGTGCTAAGTCTTCGCGGTGCACCTTGCGTTGGGATGCGTCATTGCGCATTGCATCATTGCATACTGTTTCATGTGTTGTTGCTTTATTACTAAATTGTTCAAAATAATTTTGATAATGAAATAAATGTGTTAATTATACTACATTCTTATCTACATGCCAATTATCATTAAATTTTAGACAGTGAGATCATTGGTAATCTATTTGTAAAGAGAGATTCATGACAGTTTTAAAACTCAATTAGTTTTTGGCCTTTTGACAAAATTATATTGAGACTGTATCATGACCATAACTCTAGGTAGCTTAGTGTAAGAATTTGGCATATTACACTGATTTGGAAGGAAATTCTGTGAATGGGCCATTTTCCATGATTTTCTAAAATATCAATGGGTCGTTTCTTCAAAAAAAAACTAAGTTTTCAATGGGCCATTTTGCAAATTAATGAGACTATGGTGCATGTCCTCTGTCCTTGCTAATCACTGATATTAGTGATTATAAGGGTGTCTAACCTTGAGTTCTGAATTTTTGGTTCAGGGAAAGGGCAGGTTTCACCCTTTAAAAAAGGTTGAAAATTATCTTTATACAAATTCCTACTTGAAAAATTGGGTCCAAATATGGAAACATTTACCCCCCCCCCCCCTCCTCCTTATTAGCCATTGCAATATTGTTTGTGGTAATCCCTGACAAAGAAAGCTGACAATTGTTCTACTTTGCCCACAGTATGGAGCAAACTTGCCCCCCCCCCCCTCCCCCAAGAAATCAATATCTATTTCATACGTCAATTGTATACAAAGCCTACTATATCGTGCTCAGACTCATCAATAAAACGATGATCCGTGCACCATGTTGTATTTTGATGATTAATTTCATCCATCTGTATAAACTTCTTATTTAATTAGATTCAAGCGTATTTCAAAAAAAAAACCCCGGACATACAGACTCGTTATTTATTCAGAGTAAAATGATTTTGCGCGAGCCAGACCTCTTTCTTATTTGGTAAAAGCGGCAATTATTTTGTATGACAAAGACGGCAAGGTCGGGTAATATGTCGAACAGTAAGACGGATTAAAAACATAATTTAATGACATCTAATATAGCGTATTTCTATTTCCAATTTACCGTTACGCTGTAACTATATGACACGTGCCGGTCAACACGATCTAGCGATTATACATGTAGATGAAAACGTTTTCATGAACTACGTTATAGAATGGTCGTCTTTTGTTGGTCACTCGATAGACGTTGACAACGCAGTTATTTTAAATGTCCGATAGATTGACGTGCGCCGTAGAAGCCAGACACGTTCTCAGCTCAGGTAAATAAAGCTTGCTGACGTTTAACACCTCGGGTTGTATAAAGCCGAGGTTAATTAACCGGGAATGCGGCGCTTAAATCAATCAATTAACGCAAAGGGGTACACAAAATAGTAAATACATGAATTTTTAGGGGGAAAATATAGCATGGCGGCCGCAAAATATAGCGTGGTGCTAATCCCGATAGCGTGGCGGTAGATCTCGATAGCGTGGCGGGGCCGCCACGCTAAAACGGCCTGGGGAGAACACTGCTCATATGAGCTGAAAAAAGCCCACACTCTTTGAGATGCAGAACACTGCATATATATAGGAAAATCCTAAACGAAACCATGAATCATCAGACATGGAAAGTTATGCTATCAAGTTCTAAATACATACCTTGTATGTTGAAATAGTTGCATGTTTTTTTCTTGGTAATATGGCAGTTACTGCCCAAGATGCATCAAAAATGCAAGTCTGGTGCATGTAGCACTTATAGTTAGCTCAATATTGCCAATTTAAAGCAAAATCACTGAAGCGGAAAAAGTAGGTCAAGGTCATATTTCAATAGTCTAACCCAAGATGCATCCAATATGCAAGTCTGGTGCATGTAGCACTTATACTTTTCTCAATATTGGCTTTTAAAGTTAAAATAATTCAAGCGGAAAAAGTAGGTCAAGGTCATTTTATGAAAGTTTGATCAAAGATACATCCAATATGCAAGTTTGGTACATGTAGCACTTATACTTTGCTCAATATTGGCTTTTAAAGGTAAAATCATTCAAGCGGAAAAAAGTAGGTCAAGGTCATTTTATGAAAGTTTGATCAAAGATACATCCAATATGCAAGTTTGGTACATGTAGCACTTACACAAATGTATACTTTGCTCAATATTGGCTTTTAAAGGCAAAATCATTCAAGCGGAAAAAAGTAGGTCAAGGTCATTTTTTGAAAGTTTGATCAAAGATACATCAAATATGTAAGTTTGGTACATGTAGCACTTATACTTTGCTCAATATTGGCTTTTAAAGACTTTATTGCCATCTTAACATTTACCTTATCATCTCAACTTTTGCCTTATCATTTGAAATAATTTTAAAAATCCCAACCCCAGGGGCTATATCCTCATCTGTATATATTAAATGATGTATAATTAAACATTTGCAACAAAATAAACCAACAGAATATGAATATAGGAAAGGTAAATGTGTAATCTTAACATTTACCTTATCATCTAGTTCGGACGACGCCGACGCCGGGGGTATTGCAATAGCTCTTTTGCACTAAAGTGCAGTCGAGCTAAAAATAACTACGAATCCAATATTCTTATGTTATCTATTGCTAAAAATCTTTATGAGCGACTTTTTCACATGTTAAAATCAATATGATTTAAATAGGACCATCTGTCTTGTGGGCATTTCTTGTTATTGAAATGCGGTAAGTAGTCACTGATTTTTCGCTGTCGTAGATGTACATTAAATACGACTATCAAACATAATTTACATGGACATAATACTAAACTGTTTCTTCACTGAAATTGAGCCCTGTTAAATCTTAAGATTTTTTTTTGAATTTTTGAATAATCTTATCTCCAAAGTGGACATTCCAAAATCTCGGGAAGAAATAATCAATAAAAAAAAATAAAATTCTCCGAGTCGCAGCAATTTTCGTGGGTCGGTCGGTTAACAGCAAACAAACTTAATTCTATTTTAGGCCTAATATGTCAAATGCATGTTTTATTTGTATATAAAATGGTAAATTTAAATAGAATGTAATAAACCAATCAAAGTCGGTAAAATCACATCGGATACACCAACCGATTCTAACAGATTATCGATTATAATTCTGAAGCGATTTCCCATCACTAATGGTCAGTGCACGCAATCAAATTAGATAAACAAAACAAGTTTTAGATGGGCCATTTCCAATGCTAATTTTTCCTGTGACCCACTCCATTAGCTCAATGTTAAATTCAGCGACGTCATGCTGAAATTTAACATTGAAAACGCCCCAACTAAAATTTATTTTATCTGTATGATATGATTGCATAAACCCACAACCATATAACATACGAGGGTTGTCCCAGAAAATCGTAGACATCGGCAATGAGAAAGTTGTAAAGGGCTGCATTTTTATAAAATTTGCACTGATAAATTTGACATACAAATCGGCTTCTGTACATGAAAGATCAATAATTTATTTTCAATAGTAAAAATTTCATAGAAGAAATAAAGATGTAGGGTGACGTCCACCGGCGCATGATATGTAACGTCATGAATTTCAGCGACTGCGGTTAAGAATATGCCTAAAGGAAGCAACTCATAAATTCATCTCATATATTTGATAATAGACTTTGGCACGCATTGAGCAGAAACAAGATACATATTTAATCCACTTGACAGGATTTTCTGCACAGTAAATTTACTTATATGGACCCTCTCTTCTATTTCTTTTACTGTGCGATGCCGGTTTTCATCAATGACGTTTCTCGCCAAATTTACTGTCTGGATATCGCCCCTCTCCTTGTGCCCTTGTTTAGTTTTGTCTGTTAATTCATCGACAAATCTCTTGTACATACATTTATACGAATACTTTGCGAATATTTCCATACTTTTCTGATGTTTTCATTTCTTACTTTGTCTAAAAAGGGGTCAATTCACGATCAACACAATATCTTAGTACCATTTACTGCTCCGCTAATAAAGTTGACGTCGCCGTTTTTTGAATTATTGACGAGGGATTGCTATATAAATTCCTTCATAATTAAATTGTTTATAACGTCATTGACGAAAATAAAGCATGTATGTACCCGTTAAAATCAGTTGTTTCTGTTGATTAGACTTTTAGTACTATTCATACATGCATTGATAAGTATTCAACAGGTTTTATTATCGATTCTTTTTTGGCGCATGAAAATTTCGGACTGCTCCGGTACGGTCCAACCGCTCTTCTAATAATTTATTTAATTTTTAATATTAACGGCAGATTTCAAACACAATTTACATTTTATGCTTCCCAGATACTTAAATTTACATTTGGATAAATCTTGTTTAGATTTAACGCTAAATAAAGGACTTGTGAGCAATGTCTACGTTTTTCTGGGACAACCCTCGTATACCAAAGTTTACGACTAAGCGAGATCTATTCAATGTTATAGATTTATTCTTAATTTTAGCGTAACAAAGTCATCAAAATCGCGTTTATCCAGTTTCCGCAGTGAACCGCGCGGACATATAGCATTAAAATGTCAACATACCGTACAGAACACTGTGTTTTACTTACGGAACACTACTTTTTTCGTTCCATACCATTCCAGGCTTGTACTCTGTTAAATAATAGAAGGGTCTATATGAGGTACCCCAAAGGGGAATGGCCTGGCGTAAACAGGTCGGGGAAACTGCAAATCTAGCTATTAAAGCTAAATCTAGCTTTAAAAGCTTGTTCTAGCTTTAAAATGGACCAAATTGAGCTGTATTATTTAAAATGTGTGAAAATAAAGACGTCGCACACTTGCGCCTCTACGGATATCATAATGTTTACGTACGAAAATGAACATTGGATCTTAAATTCGGAAACTCAGCGTTGCATTTACGAGTGCAGCTGCACGTGTGCATTCAAGGAAAAGGTAAATATTCACTTGTTTACACCTTAAATGACTTACCTTTGTAGATTTATTGTCCTATTTATTTAAAAGAATATATTTGACTTGCAAATCAGTGTTGTATAATCGGACAAATTTCATAATCGATTATCGGTTTATAATCGGAGAGGATTTTAATCGATTATTTCGATTTAATCGGAAATAAATTTTACTTGCTTTTACAGAAAAGAATATGACAAGTAATGATAAAACTTCACTAAATCATACGCTAATATACATCGTAAAATGTCCAGAAAGAAATCCAACCACAGAATGATAAAATCCTGTCTAGTAAATGAAATAATTTGTTAAGATCACAGCAGTAAGGGAGCCAAAACAAATATGTGACTGTAATACTAATATAGTCGGCAACTTTATACGCCAGATGCAGAGTTTTGTTTTGTTGTTTTTTTTTTTTTTTGGGGGGGGGGGTCTCCATTCGACCCAAGAGCAAGGTTTTTGCTCATTCAATGAAGAATCAAACAATACCTTCGTGTAGTTTAGGCTGGCCTTGTCCTTCTGACAAAGCTCTGGAGTTCGGCGTAAAAAGTTTTTTTTTTTCCTAGACGAGTAGATATTGACGTATCGAATCTGACGTTTTCTATTAGAGTACTTGCCATTACTATTGAATTCAATGAGAATCCTAATTCCACCCATTGTATGCCTTAGAAAGTGTATTATTCTCGAATTATTTACGCTACGACTGAACTTTAACTCGTGGAAACGATCGTCGATCTACTTTCGTTTTATTCCTACCTGTTACACGCGTATTCGACCGAGAACTATGTCATTATTTTGTACGTTGTATATTTCCGATTATAATCGATTCTTGAAAACACAATCGATTAATCGAAATCGAAGGGTATTAGCGATGATGTCGCCGATGTCGGCGATAATCGTTACAACACTAGCGCAAGTGCGCAACGTCTTTATTTTCACACATTCTAAATAATACAGCTCAATTTGGTCCATTTTAAAGCTACTGTTCGCGCGGCTCACTTCGGAAACTGGATAAACGCGATTTTGATAACTTTGTCATGCAAAAAATAAGATAAAATCTATATCATTGAATAGATCTCGCTTAGTCGTAAATTTTGTTATATGTTATATGGTCGAGGGTTTATGCAATCAAATTATACAGACAATATAAATTTTAGATGGGGCGTTTTCAATGTTAAATTTCAGCGTGACGTCGCCGAGTTTAACATTGAGCCTATGGGGAGCGTCACGAAGTCACCGGAATAATTAGCATGGGAAATGGCCCATCTAAAATTTGTTTTGTCTATTAATAATTTAATTTTGATTGTGTGCACTGACTATTATATAACTTTTACCAAAATTTACGACTTAGCGAGATCTACTGAATGGTATCAATTTTATTCAAAGTTCTACATGATGAAATAGTCAAAATCGCGTTTATCCAGTTTCTGAAGTGAGCCGCGCTGACAGTAGAAGAAGCTTTTAAAGCTAGATTTGCCGTTTCCCCGACCTGGTAAATACCAGGTCGGGGAAACGGCAAATCTAGCTATCAAAGCTAGATCTAGCTTTTAAAGCTCGTTCTAGCTTTAAAATTGACCAAATTGAGCAGTTTTATTTAGAATGTGTGAAAACGAAGACGTTGCGCACTAGCGCCTCGACGGATATCGTAATGTTTACGTACGAAAACGAACATTGGATCTTAAAATCAGAAACTCAGCGTTGCATTTACGAGTGCAGCTGCACGTGTGCATTCAAGGAAAAGGTAAATATTCACTTGTTTACACCTTAAATGACTTACCTTTGTAGATTTAATGTCCTATTTATTTAAAAGAATATATTTGACTTGCAAATCAGCCATTTTTAATTTACCGATCACAGTGGATTCACTGCTTGCAAGAGAAAAGATCAACTACTAGCAGACGGATATGCATTATTCCGGTATAAAAGAAGGATGTTGGTCCCGTTTTTGCACTTTAATTAAATCTTTTAAAAATTGATTTTTTTCATTTTATTTTCATGTTTTGAACAATTACATATAAGTAATCTATAACAAAAACAAAATAAGCATTTAAAATGGAAATTATAGAATTTTTAAAAGCATTTGTATCAGGTGAAATATGTCTTCGACGATCCTACTTTTATACCGGAATAATGCATATCCGTCTGCTAGTTGATTAGACTGGTTCCTGGTCTTGGTTTCCTCTTTTACTTTGTTTTCGAATAGTGTTAACGATAAAGGAGAAAACCAAGGCCGGGAACCAGTCTACTAGTTGATCTTTTCTCTTGCAAACAGTGAATCCACTTAGATCGGTAAATTAAAAATGGCGGATTTGCAAGTCAAAAACATTCTTTTAAATAAATAGGACATTAAATCAACAAAAGTAAGTCATTTAAGGTGTAAACAAGTGAATATTTACTTTTTCCTTGAATGCACATGTGCAGCTGCACTCGTAAATGCAACGCTGAGTTTCCGATTTTAAGATCCAATGTTCGTTTTCGTACGTAATCATTACGATATCCGTCGAGGCGCAAGTGCGCAACGTCTTCGTTTTCACACATTCTAAATAAAACTGCTCAATTTGGTCAATTTTAAAGCTACATGTAGAACGAGCTTTAAAAGCTAGATCTAGCTTTGATAGCTAGATTTGCCGTTTCCCCGCCTGAATACATGCAACAGGAAGTTGGTGAATGAGTTCCCTACAATATATGGAAGACCCATTAGATGTCTGCCAGTAGCCAAAACGGAAGAAATAATAAAGACAAAATCAGTAAAACAGGGACTGATGGATGATCCCCGAACACATCATTTTAGTACTGATTCAGCAGGTTGGGGAAAGGCACCGATCGAGCTAATATACCTCGATTGGGCTAATATACCTCAATTGGGCTAATCAATCTGAATATTTTCAGTAGTAAAAAATTAAAACATTCTCAAAATTATTCTTTTGAGCAAAATCGCATCAGTTCTTTATAAAAGAAGTTATGTTTACAAAAGAGACATACCTGAAAAGTGAATAGTTACTGAGAAAATATACCTCCACTTTTCTGAATATATTGGGTGAGATTTCTCGAAATCTAAAAAGTTTTCAGGCATACTTGCTTTTTAAATATTATTTTTTGATATAAACACTGGTGCGATTTTGCACCCAAATATGATTTGGAGGTAAAAAGTACTTTTTTCTGAATAAAAAAGTCAGATTGATTAGCCCGATCGAGGTACATTAGCTTGATCGAGGTATATTAGCTCGATCGGTACCTTTCCCCAACCTGTTCAGTACTGTAACTGAAACTGAAAGTGGATGGGAGGGGCATTAAACAAGTGTCTCGGGTTCTTATGAATCTATTACGAAATTTAAAGGAAAATAAGAATGGATAAATAAAGATTTTGAAGAAACCTCTAGTCTATTTTGGAACCTTTCATTTAGTAAACATTAGTCGAAATCTTTCTTGTTTATAAGTCCTTTCATTTAGCGCTTGATTTCTTACATTTCCATTGATTGGCTGCGCAATAACCAATCAAAAATAGTTTTAGTGTACTGGTGGTAGCTTTCTAACTCTAAAGGCAGAAGAGTTACACGTGATAAAAAAATGAAATTCGCCTTCCTAAAACGCTATGACAGTTCTTTAAACATGACTGGGACGTGAAATAAATCCCATTTTTCATTTTATTTGCCATCTTTAATACAAAAAAAAAAACACCAAAAATGAGGTAAGACGACGAAGACTTGGTTTATTTTCACTTCTAACTTCGAACATACAGCCAGTGACTGTTGTCAACTTGGTCATGTCAATCAGTTCAATACAGTAAACTAAAGGGCAGCAGGGGAACTCGGCCAGTAAATGTAGGTCCACTCGGCCCATTACTCTTCTGTTTACTTTCTTCAGTTCAGTGAAATCAACGATACGGCCTCTTCTCGTACCGTGTATCATTAAGTGGTATGGACAAACCGTTATTCGCCATATTGGATTTTATGTAGTGTGTTATTGAAAATCTTTCCTTACACCGAGTCATGGCTCTAACTTCAACTATTTTAATCCAAAGTATTCTCAACCCCAATAGCTACATTTTCCCATATTTTCTACGGAAAATTACATTAAGCTTTTAACAATAGAAACTTTTTAAATTCATGCACCGAACTGCACAGCTGCACCTCAGAAGAATTTATTAATAATACTATAACTTACCTTAAACATTACATTGATACTATATCTACAACCATTTGTCCTTCGATTTTGAGTACAAGGTCTCATTATCATATAAATCTCTTGTTAATTCAACACGGTGTCTTTTCGAACACGAGTTTTTACAGGTAGCCATTTTCACGTGCCGATCCGCCCCAACATAGGTAGAAAAAATAAACGATTTTAAAGTTCCTGGGGTAATTCACTAGAATTTCGACTGTTTGCGATTCAATTATTAATTATTTACATGATATATATTAGAGAAGTGGGATAGTCATGTGAATTATAGGTGACAAATTACAGATGTGCAACATTCCGGGGAACCGCCCCTAGATTCATTTCTATGTTGATATGGCTGCTAGCCCCTTGCGTGTAAAATGAAGATACCCGGTATTTTGAGAAAGTATGATCAAAATTGGAGGACAAATGTTTGTAGACATATGATGATAGTAACGTTTAAGGTAGGTTATAGTATTAATCATGAATCCTGCAAACCTGTAGCTGCGCAGTTCGGTGCACTAAGTTCAAATGGTTTTCATGTAAAAATATTGATGCAGTTTTTGTTTAAAATTATGGGAAAATGACGATGTTGAGGTAAAGAAAATTCAGTATTAAAATGGTTAAGATTGGAGTCTTAATTCTGCAGAACGACAGATTTTCAAGTATGCTTCACGTCAAATCCAATATGGCCGATAAACTTTTGTCCATACCCCTTAAGAACAAATGAAATTGTTGATTTTAGTTTGAAATTGTATTTCTATGCATATGCAGTGTATTTATATATGTTAAAAAGGCCGCATCCTCAGTTGTATTTCACTAGTTTTAAACATGATTTTTCAAAATTTGATAGTTCCTATAATCGATTGATAATTATTTTCCAATAGTGCCCTGATAATAGATAGTAAAATTTGTACGATTGCTCATCACTATACGGGTTCTTATATACACATGTAACATATGTCTGTGCATGCACGTCCGGAAGAAAATTTGAAATAATCTGGATTTGAAATAATTTTTTCAGTTGAATAAAAGTACGCAAGATTAAAATACTAAGCTACATTCTCCTATAGTCTTTGCCTATTTTCATATTAGATATTTCAGTCTTTCCCAAACTCGACTAGCCCAATTCCGAGGCTACCAAATTTTTCTCTGGGCTAATAGAAATTCTTTAAGAAGCTATACAAAAAAAAAAGTTGATC
This sequence comes from Pinctada fucata, assembly GCA_028142955.1. NCBI lineage: Eukaryota > Metazoa > Mollusca > Bivalvia > Pterioida > Pteriidae > Pinctada > Pinctada fucata. The sequence goes on from AP027103.1 coordinate 41,340,234, forward strand.
TTCGGGCTAGTGGCTGAAAAAAGTTTTCAGAGAGACTGTTATTTATAGGGAAGAATATTTTGGAAAAAAAATAAAATAAAGAGTTGATCGATCAGTAATAATTTGCTGATTAATTGACTTTTCCAATGAATATATTATTTAATGATATTGTCAATGCAGCTCTCCTGAAAAATTGGAGAACAAGTTTTGTTGGAATATTTTTCATTTAAAATTCATATTGGGGGATAGATCTCAAATTCTCGTCATCTTAATTTTGCTACTAGCAAAAAAGATCAACAGTTGCATTTCAGTTGTCAAATGACATAATAAGCAAAAGCATTCTACCATAGCAGAATGTGTCAATTTAGGCAGATTAAAAGAAAATCATAATTATTTTCTCAAAATATATACATTTTACCAAATTTTCTCAAAATATACACATTTTACCCAAAAAATGTTGACTTTAATTAATTATCACCATGATTACAGTTGATATTACTTTTAATTGATATGATGATTTATTTTCTGTATGAAAATAACTTTCAATCTATCATTTTAGCTAAGATAATGAATTTATAAAATGTTTTCCGAAATCTGTAATTTTTAAACGAAAAACAGACATTTTTCCCCAAAATGAAGTGAAAAATTGCAGTTCATAAATTAAGCTCAGTATTAAATTATAGTTGAAGAAACATGTACATTCCTGCTATAATTTTATGAAATCCTAAAATTCCATAAATGTTCTCCAGAAATAAGCGATTTTGAATGAAAAATACATTTTTCTCAGAAACACTTAAATTATGAATTAAATGTCAGTGTAACATATATCATGTATACATTCTACCAGGTAATCTGACTTGGAAAGTTACACTAGAAAATAGCTTTCCATCATTTATTTCATAATGTATAAGGGTTGTTTAAATTAATATACAGAAATTAGAAATTTCCAATTTAAAACACAGGTTTCTGTATAAAAACAACAATTTCAAGGATTTTGCAAAAAAAGAAAATGAAAGAAAAAGCAAAATGTATGTCATTTGAAAGAGACATCAAGGTATTTTTTAAATCACCATTGAACGATCATGTGCATTACTGCCGTAATACTGGGGAACTGAGAAGCAGGAAGAAACTAAAATTTGCAAAAATTGTACTTTTTACCACAAATGCTACAAAGTTTGGCCAGGTTTGCAGGATCAAGGGGGGGGGGGGAGGGGCTCTGTAGCCAACTCCCATGATACATCCCATTATACTTAATGTTCATTGTTATTTATTATTTTAGCTAATCTTCATTGTTATTTATTATTTTAGCTAATGTTCATTGTTATTTATTATCTTAGCAGCCCAGAAAAAACACGATGGCACACCAATTTCGGAGACTTTGCAAACATGCTGAAGGCATTTATTGGATCAAACTATCTCAGTGTGTCTTTTGCTTTCCTGAGAAGTGGACTGGGTGTAAGTGCGCCTCAATATCAATTTGGAATTTTCACATGTTTAATTATCTTTATATGTCTCATCAATCTTGATAAATTTGTCTGTGGAAATTTTTATTCAGATTAATGGAATCACTATTTCCTAACAGTGGCCATGACCTTTGAACTATTGACCCCGAAATAAATACCCTTCCTCCCCTCTTCATATGTAACAATCATGACAATGTATCACAAATTTTTATGGATAGGTGATGGGGGTTGTTGTTTTATTATCTATTTTATATCAATAAATGATAAGAAGCACTCAGTATATCTACAAATTTTTGGCCTCTTGGCCTTGATCAGGTGGAACTATTTAGATAACGAAATTTTGTTATCTTACTTATATGTTGCCAATTGATAAAGATCATTTTTGGATATGTTGAATTTAAAAATGATTAATTCCCATAATTTTTATGGGGAGAGGTCATATGGTTACACTTGTCAACAGAGACAGACTTTGAAATGCACATTTCTTTTTTAATAGCAATTCTCTGTAACCATTTAAACAATTTCGGCACGCATGGTCTCCAGTTTTCATGAAATTTCACACATAAGTAGGGACCAATAAAAAAAATGAAAATTTGACAAAAAATTAATTCTAGGTCATCTGGTTACCATGGCAACGGCCTTTAAAGTTGAAAAAATGGCAAAATTGAGCTTATTTGAAGCTCTTTAATTTGGTCTATATGTGACATCAATGGAAGATTCTTTATGCATCCTAAAGATTAGGACATAAAATTTTAAATAAGCTCACTAGTAGTGTTTGATATTGTAAAAAAGGCTGGTTACCATGACAACATAATTAGCTAATTTTGAAATATTGATTTCAAAATGCTGTTTGTATTTTCCAATTTTTCTTCTTTCTTGATGGGTATATAATAAGGAAACAGGATTTATTTTATAAAATGAGCAAATTCAAGATACACCCACTTGTTGCTATGTAAATAAGTTACCTTGGCAATAGTAACTATGGTCTTTGATATTACTTATTTTGCAACTTCAGAGTCATTTTAAAAGATTCTGCATCATGATGTACAAATAAAAATTGTTAGGAAATATCCAACACAAAGAGCTCTTTCAAAAACCATGAAAAAGCTATGGAGAATATATGTTACCATGGCAACCATTTATTATTATTTTCATAAAACAGTAATTATTAGCCCCAGGAAGTTCAAATTTCATAACAATAAAGATCAAGTAAGCCTCTATCAAAATATAATAAAAAAGTTTCAAATAATTAATGGTTGCTATAGTAATTTGGCCATACATTATAAAAATAAGCATTTTTTGTTGTTTTTCGAAGCCTTTTCCTCAAAAAAACAAAACAGGCTTACACAACCTTTATTACATATGATATACGATAAAGCAAAGTCTAAACTTTATTTTAGATTTTAAAAAATTCAGATTACTATACTTTTGGTGCCCATATCCAAGGACTCAAAGTGGGTCTATGTGCAATTTTACACAATCGTTCCCATAGCAACGGGCTATTTCCTGAATATTTTTTTTTTAAATTTTCTTTCCTGTAATGAAAGATCTACTTGAATACATTAATTAATTTTCATCACTTTGAATTAAAATTCAATGATCTAGTAAAAAAAAGGACTCTAAATATTGTCCAAAAATGCCTTCATTTTTGCGATTTGAGGTCATGTTGCCATAGCAACGAACAGAAACTTTGTCCTAATGTAAATGCTTATGTTTTATTTGCATAAAAAACTCAAAAATGTTAGTAATTTATTGTTGAATTTTGAAAAAATGCCTAAAATACTATTTGATAGGGTACCTGTGTTGTTGCTACGGAAACATATAGATAAGACCATAAACCCAACATTATTATTACTTAACTTGAAAGAGCAATGATAAAGTACTGATAATTCATTAGTGTTTGTTTTAGATTATGCTGCATAAATTATATATGTGACTTCAAAAACACCCCAAAATGCATTTTTTCAATATTCAAAGTCCGTTTCCATGGCAACTGGATGTGATATCAAGAAAATTTTTAATAAATTTTTACTTTTGGGTCAGACCCAACTTTATGTACAAATTCTATCAAAATCTGAGACATGCCGTGCCATGCGTCCTTCATAAAAGTGCAAATGCTTACAGAGAATACTAGTAGCTATTAAAACTTCAATATTATGATTTTTAATTCATGTTTAGGAATTTTGCTATACTTAATTGCTGTATACAGATTTATATATTTCATAATTAATTGAAAGAATTTGTTCAAATATTTTTCATATAATCTATTGTAGTTGGGAATAGGTGGATTAGTTCTGATTGCCAGCCTGACTGATCACTGCTGCCACCTACTGGTGAAAACCAAATATCATGCCATCAAACATGTCATCGAGATATACAAAGCTGCAGAGAGAGCCAGGCCTAATGCCAAACGCAAAAATTATCAAGGTGATAAAATGAAAACGACAATCTGCAGTAATCTTACTGATGAAGAAGACAGTGCATATGACGTCGATTCTGTAGACAGTTATAGTGAGGACGAAAAGGTCATCATAGATATGGACGAACTGTCTATCATGGAGCATCATATGACCAAGCATATGTCATATGGCGATGTTGGGCAAATTTGTTTCGGGAAACCTGGATTATATGTTGTAAATGCCTGTATAGCCATTACGCAGTTCTGTTTTTGTGTAGCATATTTTATATTCATTGGCAATACTATTCAGTCTTTGTTTCCTTACGAGGAATGTGTAAGTGCAATTCAAGGAGTAGACAATAATACTGTACCACTGAATGTCAACTCCACCTGTAAAATTGTATATTTGGATATTCAGACCTCTGTTTCTAACAAAAATTTACATCATAGACTCGGCAGAAGTCTGAGAGACTTTTCAGATTTCAACGATACAAGGTGGACAACAAATCTGTCATACTTTGATGCTACAGAAAACAGTACTCAAAATTATTCGTCATTCAGTACAGACATCATTGTCAATTATACAACAGCGGCATATACAACTATTATACAAAATATCACAGATTTTACAGATTTATCTACGACATTTCCTTCAACAATGCCAACAGAACAAACGACGACAACGAATAATGTGACTAATTCCAAGCCTTTACCAGTCATGGGAACTGTTCTGCAGACTACCTCGCCGTCACTCATCTTTCTTGTGGCTTCCCCGCTACCAATTTTTATCATATTTGCACTGATCAGAAGTGTGAGAAGAATGGGCTGGATAAGCATTGTGGCCAATATGTGTATTTTTGTGGGATGTGTTTCTGTGCTATTCTATATTTTTGTTGGTAAGTGAGAACTGCATGCACTCTAGTTACACTGGATAAAAAACTTCAACTTAAGGTATTAGGGGTATAATAACAGTATCGTGGAAAAGCTAAAAATAATGTACTTCCATTTCTTACATATTCTTTAGATATTTGATATTTTTAGCTCGCCGGGACGAAAAAGTCTGGAGAGCTAATGCCATACCCTCCGCGTCGTTATCGTCGTTGTCGTCGTCCGTAGACAAAACTTTAACCTGGGCTATATCTCTTGAACTATAAGGGGTAGGGCTTTGATATTTCACATGTAATGATGTAGATACCTTGTGACGAGACCCTTCATTTGAGACCATGACCTTTGACCTAGTGACCTTGACCTTGGCCTTTGACCTACTTTTCAAAAACTTTAACCTGGTTCTGACAAAAACCTGTATAGGCGAGCTATGTAATCTTTGATTTTAATGTTTCATTCAACTCGCCATGAAAATGTATAGTCCCAAACATTGCCGAAATCGTGTACCTTTGTCCAACTTCGTGGTATTTTATTTTTCTGTTATCAAAACAACCAGAAGTAAAGTATTATACCCCTAATGCCTTAAAACACCTCTAATATGATCATAATTGTATTGGAGACGATGCATTTTCATTATTTCTGCAAAAATAGGGATCACTTTATCTAGTATCCATGTGTCTTTAATCTGACAGACTGACTTGGTAACCACATTTTCATATTTGTCACTAAGCTATTTTAGAATGTCATATACTGATCGAACTTGTGGTGAATGTCAATTACAATGTCAATGAGAGTCAAGGTTGTGCTCAAGGTCACTCCTTTAAGGTTAATTGTAATGGCAAACAACTTTCATAAGCACTCTTATTCTCACACAGGACACAGCATTAACCTTAAAGTATAAGTAGTAATTCATTATATAATTAATGAATCTATTACAACACTGAGACTGAGGAATCTCATTTGAGTGTCAAAAGATTTGCAATCTACAATGAGATTTGCCAAGTCATGGATGTTACAAATCTTTGAACCAGAATTTATTTAGATTCCGTAGTCCCAGTCTCAATTGTCGTGATGGATTATTTTTCTCACTCAGTCAAACATATCAGGTTTTACATGTCATTGATATTTGATATGTACTAAAGAGTGCACAAACTTAATGATTTGACTTTTCTTTCAGATTTTGAAGTCCATGAGACTGTGGTATTTGTAAATTGGGCAGGGCTTCCTATCTTTTTTGGAATGGTCACCGCTGCATTTGAAGGCATTGGTTTGGTATGTATAAAACATCCATACTTATTATAATTTACTTTGTCATTCACATTAAGCTGTCTGTGTCTGCTGCACAAGGCATTGGTATTTTGATACCTTTTTTATTTTGAAATCTTCATTTTCAACCTTAAACTTAAAGTAATCGATTTCTCTTTTAATCATTAGTGAAGCCATATCTACAGTATACTTCAGAAGTGATGGGGCTAAAATTGCTCTGAAATAGTATCATATACAAAAAGTACATGTAGAAACATCCTGTATAGCTTTATTGAAATATCTACCACCTGTTGTAAAGCAGGATATGAAAAATCAATGTAGCCATGCCTCCTAAAACAGAGATTCTGAATGTCACTGCACCGTGGCATAAGATTTTGCGGGTATAATGATAGCTCTGAGCAACATACTGTAAACGTTGAAATTTTCGCATGGGGGTAATTTTCACACGTTTCGCGATTGTATTGTTATCGCGAAATGAACCCCCGCGTGAAAGCTACAACTTGTATTCAACTTAAGGGAATAGTGCCAATTTCGCCAAAATTACCCTGACAGGTACTGTTCCATTGGTAATTTTGCGAAAATTTCCCCCAGCGAAAATAACCATGTTTACAGCAGCACACTGTACAAGCATTACAGCACCATTACCGCTGACCACAAGAATGGACTTGAAATCTCTAAAATCCAATATAGAGAGAAATATCATTTTGCAAACCTTGTGTGTAAATTATATTTTATACTGTTCCTCAGACCTCTGTGTGCTTTGTAATGTATATTTGCAGTGCAGTATTTTCAACCTTGACGTGACCTTGACTTTGAAATTGTGAGTGACAGAGCATTCACATTTTGAATAAATATTGCTCATGCAAGTCCAATCTGATGATGAAAAATTGATCTTGTGACCTTAAATAATGTGTTTTTAAAAATGTGTACATTTTCTATGACTGAGTTTGAGTTTGTTGTATTTTTATTCTAAATGGTACATGTCCTTTCTAATTGAATCCCCCAAGTTTAGGCAGCCTAAACTCCTTTTCATAGGACTTTTTTTTTTCTCAGCATGTATTTCTGTCATCACTTCATGTTTACATATTACATATATACTATTTGGAATTCAATACTCCAACATAAAATTCAAATAAATATTTCTTTAATCAGTGAAAAATTATTAAATTATCAACATAAATAACTATAACAACATGCAATATGAAATAAATACATGAAAATGAAATGTTTATACATCTCCAGTTCCATCATAGAATTTCTTCAGCTATCTTGATACATGTATTACTTCATAATTGAGCTTAACTATTTAGATATATGCAATTAATGAAACATTCCAATTGTGTTTCCATATGAATAAAAACTTAGTCCATAATTTTATCAAAGATGAACGATACTGAATAAAAGTACACTAAAGGAAGTCACTAGGAATAAGATTTTAAGACTGAATTGTTAGAGGTACCAGCAGTTGAAATTTTGTCTGTTGAAGTTGTGTTCACACATAAGGTAACCATGCAGTTCTAAGCACTGGAATGAAGACTCACTGTCTAGTATCTACTGTCATGTGAAATAGGAAAGTCATCCCAAAGAAGTTGACGCCGGTTCTTGGACACTTTACGAAGGACGATGGTTGATCGATTCTTGCTATGGTAAACCACTCTGTAGGACTGCTTATGGTCACGCTTGGATACACTTGATCGGTGGTCACACTTGGATACACTTGATCGGTGGTCACGCTTGGATACACTCGATCGGTGATCATGCTTGGATACACTTGATCGGTAAACTCTGTTCTTACGTAAACACACAGATGAGTCAGTATCTTTGTGATGGGTTCTAGCTTTTCTGCCATGGGTCCTGGTATTGGTGCAGGTAGTTGTTTCCTGGGTGAGTATCTGGGTGATGGCAGGCAGCAAATGGCGGTGTTGTATAGCACTCACAACCGGCACAAAATGGTTAGGCATCCATATCTGTTGGTCGATGTTACCACAACGTGTCCAAAGGATGGTTAAGTCCTGAGCACTTTGTTTGAAGTTGGCACTGAATGGACGGAAGGTGGTATTCATTGTCTGGTACATGATGTCCATTTGTTTGTTCATGGGTGGGTATAGGGATTGGATGGCTCGCTGGGTAATGTTGGCTAGGGCAAGAAATGTCCAGGATGAGGCGAACTCTCCATATAACGGAATGTTCAAACACGCTTCTCTCACGGGACAAGTGACAGAAAGAACGTCTTTATAGTAGGCTCTCAGGTGATGTTTGTACTGTGAACGATTGAGCACTAGATGAATGCAGGTACGGACTCGTAACTCTACTCCCCTCTCCTCACTACCCCATAGTGCAAGGCTGGTGGCGTTGTACAGGCTATTGTTGTCGGCAGTTACTGTTAATGGTATACCATTGGACATGTGGAAGTGGGTCAGGATACCCCTACTGTATACGTCAGCATTGGTGGTGTCATGGACAGGGATGCGTTGCTCAGTCACAGGGGAGGCAAGGTGAGGTAGCTTCCTGCAGAAAGCCACAGCAGTGGACCATAGGTCTGTGTAACCATTCTCTGCAGACTGAAAGAAGAAGTTATAAAATTAGTCGATCAGAAAGGTGCTTCCATTTCTCCCATAAATTTATCATTTTTGGCAAAGCAAAATCTGGCTTATGAAATGGCCATGTCGGTCCGTCTATCTGTCCGAGTGTCCATCTGCATCAACAATTTTGTTTAAAGCTTTTAGGTTAGGTTAGTTGTGAAGGAACTATAAGGGGTAAAATGGTGAGAGGATCTGAACACAAGTATTGTTTTTGACCTTGACCTTGAGATTTGACCTTGACCTTGAAAATGTAACTTTGTGTTTAGGTTAGTTGTGAAAGAACTATAAGGATTACAATTCAAACTAGGTACAAAGATTAAGCATGGTGAGAGGATTTGAATGCAAGTATGTATTGTCCTTGACCTTGACCTTAACGTTGATCTTGACATTGAAAAATATAATTTTGTGTTTAGGTTACTTGTAAAATAACTAAATGGGGAATTATACTGGAACTTGGTATCGAGATTAAGTAGAGTGAGAGGATCTGAATGCAGGTATTGTTTTTAACCTTGACTTTAAGGTTTGAACTTGACCTTGAAAAATGTAATTTTGTGTTTAGGCTAGTTGTGAAAGAACTACAGTATAACCAGAAATTTTCGCGAGATACTAATTTTCGCTATATTCACGTATGATTAAGAATCGCAGAAATATATGCCCGTGAAAATTTGTGTTTAAGGTATACCAAAAATTTGTATATCAGTAAAATTTTATTCTTATTTTATATGTGTCATTCTTCATTTTTTGTCTGATTTAACGTTAAGAGAAGTAAACTGAGTATTCTTATGATGGAAGGTACACAACAGTAACAACATGTGTTCATATATTTATTTGTTATGAAGAAATTGCAAAAAATTGTACTCGCGAAAATAAAAAACCCTTTTTTACCATAAAAACGCGAAATTTGGTACTCGCAAAAAATTCTAGTTACACGGTATAAGGGGTACAATCTTCAAACTTGGTACAAAGATAAAGCATGGTAAGAGGGTCTGAACAAAGGTATCGTCTTTGACCTTGATCTTGAGGTTTTACCTTGCATTTGAAAAATGTAATTTAGAGTTAATCTGTTTTGTACAAATGCTAGTTGGAGCTTTACATTCAAACTTTGCATAGAGATAGGAAATGAGTTGACTTTATTTCAGGTATTGGCCTTGACCTGGCCATTTGACCTTGACCTTGAAGATACAATTTTGAATTTGACTTTACTAGTCTATAGTAAGGTACAAATGATATATCACATATCAAATTTAAACTTAGCATGGAGACAGATCTAAGCAAGTGGACCTGATTTCAGGTATTGACCTTGACCTTGAGATTTGACCTCAACCTTGAAAATAAGATCTTGAATTAGACTATGTTGTACCAAAAATACATGTTTATGAAACCATGAGTAAGGATTAATTGTACTATATTAGATAGCACATTAAAACATAGGGCTGGGTATTGCGGACCAAAAAACATATTGCGGTATATTGCGATACATACGGAGCCCGTAAAGGGTCACATGGAACTTTTTTTTTAAATTCGAGCGCTCAATTTTAAAATTGAGCGCTCGATTTGAAATTCGAGCTCTCAATTTTTAATTCGAGCGCTCAATTTTAAATTTGAGCTCTCAATATAATTTTCGAGCGCTCAATTTATGCAAATTTGAGCTCTCAATAAACTCTATATAGAGGACTCAATTTCTTTATTTCGAGCCCTCATTTTAAATTTCGAGCGCTCAATTTAATATCCGAGAACTCAATTTAAATTCTGAGCGCTCAGTATAAAATTTGGGCGCTTAATATATGAATCTGAGCGCTCAATATATTAATCTGAGCGCTCAATTTACAATTCGAGCACTCAATTTAAAATTTGAGCGCTCAATATATCAATCTGAGCGCTTAATATATTAATCTGTGCGCTCAATTTACAATTTGAGCACTCAATTTTAAATTCGAGCGCTCAATTTAAAACTCGAGCTCTCAATTTAAAATTCGAGTGCTCAAATAAAAAATTTGAGCGCTCTAATGAAAAATTTGAGCGCTCAAGATAAATTTCGAGCGCTCAATTTAAATTCTGAGTACTCAATATAAACTTCGAGCGCTCAATATAAAATTTGAGCGCCCAATATATTAATCTGAGCGCTCAATTTACAATTTGAGCACTCAATTTTAAATTCGAGCGCTCAATTTAAGATTCGAGCTATCAATTTTAAATTCGAGCGCTCAAATAAAAAATTCGAGCGCTCAAGATAAATTTCGAGCGCTCAATATAATATCTGAGATCTCAATTTAAAGTTCTGAGCACTTGTGAAAAGACCTTTCTACACAGATCATAATATTTGACCTTGTGACCTTGACCTAGATATTTTACCTATTTTTCAAGAAAAGTAAAATTGGCTATATCTTTTGATTGATAGGGGATTTAGGGCTTTTATATTTCACATGTATTTTCCTTGTAACAATGCCTTTCTACACATACCATATTTTTTACCTTTTGACCATGACCTAGCTATTTGACATTCTTTCCTAAGAGATTAAGGTTGTATATATCTTTTAATTGGTAGGTGAAAGGTCTTTAATATTTCTTATGATGAGACCTTTGTTTTACCACTTTTTACGTAGTGACCTTGACCTAGATGACTGACACTCTTTTCTGAAAATTTGAGAATGACCATGTCTTTTAATTTGTAACTAAGAGGTCTGATATTTCAGATGAATTTCAATTGACATGACTTTTCTAGTGATTCCAATAATTTTGATCCACTTTCTAGAATAATAATCAAGCCGCTTCGCAGGCGACACAAGCATTCCTTGGACTGCTATTTTTATAGAAAAATAACACATTCTTAAACATTATTTATTAAATCCAAAGGTTATGATTATGAGATAAGAAAATATATTTATAGTAGTTATTTTATAGTTTGCATGATTACGGGTTGACAAATTAAATGCGAAAACAGTTAGAATTTCTCCTCTATTTTGGGGTAAAATATGAACTTTCATGCAAAAATTAAACGTTTCCGGAAAACAATATTATTTAATTATATTTGCAAAAATAAGTGATCTTTATAACTACTTTGACGTGAATATCCATCTATTGTATCAAACTTAAGGAAATTTTTATATAATCCCTGAATTTCAGCATTCATACAATTAAGACGTATGCATGTCTGTAAGTCTATTAAACGAATCTCTACAATGAAATTGAGTGCTTGATTTTTATATTGAGAGCTCGAATATTAAATTGAGCGCCAAGATTATAAAATGATTTCTCGAATTTGATATTGAGCGCTCGTATCTAAAATTTGAGAGCTCTGATTTTAAATTAAGCTCTCGGAATTCTAAAAGTAAGCGCGCAGATTTTTATTGAGCGCTCGAATATCATATTGAGCGATCGAAATTAAAATTGAGCACTCGGATTTTATAATGGGCGCTCGAATATCATATTGAGTGCTCGACTTTTATATTCAGAGCTCAAATTTTAAATCGAGCGCTCGAATTTTATATTGAGCGCTCAAAATTTAAATTGAGTTCTCGGATATTAAATTGAGTTATCGGATTTTAAATTGAGCGTTCAGAATTTAAATTGAGCACTCGGATATTAAATTGAGCGCTCGAAATAAAGAAATTGAGTCCTCTATTTTAACTGAATTGAGAGCTCAAATTTACATAAATTGAGCGCTCGAAAATTGTATTGAGCGCTCAAATTTTATGTTGAGTGCTCGAATTTTTTAATTGAGTGCTCGAATTTAAAATTGAGCGCTCAAATTTAAAATTGAGAGCTCGAATTTTAAATTGAGCTCTCGAATTTAAAATTGAGCGCTCGAATTAAAAAAATACGTTCCGTGTGACCCTTTACGGGCTCCGTAGTTACAAGATTTCATATTGCGATTTATTGCAATATTTTATCTTTTTATAGATTTCATTATTTTTACAGAAACACACTTAAACAAGACACAGCTTATGTTTTTATTATCATATCATTGCTTATTCTGTCTTTGGTCAAAGTTTGGTAACACAGAAAATAGAGAAATAAAGCCGTAAACAGTTAAATAAAAGTTGTGTTTCTTTCAAAAAGAAAAATAGTTAAAGAACTGTTGAAACTTGAAAAAAAATAACTGCCAGGCTTTATCAAGCACTTGTGAAACACAATGATGTTAAACATAAGTTCCAGGTTTCTTTTTATTTATTTTGGGGAAGGTGCCCGTCCCTTTTGGGAAAACTGCTGAAATTTGAATTTTTTTTTATACATGTACAAACTGTCACCAAAGTCTAACCCTTAAGTATCATTTATTAACACTGAATACGATCCATTGATTTGCTTGAACTGAACAAGTGATGAATAGAAAATAAAAATACACGTAGACATTTTGTGCTGACTTCCAGAATTGGCAGTCTTTTTTTCTCATGTGATTTTTTCATAATTCCTCTTTGGGAATTTCAGTGTAACTAGAGGTAATTTGGCATTGGGAAGGGGCAGAAATTCTGTCCCAAAACAAGGAGACAAAACACTCATGGTATGAACAGAGAATAAAAAAAGATGGGAGACCGATTTCAGTCAATTAAGAAGAATCATGTTGTTTTGAAATAAATTTTGAAAATCATTATAAAACAATTTAGAATAAAAAGAGAGACCGTCATAACGTCAGCTCATATTTCCTCTGACTGAGAGCATCAATCTCTGATCTTCAATAAAAACAATGTTGTATTGAATTAACCATGAATTTGATTTTTGAAACATATTTTTGCTTTTCATTTTTGACTAGAATACTTTTTATACAACGACTACTCTGTAAAGTAAAATATTGAACCAGAACCGGTATTTTAAAAAATGTACCGCGGTACGTATTGCAAACGAAAATATTGCGGTGCACCAATATAACAATAAAACCGCATAGCCCTATTAAAACATAGAGTTAGAACATGACAAATGGACTTGATTTCAGGTATTGTCCTTGCCCTTGACAGTTTTATTATGAACTGGACATATGCCATTACACCATGAAGTATCACTAAAAACTTGCCATAGAGGTACATTGTAGAGCATGTTTAGTGGAATTGATTTCTAGTACTGAAGTGAGGATTGACCTTGACCTTGAATGAAGATATGATTTTGAATTACACTAAAATGTGTCAAAACTTTATAGTTTCTCCCATTTGCCCCGATGTGGGATAGAGTTTGCCCATAGCGACCCGTCATGTAGGGTCACTGTATCCCACATGCCCTTGAGTGACTTTTGACGTCGGCCATATACATATTGTGACGTGGTTATTCATTATCCATTGTGACGTCATGATTTTTGCACCTAAAGCGGTGACCTCTCAACAAAAACGTCGTTTTAAAACTCTTTTTTCTACATTCTAATTCTAATTAAACCTATCAAGGCTAAGGACTACAGTTTATTCTTTTAGAATAAACCATTTTTGAGGGCGCTGAAAACGAATATTCCTTTATTTTTCGAATTCGATAAAGTCGACAATTTCATGATTTCATGGAATTTCAAGAAAGGCCCCTAGAAATGGGAGAAAAACGATCAAGCATATGTTTGTCATGTGGGATAAGAAAATCCCACCCTCGGGGTCTGTTTTCTGGTCAGGGAACTCGGCAAACCTCGTTCCCTGACCAGAAACCAGACCCCTTGGGTGGGCTTTTCTCATCCCACATGACAACATATGGTTGATAGTTATATTCTCCCATTTGCCCCCATGTGGGATAGAGTGTGCCCATAGCAACGCGTCATGTAGGGTCATTGTATCCCATGTGTACCTCGCGTGACTTTTGACGTCGGTCGTATAGGCCGTATCCATATTGTGACGTCGTTGTTATCCATTGTGACGTCATGATTTTTGCACTTAAAGGGCGACCTCTCAACAAAAACGTCGTTTTAAAACTCTTTTTTTATTACATTCTAATTCTTACTTAACCAATTAAGGCTAAGGACTACGGTTTATTCTTTTAGAATAAACCATTTTTGAGGGCGCTGAAAACGAATATTCCTTTATTTTTCGAATTCGATTAAGTTGACGATTTCATGATTTCGTGGAATTTCATGGAATTTCATGGAATTTCATGGAATTTCAAGAAAAGCTCATAGAAAAACGACAAACCATATGTTTGTCATGTGGGATGAGAAAAGCCCACCCTCGGGGTCTGGTTTCTGGTCAGGGAACTCAGCAAGCCTCGTTCCCTGACCAGAAACCAGACCCCTCGGGTGGGCTTTTCTCATCTCACATGACAGCATATGGTTGATAGTTATAATCTCACATTGAAACTTTGAATGGAGATATTAATATTGCACTCTGTTGCTTTCAATGGACATCATGTTTCAAAACACAATCTGCTGGCCATTAAGGTATCCGATGTACAATAAGGCATTTTTCCATGCTTGGCAAGGTACTATATATTTTCTGAAAGGTAATAATATCCACAGCTCAGAAATAATAATTTTAGGGCTAGAAAAACAGAGGGGAATAACTTACGAAGCATTTGAATTGTCTATTTTCTCTATATGACATGAACAAAATACTATGTTGCACAGGAGCTTTTCCCCCTTTGATTTTCAAGTCCTGGGGGTCTTATATCTGTATTCAGGGCATCATTACCTTTCAGAAAATATATAGTTTAAATTCCCCTTACAGGAATAGATTTACCATGCTTTACTATGGAGATTATTAAATGACTCTGTTGTACATCAGGTACCTTAATATTGTCTTTAGCAGTGTCATGGCTTACTTGATTGCTTGGACAAAAAATTAATATGGGATATTACTCATGAACTATAAGGGGTAGGGATTTGATTTTTCACATGTGGTTTCCTCATGACCAGTCAATTTCATTTGGGACCTTGACTTTTGACTTTGTTACCACAACCCTGAATTTTGACCTATGCTTATAAAACTTTAACCTTTGGTTTATCTCATGAACTTTAAGAGGTAGTGCTTCAATATTTTACATATGGGTCTGTATAACCAGATCTTTCATTTGAGTCTTTTGACTTTAGACCTAGTGACCTTGACCCCAGAGTTTGACCTACTTTTTAACTTTAACCTTGCCATATTTAACCATTTCTAAAAATTGCCATTTTACTATCAAAGACCTACACAGCAAGCATTGTTGTCTTCTGACAAGTCTTGATTATTTTGAAACTACAGTGTATTTTCAATAAAATTGAATTTTAAATAAAAAATAGATAACTTTAATAGCCAAAATTGAATTTTAAATCAAAAATAGATAACTTTAATAGCCAAAATTTCTTTACTGTGTATCAAATTATTTCTGAGCGTTAAATTATAGTTTTGTATTAGTGTTTGGTATCAAATGAAGTAGAATTGACGATTGTTGACAATTATCAGTATATCATCAGCATATCATTAGTTATCAGCAAAAAGTATTATTTTTAACAAAAGTAGGCAGTTATGGGCTTACTACCCAAATGAACGGATGACAACCTGCCAATCTGTTGTCAACATTCTGCATGTCACAGATGAACATCATCAGCTTGTAAATTGCCTTAGGTTAGCAGACGATGCAAAATAATTTCAAGGTCAGAGACACAAGGTCACCATCAAGACATTAACTAATACTGCATGTCAGACAATCATTTGAAAAAGAGAGAGAAAGAAGGAGATGTACATTGGTATTTGTCTATAGAACAAGGTCACTTCTTAGAAGTGTTACCATTGGTAGTACCACCTTTTATGTGTTTGTTTGTGTTATGTCTTATCAGCTTACCTGAGAAAAGTTTATCTAGCGGAAGTTTGTTCAAGGCTATGTGTAGAAGGTCAAGGTCGCAAATTAAAATTGGTGTAAAGCGCTGTTCAAGTGAGGGCAAATATCAGCGCAGAGATACATTTATATTTTCCATAAAGTGACTGGAAAACCATTGTTACTATTCAGTGTTATGTTTGAAACATTGACAGGTCTAGAGAGGGTGGGGGAGGTCGAATGGAGTTCCCTTTTTTGAAATAACATGTATTTGTTATAGAAAACCTGATTTTTGAATATCTTTCTTGTCAGTATTTTTTAAAAAATCTGCTTTCATGGCATTCATTTTCAATTTTAAATAATACAACTATTCCAATTCATCCCCTATTCAATATTCCCTAGACTTTAAGAATCTCAAAATACACTGATAAAGGATAGAGATGATTATACCCCCTCCCTCCCCCCCCCCCCTCATACAAAGTTTGTGTTGGTCTGTCAGACTGTCTGTCCACAAAAGCTTTCCTCTGTATGAATTTCAATAATATTTTACAGAATTGTTACTTAGTACCCCATGATGTTTCATGACACTGAAGGCTTGAACCAACTCAAGGTCATAGTTCACAATAGACTTCATGGGTAAAACCTTGACTTGGGCATAACTCCTTCACCCTTACATGGAATTCAATAATATTTCACAGAGTCGTAACTTCAGTGTTTCATGACCTTGAAGCAAAGTCATAGGTATATAGGTCAAGTTCAAAATAGTCTATATCGGTAAAGCCTTGTCTGGGGCATAACTTCTTCCCCTCCTCATGGATTTCAATTATATTTCACAGAATTGTTACTCAGATATGTTAGGTCCACATGATGTGTCATCACCTTGAATCAAGGTCATGTCATAGGTCAAAGTCATGCACAGGTAAAACCTAGTCTGAGGCCTAACTACTCCCCCTCTGCATGGATTTCAATAACATTTCACTGAAATGTTACTTAGGACCCCAGGATGTTTGATGACCTTGACCAAAGTCATAGGACAAAGTTCAGAGTCACAATAGCTATACTATTATGAAGATAACATTGTGCATGGCATAACTCCTTCCTCTGCATTGATTTAAGTCATATTTCACTAAATGGTCATGTAAGACCCTTGGGTGTGTTATGACCTCTGAAGTTTTCATGAAGTAATGAATTTGTACCAATATTTATTCTACAATGTAGGCTACTAATGAAATGATGCATATTCTTTAGTTTCCTTTCTCACTTTCAAAGAATTTGGGCTCCAAAAATAGTGTATTTTGCTAAATTTCTGGAAACACGTCATTTTTGGGTTCATTTTCGACAAACTTCCAATCAGTTAGTATCGAGAGGGCTTCTGAACAACTTTTATATTCTGATATGTTGATACTTTTGTACGTCTCTAAGTGCATGCAAAAGGAAAAAGTTGTTCACGATCCCGCTCAATATTATCTCAATGAAAATAATCAAGAATTATGCTATTTTTCGTGACAATTTGACAAAATCACCGGTTTTCATGATATTTATGCAAAATTTACAATGTTTTACAAATCGAGGGGTAGTTTTTGTAACTAGATTTCTCAAAATATAGATATTTAACTTTCTTAAAATGACAACAAAATCAAATTTTGGAGAAGTCGATTTTAGGGGGCCACTTTACTATATAAACCATACATACTCCTTTCACAGAATTGTTCCTTAGGACTATAGGATCTGTCATAACCTTCAACCAAAGTCAAAGGTCAAGGGTGCAATAGACGATATGGGTAAACTAAAACCTTATCCTGGGGATAATTCCCCTTCCTCTGTATTTCACAGAATTGTTACATAGGACCAAGGGTATGATATGACCTTTGACCTTATTTTGAAATAAGGAGAGTCTAAATCGTGAATATGTGATATTTTAAAATATTCATCCTTTTAGGGCAGTTCTATTTATTGTCTGATATTTTAAGCTCGTTTGGACGAATAAGTCAGGAGCGCTAATGCACCCTCGGCAGCGTCGTTGATTGTCGTAAGTAGACAAACTTTTAACCTGGGCTGTATCTCTTTAACTTTAAGGGGTATGGCTTTGATATTTCACATGTAGATACCTTGTGACAAGGTCTTTCATTTGAGATCATGACCTTTGACCTAGTGATCTTGACCTTGGACTTTGACCTACTTTTCAAAATCTTTAACCTTTGCTATACCTCTTCCTCTATAAGAGGTAGAGTTTTGATATTTCACTTGTAGATACCCTGTGATGAGTCCTTTCATTTGAGAACATGACCTTTGATCAAATTACCTTGACCTTGAACTATGACCTACTTTTGACAAATTAGTTTGGTCTTCATTTCTTCAATTTTCTTGAACTATAAAGGAGAAGGAATTTTACGTTTCATGCATAATAATTAATTTATCATTACCCAGACCTTTCATTTGAGACAATGGCCATTAACGTAATGACCTTGACCTTAACCTTTAACCTACTTTTTAATTAGTGCCCTAACGGCTTGCCGGAGGGGACTTATAGTTTCCACGCCGTTTTCTGTCTGTCTGTCACACTTTAGTTTTCCAGACTTTTTTTAGCTGTCGTTGCAGATATTGATCTCATTTTTGGTATGTGACTTTATCTCAATGTGATACAGATCAAGTTTGAGTTTAGTTCCAATTGACCTATTTTTACAAGAGTTATGGCCCCTGGACTTTGCAAATTTCATGAAATTTTCAGTTTTCCAGACTTTTTTTCGCTGTAGTTGAAGATATTGATCTCAATTTTGGTATTTGAGTTTATCTCAATACGATAAGATCAAGTTCGAGTTATGTTCCGATAGACCTATTTCTACAAGAGTTACGGCCCCTGGACTTAGCAACTTTCATGAAATTCTCAGTTTTCCAGACTTTTCTCGGCTGATGTTGTAGATATTGAAATAATTTTTTATATGTGATTACATCTTAGTGTTATACAGATCAAGTTCGAGTTTGGTTCCAATTGACCTATTTCTACAAGAGTTATGGGCCCTGTACTTAGCAAATTTAATGAAATTCTCAGTTTTCCGGACTTTTCTTCCATGGTATTGCAGATGTTGAAATCATTTTTGGTATGTGAATATATCTTAGTGTGATACAAATCAAGTTCGTGTTTCAATTTTATTGACCCATTTCTACAGGAGTTATGGCCCCTGCACTTAGCAAATTTTATGAACTTCTCAGTTTCTAGTCTTTTCATGCCTGTTCTTGTAGATATTGAGTTGATTTTAGGTATGCAGATACATTATACTCTGATAAAGAATAAGTTGAAGTTGGGTTTGATTTATTTGTTCTTACAAAAGGTATGGCCTCATAGCAAATTTCATTAAATTTTCCTGTTTTCCAGACCTTTTTCTAAAACACATATTGAACTTATTTCGATGTTGGATTCATCTTTTGGTGTAAGAACAGGTCAAGGCAGAGTTGAAGGACATGGATTAATGCCAGTAGGGGACTTATATCGCTTGCGATTCATAGAATTTTTACTCATACTTAGGCTGTATCCCTAAGGGATAGGACAAACGTTAGATGCATAGACTCCTCATGACATTTCTTTTTAGCTCGCCGGGACGAAAAATCTGGAGAGCTAATGCTATACCCTCGGCGTCGTTGTCGTTGTCGTCGTCCATAGACAAAACTTTAACCTGGGCTGTATTATTTGAACTATAAGGGGTAGGGCTTTGATATTTCACATGTAGATACCTTGTGCTGAGACCTTTCATTTGAGACCATGACCTTTGACCTAGTGACCTTGACCTTGGAATTGACCTACTTTTCAAAAACTTTAACCTGGTTTCTGACAAAAACCTGTATAGGCAAGCTATGTAATCTTTGATTACCCTATGTTTGGATTTTAGAAGTTATTTGCTTTAAAAAAAACATGCTATGGCTAGCTGTGTAATTTTTGATTACCCTATGTTTATTCATAGAGTTTGTGTTTTGTTATGGTATGTAACACACAGTAAGTGCATTTATCATACATATAATGTGCGTTAGTGCATTTCATGCGATAAACGCACTTGCTGAGTGTTGCATACCCGTAACAAAACACAAATTATGGCATTTATTCTATATTTATGCGCCACAGTTGTCTGTTTCATTTTTTTTCTAGGTAAAAAGGTGAAGTTAAAATTCAGGTCACCGCTAGTTCAGTTTGCAGGTTGGAACAACCGTGGTGGCATGTTTCTTTAGATCTTATGCATTGTGACGTCACAAACGTTTTCATGCAGAAATGCATCAGGTCCAATAGTTTCATCTCAGGGAATTATATTGGTTTTGCATATATAAATAAATATTTTCTTGCCAGTCAATATAATTGAATTTTAAAGTCATTAACCAGGACTCTAGCTTGATAGTGGGAGAATAATAGAATCTATCACTCCTTTGTACAGAGACAGGGAAATTCCTCCCAAGTATCAAAGATTTATCATCAACAAGGAAGCTAATTCCGAGTTTTGAACATTGCATATCTTTGAAACTAGGATGGAATTTCCTTGTCTGTACAAAGAGGTGATTGATTTCTTTTCTCTTACCATAACATTTTTATATTATATATAAAACATTGCGCATAAATTAAAGTGAAATCTAGTTATCCATGATGTCATGATTAGCTAAACAACTATAAAGGTACATGATGGCACAAAGACCCACAATGAGGTGGTTGAGACAAACATCTTGGGGTGCTTCTTTCTCCTTTTAATTCTGAACAAACATTTACAGTAGTTTCAACAAGCACGTTCAAAGAACTGTAGTCCCCCGATTTTGGGTGTTTGTCACAAGAGCAGGTCAAGGTCACAAGGTCAATTTTTTAGCTCTACTGGTCAAAGACCAGTCGAGCTTATGCGATCGCCCTGTGTCCGGTGTCCAGCGTCCGGCCGGCCGTCTGTCTGTCTGTCCATTAAACTTTTCTTGTAAGCGCGAATCCTCTGAATCCGTGAATAGTAAAAAATAAATTCTTTTTACATTATAATGGGCCTGTGGTGTAGTTGTGCACCTGATATTTTGTTTTAGCCCCTGACCCCAAGGGTCTTCGAAAATGGGTGTGATCATTTTCTCCCATGTAACTCTATTTAATCTTGTGAGCACCAATTCTCAGAAAGTATAATTGATAGAAAGATAATTGTTTTTGTATTATTCTCAGTCTATGGTCTAGATGTGCACCTGATATTTTGTTTAAGCCCCTGACTCCCAGGGTCTTGGAAAATGGGCGTGGTCATTTTCCCCTATATGACTCTATGTAATCTTGTGAGCAAAATAAAATCAATTTCCAAAAAAGGTCTCATCACATGAATTACCCATGTGAAATTTTAAAGTCATATCACTTACAAGTCAGAAATTATGCCCAATGTTAAACTTTTTCAAAAGTATGTCAGACTCCTCGGCCAACGTCACAAATTAAAAAAAAATTAAGCATCAATAGTGAGAATTTAGCATGTATATATTACATAGACAAGGTACTTGCCCATTCTCCATTCTTTACTATCAACCCATAGGCAGATCTAGAAATTTTTCAAAGAGGAAGACTGGATATTTTGAAGAACAAAATAAAACCTGTGTTTGTGAAACAAAAATACCCCCGTTGGCATCTGTGACAGTAAAACAGCTGAAAAGTAGTTTCACATTTTGAGGGCAAGGTCACAAGGTCAAATTTTGTATCATGGAAAAGTCTTGCCACAAGGAATTCATATGTGAAATATGTAAGCTGTATCAATTAGCAGTCAAAAGTTATGGCTAAAGTTTAAAGTTAGGTCAAACACCAAGGTCAAGTTCAAGAGGTAAATAATTTTAGTATCCATGGAAAGTTCTTGTTACAAGGAAAACACATGTGAAGTTTCAAAGCCCTATCACTTACCATTCAGAAGTTATGGCCAATGTGAAAGTTTTTTAAAAGTAGGTCAAACTCCAAGGTCAAGGTCTTAAGGTCAAAAATTTTGGTATTCATTGAAAGGTTTTGTCGCAAGGAATACACATGTGAAATATTAAAGCCATATCACGTACCATTCAAAAGGTATGGCCAAGTTAAAAGTTTTTCAAAAGTTGGTAAAACTCCAAGGTCAAAGTCACAAGGTAAAAAATTTTGGTATCCATGGTAAGGTCTTGTCACAAGGAATACACATGTGAAATGTGCAAGCCCTATCACTTACCATTCAAAAGTTATGGCCAAGGTTAAAGTTTTTCAAATGTAGGTCAAACTCCAAGGTCAAGGTCACGAGGTAAAAAATTTTGGTATCCATGGAAAGGTCTTGTCACAAGGAATACACATGTTAGATATGCAAGCCCTATTGCTTACCATTCAAAAGTTGTGGCCAAGGTTATAGTTTTTCAAATGTAGGTCAAACTCCAAGGTCAAGGTCACAAGGTAAAACAATTTGGTATCCATGGAAAGGTCTTGTCACAAGGAATGCACATGTGAAATATGAAAGCCCTATCACTTACAATCTCAAAAGTTATGCCCAAGGTTTAAGTTTTTGCAGACAAACAGACAAACAGACGGACAGACCAAAAGCTATATGCCCCCGAATCTTCAATTACGGGGGCATAAAAAAGCACAAACGAAGAAAAGTGTACTTGACTCTCACTCAAATTCCAATTATAGACAATGAAAGATTAGCAAGCCTGTTTAATTTTTTGTAAATTTGGAATACAAATATCAGACAGTACTATTTTATCATGTATCATTGTATTGAGTCTTTTGGAGCATAATGTATATATTGACAATATTATGTATCCAAGGTCACAGATCACTGGTCAAGGTCACAGTACATGTAGGTTGAAAAAAGTCCTAGCCATAATTTTCACTGCCTGCATGGATCCGAATAATGTTCCACAGATTTATTTGTTCCCTGGGACTCTTGTCCTGCAATAACTACTTACAAATTTTTTGCCCAGGACCCAGGGTATCGTTACTTTGAACAAAAGTATAAGAATAGATTTTGATGATTGAAAATGGTTTCTTGGTGGTTATTATGTGTGTTTTGCACCTTTTAACATAAGGCAAGGATGTGCCCTTTTGAATTCGGAGCAAAGGGTCAAAGGTTAAGGTCAGAGGACTTTGGTTCTGAATAAAAGGAGTTTCTGGATCTTGATAGCGTGTGTATTACAACTATTACAAATGAATCATGGATGTGCCCTATTAATTTAGGTAGTCAAAAGGCCAAAGTCAAAGGACTTTGATGATTAAAAATATTTTTTGGATCATAATGGAGTGTATGTTGCACCTATCATCATAAAACTTTCCAGAAATGTTCCCTGTTAGGGTTCAAATGTCAAGGTTACGATAATTTTGATAATTTGCAGATTCTAACAGTTTGTATCATATCTACATCATAAAACTTTCTAGAAATTTATTCTATAGTTCCCAAAAGTCAAGAATGTGTCTGATTGTTTTTAGGGTCCAAAGGTCAAAGTCATAGAACTTTGATGAATGAAAATGTTTTCCGGATCATAACGGAGTATGTATGTTCCCCATGTGCTCCGCTCACCAGTTTCTCTTGCCCTGCAGAAATATTGCGCAATCACAGATAATTTTACGTCATCTCATTTTATTTCTATATATTGCACATTATTATACTATATATCAATCTGTTTGTTAAATCTACAGCTTTTATAAGATACTAGTCTCAAGGTCATGTTAAGAGTGCTAAACATCATAAATATCACACATGTTTGCCCAAAAAGGTGAAAAAATGGCCTAAAATCCATGGTTTATGTCATTTTTCTGTGTATTGTATCTGGTCTCCTGGAAAAACTTCAGAAATAATGCTGATATTTCCTTAAAGCTATTACATTATCTTACACTCCATTGTAGTCAAATTTTAAAAATTTCCAACACAAAAAATGTTTAAAAACCCAATATCTTCATATTTTCCCTAATGAAGTCATGTCAAATAGGGAAAATCTGGCACACCTTTTAAAATATCTATATTTAGACTGACTAAGTCATGTGACCTAAAAACTTGAATGTTCTTACACAAGGCAGGCATATCCTACAATATGCATCTTACCATTATAGAATACCTTCATAATGGTCTTCTCAACCCACCTTTCAAAACTACTCATTTCCCCCTATTTCAGCTGTTCCACCTTGGACATTCTGGGTTCACTCTAAAAACCGGTAAATGGACCCATGACATTATTCGCTAAAATATTATTTATAAGTTGGAAGTTTTGAACCTTGCCTCTTCATATTACATCTATGATGCACCTGAGGCTTGTATCTCAGTTTGATGTTGCTCTATATCTGAGAGTTTCACATCAACACTCAGGGTTATCAAATTGTAGGTTTCACTTAAATTTACACGAGACATAAGACAGGGTAACTTTGTACAGATATGAAAGAGAGAAGAGAATTCTGTTTATTTTTAAAACAAAATCTAACTTTTAATGTTTCACCCAGTGTTCAGGGAGCCAATGTTATTGCCAGAGTAT
This sequence comes from Pinctada fucata, assembly GCA_028142955.1. Taxonomy (NCBI): domain Eukaryota; kingdom Metazoa; phylum Mollusca; class Bivalvia; order Pterioida; family Pteriidae; genus Pinctada; species Pinctada fucata. The sequence goes on from AP027103.1 coordinate 41,364,947, forward strand.
GCATTGTTGATTGTTTTAACAAAACTTTAACCTAGACTATACCTAATGTACTGTAAGGGATATGGCTTTAATATTTTATTTGTAGATTCTTAATGACCAGACCTTTTGTTTGATTCCATGACTTTTGGCCTAGTCACCTTGACCTTTGACCTATTTTACTTTTAAAAAAACTCTAACCTGGTTCTCATGAACTATAAGGGGTAGGGATTTGATAATCTGCTTGAAAAGTACATCCCAATATTTTCTCTAGTGAGCTCCAAAACCCACAAATTGACATAACATCATCTGTATTGTTTATTTTAAATGGAAAATATTTTATTACATTATACAATTATTGACTTTTGATCAGGTCTACTCTTGACTAAACAGACCTGGTCAGGTATTGGTTGACCGAGGACGAAGGCCGAGGTTAACCATTGCCTGACCAGGTCTGTATAGTCACAAGTAGACTGAAATCATAAGTCAATAACTGCTTTATTAAATTATCAGGATTTTATTAACATTTGCATTGCAATGATACGTGAAGTCTAACACTACAAAATTCAACGCATGCGCTGGTACCACACGCTAATCCCAAGTAGACCACTTTGGAGTGTTAGCAGTCAACTCACTCTGAGGTACACTCTATCAAACAGCGTCTCCGCCAATCAGAAATAAGCAAAATTGGCAATAATTCCTGATCATTTAATAAATTGGGATGTTGCTTCCTATCAAAAACTGGAAAAAAAATAATTGATATCTGGTGCTAAAATTTATCAGAAATTATAGTAAGAATGTTCAGCGTCATATCTTTCAAGGCTAAATTCAAGCATTGAGACCAAACTCTTTCAGTTTCTCAAATAAGAGAACAAAGTATTAGGTGGGTACTTATTATGGATAATGGTAGACTATGTAGTGTGTTGATCAAAGAATTATTCTTATGTCCCAGCCATGTAATGACACAGGCATTAAGAATTTGCATTGTACATCTGTCTGTCATTCAGTCAAACTTTCAATTTCGAGGTGATAACCCTTTTATCCATCCAAACCAAATTTGGATACATGTATATGCTTACTTTTCAAGAGGAGAAAGAAGCCTATTGATTTTAGAGTCAATAGGTGAAAGGTCAAGATCACTAAAAGGAAATATACAGTTGAAGTCATAATTTCTAGATGATAACTCAAGAAGATTTTCACCTATCCAAACCAAATTTCATTAATTTGGGTATATGCTTACTTATTAGAAGGGGAAGAAGCCTATTAATTTTGGAGTCAATAAGGAAAATGCTAATGAAATCATGGTTTCCAGATGATAACTCAAGATCCCTTTCACCTAGGTCAAAAGGTCAAGGCTAGGGAAAATGATGGTTTTCAAATGACAACTCAAGTACCATAACCTACTGTACATGGTTACTTTTGAAGAGGTGAGGAAGCCTGTGGATCTTGGGATCAAAGGTCAAAGACACTGTTTGAGAAATAGACCTCAAATACGGATTTCAGATGATAACTCAACATAACTCAAACCAAATTATATGTTATGAAAGCAATGATTGAAAGCTATTTCTTATGGAACTTTTCACACTCTTTCAGATTTTATATGTTTTACTGACATTTCATTCACCATCTTTTTTCCACATCAAAGTAGGAGGGCTATCTTAAAAAATTATTGAATATAATTGACCAAAAGAGTCAGAATGGAAATATTTTGATCAATTCTAAATATTTTTGGGGGAAACCTTTGTTTTCATTTTAAAAATCACCAATTTCTGGAAAATATATGTCATATACCGTACTGCATTATCTATAAAGATATTCAAACATGTTTTTGGATATCATAGTTTTTATTTGCAGGAAACATAAATTGTATCTTAACTTTAATCATGTGATTGAATACTTGGGCAATAAAGTTTGTTTCTTTTTAATGAAAAATAGCAAAACAAAATGTGCCCCATTCCCATGCAATGTTTACAGCAGCAACATTTCAATGTGTGTATCTGTTGCAGAGATAAAGACTGAAACCGAATCAATGAGTCAAAAGTTGTTTGACAGTATCATATATATTCTTGAGTTGACTTAGACTTTCATGTAATGTATCTGTATACCAAAGTTCACTTCAATGTATACATCTCATGATCTGTTTTAAAAAACGAATGGAAACTGTATATTACTAGTATTGGCATTTTACAAGGGGCATAACCATGTTATAAATTATTAGACTGACCTTAACATCAACTATTTGATTAGATCTATCAGTTGTATCTGTATACCAAATATCTGTCATTTCAATATGTGCATCCATTGCAGGTGTAATGAATGGAAACCTTTGAGTAAATGTGCACGGGGCTAATGTAAGGGTACAATGTCGAGATGAAGGGTACAATGTTGAAAACTATTCAACCTATTATTAAATATCAAAATGTCATTTAATGTTCATAAAATGTATTTTTATATTGATATATATTTATACAATGCAGAGACAATTAATCAATGGAATTCATTGATTATAGGAATTTTATATAGCCCAAGACACCAGGGATGGGGTAATTAGAAATGTAATTGTAATTAATTACAATTAATTACATTTGTTCAAGTAATTGAATGTAATGTGTAATTGAAGATTTTTTTCAATTACATGTAATTGTAATTTAATTAATTACAAGGCAAAAATTGCATGTAATTCCAATTACATTTCAATTACTTTTCAATTACATTTGCAACTAAAAACAATGAATACACAGATTGATCTGAGAAAGAAAAAACTTATTGTGTAATCAATTATCATTGAGGTTAGCCACAGATAATGGTTAAATAAACAGTTTTACCTGAATGACCACAAGACCTATTGTGACTTATAGTTATCAAAACAAAGTCTGGTTATGTGTTTCTGTTCTAATTGACTTGTTTGACACTTCTGCAATTACCTCCATTATATATCTAAAGTCTTAGTGATAATGCATTTTTACCTGGTTGTCCACGATAGAAAGAATGCATGAAGCATAAATAAAATTGTCAAAGGTCACTGTTTACAAAATTTAATGTGTTTTGATCCTAATGCAGGCTTTCTACTGTTCCTACTTTTTCCTACTATTTCCTACTTTTCCTACTTTTTTATTTTGATCCTATTTTTTCCTACTTTTTCTTCAAAACCTCCTACTATTCCTACTTTTTCATCTCAAAAGTAAAAAAATTTCTTGCTTCACTTGTCACTGACATCTGATTCAAAGTTTTTATAAAATTTCGGGCTTGCTTCGCTTGAAAAATCAATCTGTCCTTATTTCTCTCTGTGATTTCCTCATCGATGAACATTACCAGTTTACAATCATTGCTTACTGTGATTTGTGTGTTATACTTACTGAAAATTGTCGCTGGAGTGATGGAAAATTTCCTACTTTTCCCCTATTAATTCCTACTTTTTCCTATTTTTCTCCTACTTTTTTTCATTGACTACTCCTACTTTTTTCCTACTATTTCATCAAGGTAGAGTAGAAAGCCTGCTAATGTAACAAAATTCAGGTGGAAAGTCTAACTTATCAAAGACAAGGACAAAATGGCTTGTATTTTTAAGTGCCAAGAATTCTGGGGGAAATTTCAAGGCAAAATGTGTGCATTGTACATTAATGGTTTCTCAGTGAATCTTAAAATACATTGGACTGTTGAGCAGATTTTGTCCTGCACTTTCTTGCATTTTATCAGAGACTTGAAATTACCAATCCGGCATTGTTAAAAATTTGATATGATAAAAATAAATTCATTAAATAAAATGTAATGTGTAATTTAATTAATTACATTTGCAATGTAATTGTAATTTAATTAATTACATTGCCAAAAAATGGCAAAGTAATGTGTAATTTAATTAATTACATTGCCAAAAATTACAATGTAATTTGTAATTTAATTAATTACATTTCAATGTAATTGACCCCATCCCTTTTATTTTTTATATATTTTTATATTTTATATAGCCCAAGACACATTCCCTGTCAACTAGACATTATGTCTGTAAAACATATACCCCCTCCCCTTCCTTGAACATTTGACTCTTATGACAACAGCCATTGAAAGAAAGAAATTATGTTGACCTACTGACCCTTATTTTTCTAGTTCAGTTCACTCAGCATTCATTATATTTATAAGGGTTCTTACATAAATCGGAGATTTCTAATTGAAATACAGGGGGGGGGGGGTGCAGCCAACCCAGTGATACATCCGAGACTATCCGATAAGGGGTTGGATTTTCAGATGTAGATTCCTCATGACCAGACCTTTTATTTAGATTTTGATTTTGACCTCCTTAAAAAACTTGTACCTCAGTGGCCATATCTTATATTTTATGCTCCGTCTGTCCGTCTGTCCGTCCGTCCGTCCGAGCTTACATGTATATCTCCTTAATTCTTCGTTAGAATTTGATCATATTTCACACGATAGACCATTCAAGTTCACTTAAGGTCATTCATAAAGTCATTTACATTCCTGTGCTAAAATTTAAGAAATACATAAAGAATCTACTTCAATTTAAAATGGTACCGGGTATGAAATTTTGTTTATTTTAAGGGGAAAATCATATTTGTTTATATAAGTTACAGGTTTTAAGATTTAAAACTGTTTAGCATAATGTGGGCTTCAAAAGACAAAAGTCTTCATATTAGGGTTAAGGTAATCCATGGTCATTTCTAAAAGGTCAAAGACACTCAGGAAATCAGACTTTTTGGTTCAAAATTATAATATTGTGTTCGGGGAGCATAAATCAGTTTTATTGATTGTCTTTATATAAGTTTGTCATTTTTACTACGGCATCAAAAACTTAGACAGTGAGCCATGTTGTCCTCTGACAAGTCTTATTCTTACAAAATGGGAGGGGCCACTTCTTAACATAGGAATTCATTGAATATTTGTTTGTGATTTGATACTTTGTAAAGTTATCGACAACATTTTGTGTCGATATTCTAAAAACAATGCATTTATCAATAGCTTTAATCCCTCTGAAACCAACCCCCCCCCCCCCCCCCCCATCTTCAGTTTTCCGTTAAAAAAAAGCTCAACAAAGCCTGTGTTTCATTAAAATTAGGTTTGCCACATGCATCGATAAACATGAAAAAACTACAAATGAAAAGAAAATCATTATATCTTCTTGTCATGAAAGTTTCATGTTTCTCGACACAAGTGGTCATATCATCAATTTTGATCATGTTTTGTCAAAAATGTCATAATGACGTCATAGGACTACCTACGGTATAAAGTATTTATCATAAAGTTTTATTTCAAGGAAAATTGCGGGGCCGATTTAGGGGCTTCGTGGTCCTACACCTTATTGGACAAAATAGTCTATATCCTTGTGAAAATATCTTCAAATTTTTCATATATCTATGATGGTGAATTTATTCATTCTTTTTAGCTTGAATCTAATATTCTTTACAAAAGTAAGCGTTTTCCACTAAGCTTAGCTTAGTGAAGAATATACCTTATTTAATTTAGATATGCAAATCATAAGCATATGTTAGAAATCGCAAGTGAAATACATATCTGCTATCAATGAGAAAAATTGTATTGATTGAATATGATATTTGAATGTGTGAAAAATAACAATTGTCTTTCATGAAATAAAAAATCAGAGCTATTAGTAAAATGTCAGTTAAAAATTTTTATCAGAGTATAAACAGTCATACACACACACTAAACAGGGTGGTCACAAACTGGAAAACAGGGAAAATGCCAAATAAAATTTCCCTGAAGGGAAAAGTCAGGGAATTTGAATATTTCATGAAAATCAGGGAATTTTATCATTTTAAATGTTTAGAAATATAACAAGTAAATGATGGAATTGACAATATACATTTGAAGAAAGACAGAAGACACTTTATTGCTGAAGTCATTGTCTGAAAAAAATTTCTGGCTCGCTTCGCTCGCTAATCAGATTGGGGAAAACTTCAAATGGAGCTATTACAGCTTGATTTTGCTATAGTACGTAGCTAGATCAAGCTATAATGCCTACTAACATTTGTCAGTAGAAAGTTGCACTAAAATCAGAATTTTAGAAAAAAAATATTCCCTGATTCCAGTTGTACTCAATCTATATTAAAACTTTTACCAAGAAACCTATATTCAAATACGAACCGATGATAAGCAATAAGATTTTGAAAATACGAAAACTTTTAGGTTCCTTATCTCCTAACCGTTAGTATTTCTGTTGGAGTTTCTATACAAAAGTTGTAGTATTTGATGATCAGTGCTATTGCAGCTTGTAAACAAAATTTAAAGAACAATTTTTTTCTTTTTCCTAAGAAAAAAGTCCTATGATGGCTACATGGAGCTATTATAGCCAGTTCGAACTATTATAGCTCGATCTGAAGTTTTCCCCAGCCTGCTAATGGACACACTAATGGACATAATGCAAAGATAAAAATTGTTAGAAATGAGTAAGTACAGTAAAGCAAAGGAACTTTAATTACATATTTGATTATAACACAGTGTAAAATTAGATTAGTATTTGTGCGCATTTTGTTAGGGAAAATCATCGAAATAATCTGAGGCCACCCTGTAAAAGCGCCACCCTGTAAAAGCTTCCAGTCATTGAATTCATAATGGATAAAGATTTTTTTTGAATTTATATACAGAAAGCAGACAATTTTAATTGAAAACGCAGGTTTCAGTTTAAAAACTATAAGATTACAACCTAATGTGTATATCTAGATGTCATTTGAAATATGAGACTTAAAAATATTTTCAAAGAACGATTATAAGATCCGAGGCACACACTGTGCAACAAAAGAGGGGGGATTTAAATTTATTTTTAATTGCATTTCTTTGAAATTGTGAAAAAAATAATGTACATATGTATATACTTTTTACCCAAAATGTCAATAGAAGTTGTAACTTTAAAAATTCCTATTGTCTTAACAGCATCGAAAATAAGTTTAATTGTTCAACTTTCTATTCGTATGAAAATTTTCAAAGTTCCGGCGATTTTCGCAAAAAAAAGCTTGTTGTCCTTAAAAAAAAGCAAACCTTACACAGTGACTACTTTTGTAATGGAAATCTTAAGGAGTTTGTTTTGTTTTTTTTTTTTTTCATTTGAATAAATGCGACAAAGTTAGGCTGGATTGAGAGAACCAAGGTATGGTGTGTGTGTGTGTGTGGGGGGGGGGGGGGGGGGGGGGAGGGGTTGCAGCATCCTAGTCAATTTTTCGTCATGAGCTTTATTATATATTCGAAGACGAACATTGGAGACGGTCTAACTCTTGTTCAAATTCATAGAGTAAAGTAAAGTAAAGTAAAGTAAAGTAATTTTTATTTAGAGTCGGCAATTTGTACATACATAACAAATAACATGAGCTCTGTAGAGCTCTTAAACCGACTATCACAGAAGCAGACATCACAAGCATACAACATACAGAGAAGTATGTAAATTGGGAAACGGACATTTACTTTTACCAAAATTCGAATTAAGTAGCTACGATGCTGAAATTTAACTTTAATTTTAAAAATTGAAAGAAATAAAAGATATTACCTGTTGCAGACTTTCTAAGATCTTGTCGTAGGTCGTTGATTGTTGCATGATTGATGGTCTGATTGTCTGGAGTATGAATGACTTAATACAGGGAAAAATCATTTTATGCATCGTTAAAAGACGAAGCCCTTTGACACGGTCACCTGACAGGCAGGGGTGTCGGGGAAAGAGGGCGTGCACATGTTAGTAATGTTTACATAATAATTTATAAATGACACAGAAGCCAGTGCACGGAAAGTGTCATCGTCTTCTATGTTTATATTGCATTCTATGAAATTAGAAATTAATTAAACCTTAATGACGCCGTTTTGGTTTCATTATTTTATCAAATGGGGGGGGGGGTGGGGGGGGGAGGGGAGGGGGTGCGTGGGTGTTTCCATAAGATAAAAGATAATTTAAAGCATCATTTATATGTAGCTAAGGGCTTGTTCAATTCAACGTCATAATCTTTTAAATTAGCAGCTTATTTATTATTATTTATTATTATTAATGAAAAAACTGCTTGCCGAAAAGTATAAACTGTACATGAAAATATTTCAATATCAATTTGTTTCATAGATATTGTTATGTAATGGTTTTCAACAACACTGTCATGTAATGTCCTTTACTAATTTCCAACAACACTGCCATGTAATGATTTTCAACAACATCTTGGAAATAAGTAAAGTATAATATTTCGCGTACGTAAGTTTTAAACTCTTCTCAAAGTTTGATAGTCAATGATAATTGGACATATTTTCAGAGGTTGCTTAATCATGATTGCTTAAAAGTAAAAAAAAAAGATTTAAATACATTTGTCAATTAAAAAAAATCGTAGTTTGAAACTATGAACATAGATGTATTATGAATTAAATTACACCCCCCCCCCTTATGAAACGCAACTGCACAAATATAGAAGATGGAACTACATCTTAGTTCAAAAATTACCGACTAAATAAGAGCATGAATCAACGCAAACTAAAGATTAGTGCAGCAGATAGGTTCCGAGAGGGTGGGAGATAGGAATCACGTATTCCTTCTGTTCATCCGTAGGTTTTTCACATAAATTTGAATAGTTTTCAAAGTAGGGCTTTCATATTACATTCACAGATGAAGGATATGATTAAGAATTTTAAACTTTTAGAAATTCTCGACAAATAGCAAGACTTTGACTCGAACCAACAACTCCAGTACATTTCAAGGTAGAACGTTGATATTTAAAAATATGCTTATACAGTATCATGAAAAGAATTTGAACCATCAAAGGTCTAATGTCAATATTATGCAAATCTGGATAAAGTATCAGTACTTTAGTTTCGATTCAAAAACTGAAGAAGTTTTCAAGGTATACATTTAGCTTTCTTATGCTGATGAAATGCCATGAGAGAAACATGCCTATTTGAGTTTCAAAGGTCAAGGTCAGAGACAAATTAATTCTTTGGTCCTGAAGCAATGATTTCATTGATTTCAAGAGAAACATTTCGTTTACAAGATAAAGGATCATGAAAGAAAAAAGCATATATAAAAGTTTGAATTTTTTAAGGTCAAAGATCAAGGTCAAACTTTGTCATATTTTGATCGAGCATCAATTATTTTGTAACTTAGACGTTTTCAAGGTAGAGATTCCATTTGTAAATAAGTAAAATGAGCGGGTCGTGCAAATGGCCTGTAAGCCAACCTAAGCAGCTGTACGATACTTTTTTTATGAACAAAAGTGAGATGGAGGGGCTTACTGAATAATTTCAACGTTTTCAATGTTTTATGTCTCTCCCCTTTTTCAGTAGGGGTACCTGCCCCCTCTCCACGCCCCATGTATATATTTCCCAATCGAAACAATTTAAGAGGGGCACATCATCGATGCTAGCCTATGCATGTATGTATGTAAAACTCATGAACACAGATGGAAGATCCACAATAAGGGAGAGGAGTCACAGTTTTTAAGGTCAAAGGTTAAGTTTCAAGGTCACACTCGGCCAATTTTAATATACCGGGGATGTTACAATTAGCTTTACCCTTGTTTAGTATGATTTATTTTTCTTTTCAGATCATTCCTGTAGAGTCTAGCATGGAGGGTAATCGCCATAACTTTACGTGCTTCCTTCACGGCGCCATTCTTGTGTTGAGTATCATCCTTGGTGGATTTGGAATCCTGGGATACCTTAGGTTTGGTACTGAGGTACATCAGATGGTGAACACCAACATCCCACAAGATGACTGGGTGGCATTCGCTGTGAACATCTGCGTCGTCTGTGGCGTCATTTTGACATTCCCACTACAGATTTTTCCTGTGATTGAAATGTTTGAAGTCGTGCTCTTCTCAGAAGGTAAAATGACATACTTATGCCCACAATTCAAATAAAGGATTAGAGGGCATATTGTTTTCAGTTGGTTTGTCTATGGCAAGAACTTTAATATTGGGCATATTGATTTATGGGTAAAAAAATCAAAGGCCAAGTTCAACTTTAGAATAAATGGGAAAAAATTACATTGTATTTAAGAGTATGATTTGAGTATGAGGGATGAAACTTTACTCATAGATTCCTTATGTTGGAACCTTATCTATTTAAACTCGTGCAATTCTTTACTGAATGGTATTCCTATTGATGTAGGGGTCAAAGGTCAAGGTCAAATTCAGCAGGTACGTATAAACAACCCATAATTATCAGCATTTGCACACCATAAGCAGTAAATCTTGACCTACAGGGATGAAACTTTACTCATAGATTGCTTATGACCTAAGGAGGACCCATTTTGATTTCGGGATCAAAAGGTCAATGACAATATATGTTAAAAAAAATCATTAAACAACATTTCCACACTATAACTGGAATAATTCTTTAAAAACATTCATGAATGTCAATTTCAAACTTAGCTTGTACATTTATTGGAAAAAATCATTTAGCAGCAATTCTGCACTGCAACTTCGCCAACTTGAGTAACTCTGTAACTATAAAGTACAGATATAGATTGCTTTTGACCTACCTAAGAAGGTCCTTAGCAGCCCCCCCCCCCCCCCCCCTTCCCCTCTTGATCTGTGCATTTTCTATCAATAGGATTCACACTGATTGATAGTGTTTCAAGCTCTATAGCTTGCAGATGCAAATACAAAATGTACATTGATTTACTAGTATGTCCTACATTACTAGTAAAGTTTGCTTTTACATTAAAACCTTCAATACATTTTTAAAAATCCAGATGTTTTGGCTGATTCTAAATATTGCCTGTTTGGACCATTCTAATTTAGAATTATAGTTGCTTGTATTTTTCAGCTTCGTAATTTAGTTTTTTTCTGAAACAGGAAGAGTATGTGGACCAAAGAAGAAAAAAGGTATGGTAGATGAAGAAGATGAGGATGTGAATGATAACATGACCCTGCTGCCAAAATCTGCAGTAGACCTACCAGTATCAGTTGCTGCTCATATTCCTAAAACTGTAAGTTATATTACAATCTTACATAAATACTTTACTTATGCATCATGTATTTTTGCTTCTTTGTATAGTTTTTATGGATTTTACTGTAGCAGTGTACATTGATTTTTTCATTTAAAGGTCCTGATTAACTATAAGTATAAACTATACAGTACTCACAGTGTTTAAATTTATTAATTGTCATGTCTGTTGCAGTTTTCCTTTTTCTGGTTGAAAAAGTAATTCATTCTTTCATTATTAAATGAACAAATGAGAAGAAGAGTAAAAGTTGTATTGTAAATTCCATCCCTCATCTTAAATTGAAAATAAATGAATTTTAAAATTGACAAATTGAAATCCCAATCAAATACGAAAATTTCCTGATTGTTGCAGTTTTACAAATCACAGACTTTCAGTATTGACTGGCATCTAAAATAAAATTATGAACTTATAAAAGATCTTAAGTTAAGATTAATAAATGTTCCAGCTTATTGTTTCTCCTGAAACACAAGAGCAATATACCGGTATATGGGATCGCTCAAACTGTCTATCACACTTTCACTTTAATGGCTAAAACTTGAATAATATACTTCGTATGTTTCCATCAAACTTGCATGGATTGTCAAGCATTGTGAGACTCAACACCCAATGAGGGTCAAGGTCCCCCTGTGAGGTCAAGGTCACATATTTAGGGTCAAACCTGCAACCTGACTTACCTGTTTTTAAAAAGTTGTAATTTTCAGTGACTTATCATAAACATAACAATACACTCCCCTTCTCTTCTGACATTATTTAATAGCATAGTCATACATATTTTACTGCTAATTTAAAGTATGTCCTCTAATCTACCCATCAAGAGAAGCAAAGTGTTTCACAAAATCTTCCAAGATACCATTATACCAAAAAAAAATGAATAACTTCTAAGTTTTAAGTTTGAATCAAACATGATTACAGTATGGAAACTTTCAAAATATGTTTTTGCTGCAAGGTTGTATGGGTAAGTATAAGCACATTCCATCTTTTGTATGGGACAATCCTTTCACATGACTGTCATGTGACTTGGGTTATTGAGTTTGCTAGGAATGCACTTGTATCTCTATATCCAAACTTTGAAAATGTATTATGTTTCTGAGGGAAAAGAGCTTGGAAAATACGTGGGAAAATTCTTGTATGCATCTTTATTTTGTAACAATAACTACTGAACTTGGTAAATGAGCACAATAAATCTTTATCATACTTCATCTTAAGACACCTGTAGGACTGAAATTGACTGATTGAGTATTTAAACTTTAATGTGACAGCTAGGTATGGTTACAGGTGTAAAGGTATTTTCTTGACTTTATTTGTATTGACCATATGAAATTTACAAAATGATATCCGGTAATAATGCAATTTTTATGCTCTCTGAAAAATTTCGGGGGAGCATATAGTTGCTGATAGAAAAATCTTTTACGTTTGTTACTGGTTTTGATATTTTTTTCTTGCATTGATGAGAAATTGTGTGCCAAAGGTGTACAAATGTTGTTGCACATAACATCAATGGATTTACCTGGTATTAAGAAATATAAATGTATGTACATGTATACATGTATAGAAAACTTCTTAAAAGGGGATGTCTCAGCCTTAGGTCAAATATAAAATGTAGAAAAAATAGATGTTAAACAGTACAACTTACAGAGTTTAGGGTATATATTATACAATTATTGACTTTTGATGAGGTCTACTCGTGACTATACAGACCTCATCAGGTATTGGTTGACCAAGACTGAAATCAAAAGTCAATAACTGCTTTATTAATTTATCAGGATTTTATTAACATTTGCATTGTAATGTTACGCAAAGTAAAAGAGTCAAAGAAATCAACGCTCGCGCTAATCCCGAATAGACCGCTTTGGAGCATTAGCAGTCAACTCACTCTGAGGTACACTCTATCAAACAGCGTCTCCACCAATAAGAAATCAGCAAAATCGGCCACAATTCCTGATCATTTGATAAAGAAAAAAATAGATCTCCAACTGTACAACTTACAGAGTTTAGGGTATATGCCTTATATGGCATTTGAATCCTATTATTACCTTGTTACCTTAAAGGTGGCCTTGTGATTGTTTCACATAGATTGTTTAAAATAGGATCAGTGTATGAAAAATACTTCATGATTTTAAGTGTGCATACCAGGTACACCATCTTGTCAATACAAGTGTACAGTGTACACTAAAAGGATTACCAGTTTTATGTACACTAGTCTTGTCTTGAGAAGACTCAGATAGAATCCAGCCAATATACCATATAATCAGAAATTTTCGTGAGATTCTAATTTTCGCTATATTCAGACTGATTTGGAATCACGAAAAATTATTCTTGCCAAAAATTGTGTTTGATAAGGTATATCATAAATTGCTATATCTGTTACAATTATTCAAATTGTACATGCTTCATTCTTGACTTTTCCTGATTAAACGTAATGAGGAGTGATTTGAGAGTATTCTTATGATAGAACTTACTTAAACTGAAGTAATGAAAGGTACAAAACAGTAACACCATATGAACATATTTGTTTGTAACTTAGGATCGCGAAAAATTGTACTCCCGAAATTAAAGACACCCTAATGTACCATAAAATCACGAAATTTGATACTCGCGAAAATTTCTGGTGATACGGTATACCCCTTATATGCCGTTATCCCCATTGCTTTAAAGGCAACATGATAATTAATACATAAGCATAATGAATAATTATTCATTCATTTCTGCACGGTAGGATTATTGTGATAAAAATGTCCATCTTTATCTCCCCCAAAGTCAATCTGTCGATTATATTGTATCTTATTTTGTATCCATAACGTGGCACGTTTATTACTATAAGGATGTAAGCCAATAAAAATACATGTCACAATGATCTGACGTATATGTCTTCATTGATTCATGTATTATTTGTGTTACAGCTGCTATGTTTTGTAATTGTTCTATAATGTTTATTACCGTAGCTGCTAGCAACAGGCTGTTTAACGTTTTCTATCTATTTTTTTTATAGGTGCCAGCTTGGAAGAGGAATATTGCTCGTTTACTTATAGTCTTGCTGGCATGTGGTTTGGCTGTGATATTTAGGGATAGCTTCGCATATGTTGGAGCTTTTGCTGGTTGGTACTCAATAGCTCGAAGAAAAACCTATGAATATAATTGACTTTTCCTGTTCAAACAAAGTACTAAAGTTCATGACATCACAATGTTTTTACCTCAACAAACAAGCTTCAAGCCTTGGTCAGACATAAGAAATTCTTTGGGAAAATGTAAAAAATGCATAAGTCAAACATAAAAAATGCATTGGTCAAACATAAAAAATGGATTGGTCAAACACAAGAAAATGCATTGTGACGTCATGAATTTTCTCAATATATTTGGACAATTTTAAAACTATCTTTTGAAAAGAAAAAGACTAAAGGGTAACAGAAGGTAAAAAAAAATCCAAATTCTGTAGAGCCATCCTCTCCATTCATGTGTACTAAATGAACACTTTTCTCAAGACCATGAGTATGCTAGCTGAGTGATGTTGTAACAATTTGCAGAAAAATTTATAACAGAATAAGATATCAATATTTATGATTGAGAAAACTTTAAAAGCTACTATTATTTGCAATTTATCTTCAATGTCAACAGTCAAAGTGACAATAATATTAAGGTTTCCATTGTACAAATGAAGATTTCACTGAGATCCTGTCCATAAGAACAGTGTTAAAATTATCTCGATAGTTTCCGTAGCATAGATTACAATTGGCATGTTGACCTTTGATGATGAAAACCAATTATAAAGTGGAATGGTATATAGGTATAAAAGATAATGCCATGATGCTAGCTAAATAATACATTCAATATTTATTTGTACAATGGATACCTTAAGTATAAATAAAAATATAAAAATATAAAAATAATACTCTTTCTTTTTGTAGGCGCACTCGGCAGTTCCCTGCTTGCTTTCATCCTTCCATGTTTGTTTCACCTTAAACTTTGTCGTCATAGTGTGTCCAAGATTATTGTGATAAAGGATGCGACGATCGTCGTTGTTGGAGTTATTTGTAGTGCCGTTAGCCTGTTTACAGTCATCAAGGAACTTGTAGAAGACACACCGCCAGTCTGATCCCTGCTTCACTAGCTGGATCAGGCTACAGAAAGGATTACTAAGTCACTTAATTTAATTTACAAAAATTCTATGAAAAATTGCTTTTGTTTCATAAAATACTTTTCAAAAAGATAATGGAATACATATTAAAAGGTTGTAAAAAGAAGACAAGACACCTGTATTTCTTTTAGAGAGAATCACGTGTAAATTGTATTACTAAAATTGTGTGAACTAAATTTTCATATCACTTTGAGAATCTATAATATAGAATGATAGATGATTTTAAAAATATATTTTTATATATTCATGTAACTATATTTATTTATGAAAGCACAAAAAGGGTCTAAATAACAATACTTTTAAAAAGTGTAATACTCCAGTAGTTGGGTTAGTCTGTGCTCCGAATTGGACATATATAGCTTACATAATTACATTCACTTGAAAACTAATATGATAACATGAAGCTTCCAAGCCAAGGACATCATTACTCAGTAAACGTCGATTGTAAAATTGCTGAGTTGACCCATATTTTGGGACAAGAGCTAGAGGAGTTATAGATTTGATAAAGATTAATTTATTAATGTATTGATAATATATTTACTATATGACGGCCGTCAAGCGAAAACCACCCTTAAGTGAAAAATATGGCAATTTTATTTTTCAACGAATTACAATAGTACATTTCATTGTGAACAAAATGATATATGATATGTATGTATATGACACGTATAAATGCAATAAAATTTCTTTTAAAACTTTGGCTTGACGTTACGCAAAGTGATAGCTAAAAATCTGACGACGTCCAAGTTTATGGTACGACGACGTCATAGTTCAGTGTGTATATCCGGTACAAATATGTGTATATATCAAGATGAATACATATATTCCTGTTGATTATATATTGACCTTCTATGCATGTTTATTTCACGAATACCAGAAATCAAATTCTATACCTTGTACATGGATTTCGCACCATAACGTCTTGTTATCATACGTTGGTCCATTCACAGTTTTTGATACCCGTACTTGGCAATATAATCAAGATGTTGAACAACACAAAAATCCTGATTTTTAGCTTCAACAGCGTCGGTTCGCCGGAATCCCGTATATCTAAGTAACTATGAAATTTTCGGCAAATATGATTTTTAAAATTAGATTATCCTCGCCATTATCTTTACATTTAGAATTTACTAGTATTCTATCCAAATATTTATACTTTAAATCTCTACGGTAATATTTGGCCTATATTTATATATTTTCTATCAATTTCAATTTATTTTAAACGAAACTTATAATAAAAGATAACTTTTAAAACAATATCGAACATTCATCAAATGTAACTTTTTATTCATAAATACAGAAGATTTGCATGTTTTATGTCAACATTTTGGAGTCAATGCATGTACCAATCTCACGTTTGCACATAGGCAATATTCATTTATTTTGATATATTTTTGCTAGCCCTATTCGTTCTATATGCAGTATAAGAAATTTCAATATGACTACACGTGTCAAAAATTTTGGAGGGGGTGGATGGGGGTGTAATATCTTTCCAGTTGTACTGGTCTTCTTAAAAGCAATTTCACTGCTTTCTTTCTTCCTTTTTCTTTTATTACATATTACACGTACATGTAGACTACTGCACTAAAAAATATTCCAAGGAATGCACGCGAACAATGCGACTTTTTTGGTTTGCTTCAATGTCAATGACTGTGGATCTGGTTTGTCAACTAACTCTCAGGTTTATTTATCTAACTTTTATATCTTTATGTTATCTTTATGTCATAATACATGTAACTCTGCATCATGCCCATTTTTGGTCAATAAAGCATCTGTATTTTGTTTTCTGTATTCTTAGGAATCACTGTTATATAGGGTGTGACATCCAAGTGTGACAGACAGACGGACAGCGGACAAAGTGATCCCTAAGTGTATTAAAAAAACAACACACACACACACACACACACACCCACACCTGTAATATCGAACACACGTAAGAAAAGTCAAATCAAACAAAATCAGAACCTTTCTTTTTTCAATGAGTTTTGTACATTAATTAATGTGTACCCTTGTCATGATAATTGTTCTTATCTTCACCTTTTTGAATTGTTGTTCATTTCAACAGAAAACGACACTATAGGATCTAGAATTTTTCCCAAGGGTGGGGTCCATCAGGGGAGCAGCGTGTGATTTTGAAAAATGAATTTGATAAAAATAAGATAATCAGTTCGGCTAATTCCAGGGTAGCCTGACCTCTCAATCCCCTATAACTTCTCTAGATCCGCGCTTGAATCTTTATTTTCTTCTCCTTTTTTGTCACTTCCTCTATAAACACATGGATCCACTGCTCACAGATTCAACAGAGGTCGCCGTCAAGATGCACGACTTTCGGTGTTTTGTTTATTTCTGTCCTGAGTCAATTGATTTTTCTCAAAACATTTTCTCATTCCCCCATATACGAACAGATCAAAAGTTTCTTGATAACTTAAAATTTCTAGGTTATTCTCACTTTATCAATAATTGCATTTTTTCATATTTTATACTTCAAAACTTATTCTTTCTTTTATTTTGTAAGTGAATAAATAAAAGAATTTGTGGAGAGTAGTTCCTTTTAGTTGACGGCTTATTCAAGTCTTCAATTTTCATATTAGGGGAGGCTGGGGACTAGGCGGATTTGCATGTTTTATCATTTTCAGTAGTGAAGTAAACAAAGTCGGAGAAAATCCAAATGAGGTATTTAATACTGTTTATGGTTGTCTTTTTATAACTTAATTTTATGTCAATTATTAATATACACCCCCAAATACATAGAAAGGAAAAAGAACAAATCTCTCTGTGCGAGAATCCAATGAATCGTTGGCGCCAATCGGATTAACATTTTCACCGTGTACAACGTCACATTAGCTGATTAGGGTCTGCCATGTGCGGGAAGTCGGCTCCGAAAGAGGCATGACAAAATCGGCGAGTTTTTCTTTAAATTTCTCGGATATTATACCATATTTCTCCAAAATTCAAATTTCATAGAGTGTGGTGATTTGTAGACACAGTATTGAATGTCCATTTATAAGTCGTTATTTTAGAGGTCGCCACTTGATGTGCATCACTTTTCACGCACATTAGAAAAATCAAAACATGTTTTATAGTAATATAGTTACACGGTTAATTAAATCTCTCTCTCTCTCTCTCTCATCCACCTTCTACATGTGTAATGAAAAAACTTACTTTAAGAGCTAATTCATGGACAGATATTTTATTACGGGCTCCAACTCGTCAAAAGGGGGTAGGGTTCAGCCTTCGAATTGAAAAAAAACCCTGTATATATATCTATGCAAAAACAGGAAAATATGTATTTTTATTGCACATGCATTCCTGACCTCCTGAAGCATGTTACCCCCCCCCCCCCTCCCCAGATTCGCGCCTGTAATGTAAATTTTACTATAAAACAATCTTTTTTTCAACCGCTTAGTGTAGTCATTGGTAGCAGTTGATGCCCGTTTCTATTCTGAGGACATGATAAACAGACTTAATCGTACTGTTATATCACGTTTTTTTGTTTCTCATACTTCTCCATTTTGATCTAAACGCTATTGTTTTTCCTTCTGCAAACGAAAGATGAATTTTGTGAAAATCATGCAGTCTTTAGATATTTATGAGACTGATAACAAACCAATGTATAATGTTTCTTTGAAAACTAAGTATTTTGATTAATGTGAAGTACTTTTAAAACAACATAACTCGCGAAGCAAATATATTCTAGGCCGTTTCGGAACCGCGATTAATAAATGATGTTAAGTATTAGAAGACGAAAAAAAAAAATAGAAGAAGAAGAAATGTGAAAACATACGTCTCTTTCTTTTTCTCTGACGGTTTAAGCGTGCAATGAAAAAATGAAGCATGGTTAATTTTAAAAATGGGTTTTCCCCTAAACGCGTACGGGTCCTGTTCGTTGGTCTTGCTGATTGCGGTAAACAATTGAGAAAAGAAATCCTTGTTTTATCTCAATTAACTCATCGCTTAATTTTCAGAAAATGAATTCAAAATGTACCTAAATTTTAAAGTCATAAAAGTAATAGGCTATGACATGCTATGGCACATGGTTTATTGAAGACTTTGACGTCCACGTTATTGAAAATTTATCGCAACACATAACGCAAAAAATACGCGAAATTGACGACGTCTTTACAGTCCGATTTCTCTTTTTGACGTCATAGACAGATAAGGGTGGTTTTCGCTTGACGGCTGTCATATAAAACATTATATTGTGTATCACAATATAAAAAAAAAATGTGCTCCCACAGAAATTATTGCTCTTTTCATGAACAAATCATCACTGCAATGGACATAAAAGGGTATCTTAATTCTAACAACTACACAACTTACTTCCATCTTTTTTATTTCGTCTATTTTTTTAATGATAAATCATAAGAAACAAAGGATGTGAAGTATAAAATTGCCAAAAATGCAAAAAAGTTTCAGTGTACAGTCAAACCTGTGATAGACGGTCAACTGTGGGAAAATCCAAACATGGCTGCTTAAGACAGGTGGCCTTTCATTTCAGGTTGGTGATATAGGGAACCATAACTGAACATACTATCTAAGATGCAAGTGCGGTGTATTTTCAATCTCTTATTGAACAAATAAAGCGATATGTTTATGATTATGCAGATCCGTGTAATAAGTGCATTCACATTAATATTTCTACTAGTTAATATCCATTATTCAAACACACAAGTTTTCTTTTTCTGCCAAAAATGACCACTGAAAACAGTCTAGGAAGCAATTTCGGTCAGAATTTTGTTGACCGCTGGCCGCATTAAGAGAGTGGCCGTTGATTTAGGTACATTTGAATAGCAAATCGTGTTGGGAGGAGTAAAAAGTGACCGTTCACAGGGAGTGACAGTAGAAAACGAGTGACCGCAAGTACAGGTTTGACTGTATTTCAATTGATCAAATATGTTGACATTACTTTTGCATGATAGTGTAACTTCAAAATCTGGTCATTTGCCTATCACAGACAATAATTAGCTCGCCGGGACGAATGTCCGGAGAGCTATTGTCATACCCCCGGTGTCGGCGTTGGCGTCTGCGTCTGCGTCTGCGTGCGCGTGCACAAAAACTTTAACCTTGCTTATAACTTTTAAACCAATACAGATTGGGCTTTCATATTTCACATGTGCATTCCTTGTGACAAGACGTTTCCATGGATACCAAAATTTTTGACCTTGTGACCTTGACCTTGGAGATTGACCTACTTTTGAAAAACTTTAACCTTGGCCATATTTTTTGAATGGTAAGTGATAGGGCTTTGATATTTCACATGTGTATTCCTTGTGACAAGACGTTTCCATGGATACCAAAATTTTTGACCTTGTGACCTTGACCTTGGAGATGATTGACCTACTTTTGAAAAACTTTAACCTTGGCCATATTTTTTGAATGGTAAGTGATAGGGCTTTGATATTTCACATGTGTATTCCTTGTGACAAGACGTTTCCATGGATACCAAAATTTTTGACCTTGTGACCTTGACCTTGGAGATGATTGACCTACTTTTGAAAAACTTTAACCTTGGCCATATTTTTTGATTGGTAAGTGATAGGGCTTTGATATTTCACATGTGCGTTCCTTGTGATAAGACCTTTTTTATTGTTGTTGTTGCAATTTACATATGGTTGCCACCGGCGAGCTATGTTGTCATTCTGACAAGTCTGGTTTTAGATATTGTCCATACTGCCTTTTGAAATGTCATTGCATTCCAAGATCACAGATGTTTTTCCTACAGGCATTATATGTATAATGATCTACCTCTGGTTTGTTGTGACTGTGAAAAGTGTGAATTCCTTGTAACAAAGACCTTTCGATTGAGACTTTGACTTTTGACCTAGTGATCTGACCTTTTTTTTCCAAAACATTAACCTTGGCTATTTCATTTTTTTTTTTTTTTTTTTTTGGTAGCTTCCTATTTCACTTATAGATTCTGCATGACAAGGTCTTTCATATGCAACCTAGACTTTAGACCCAGTGGCCTTGAAGTTTGTCTTTCTCTTCAAAAACTTGAAAGTTTACTACTTCTCTTGAAACACAAGTGACATGGCTTTCATTTTTAGCTCACCTGAGCCATAGGCTCAAAGTGAGCTATTGTCATAGCGTGGCGTCCGTCGTCCGTCGTCGTCCGTCGTCGTCGTCCGTCGTAAACTTTTCACATTTTCAACTTCTTCTTCAGAACGGCTGAAGGGATTTTGATGAAACTTGGTAGGTTTGAAGTACTCATGGTCCCCTACAAGTGTTGTTGTTTTTCGTCCGGATCTGTCAACAGGTGGCGCCACCACAGCCAAAAGTAGGTCACGGGGGGTACCCTCCTTTGACAAACTTCTTCTTCAGAACCGAAGCATGTATCGACAAACCGAAAGCATCAGGATGATCTAGAGAGATGTCTTAAGAAGTGTTGTTATTTTTGGTTCCACTTCGAAGTCAAATTTTTGACGCGTTTTTGACGTCTTTTCGGACTTAGTCAAAAATGCACATTTTTGCACTATTTCTTTAAATAACTCAATAAGTGTATGATTTTACACACTCATTTACTACATATTTATCATATTTAACTTACTTAATGCTTTGATATGTATTTTATGCTTAAATTTTATTTTTTTGATTTTTTATGAATTTTTTTCTTATGTAAAAAGGAAGGGGGGGGGGGGGGTGATTTTCATACATTTTCTGCTTCTTTTCTATAACCACTCTTCAGATTGTCATGACAATTTGTAGGTATGAGGTACTCATGCATGGTACCCTACAAGTGAAAGAATTTTGTCAAGATATCCACTTTTGGATTTTTAAGGAATATTTTTTAAGATTGTACATAGGTATAATGTATGTTTTCCATGCCCAATGGACCCATGGGGAGTGGCTTCAAACCCCGGCGGGACCCCAACAAAATTTTTTTCCCCTTTTTAGCTCACCTGAGCCATAGGCTCAAAGTGAGCTATTGTCATAGCGTGGCGTCCGTCGTCCGTCGTCGTCCGTCGTCGTCGTCCGTCGTAAACTTTTCACATTTTCAACTTCTTCTTCAGAACGGCTGAAGGGATTTTGATGAAACTTGGTAGGTTTGAAGTACTCATGGTCCCCTACAAGTGTTGTTGTTTTTCGTCCGGATCTGTCAACAGGTGGCGCCACCACAGCCAAAAGTAGGTCACGGGGGGTACCCTCCTTTGACAAACTTCTTCTTCAGAACCGAAGCATGTATCGACAAACCGAAAGCATCAGGATGATCTAGAGAGATGTCTTAAGAAGTGTTGTTATTTTTGGTTCCACTTCGAAGTCAAATTTTTGACGCGTTTTTGACGTCTTTTCGGACTTAGTCAAAAATGCACATTTTTGCACTATTTCTTTAAATAACTCAATAAGTGTATGATTTTACACACTCATTTACTACATATTTATCATATTTAACTTACTTAATGCTTTGATATGTATTTTATGCTTAAATTTTATTTTTTTGATTTTTTATGAATTTTTTTCTTATGTAAAAAGGAAGGGGGGGGGGGTGATTTTCATACATTTTCTGCTTCTTTTCTATAACCACTCTTCAGATTGTCATGACAATTTGTAGGTATGAGGTACTCATGCATGGTACCCTACAAGTGAAAGAATTTTGTCAAGATATCCACTTTTGGATTTTTAAGGAATATTTTTTAAGATTGTACATAGGTATAATGTATGTTTTCCATGCCCAATGCTTCAGGTGCAACTACAGGAAAAAACCTTCTTTGTATGATTAATCATTTTTTGATCGACCTTTCATCCATAGTTACAGCTGATAATTCAACAAGTGACACATGCTTCAATGTCTTATTGATTGACCTTTTATGTGATATGATTCAATTATTTAAATTCTTTATACTTATTTAGAATTTTATTTTTAAAGTCGGGAACAAGATTTCAAAAGCGGCCATGTTTTGCCGTTTACCTGAAGGTGTCATCCAAAGAAATAAAAACCTTCTTTGTATGATCAATCATTTAGCTCAATTTGAGTGACTTCCAATCCTTCATTCAATAATTATGAATTTGGTCTCGTTGGATTT
This sequence comes from Pinctada fucata, assembly GCA_028142955.1. Classification (NCBI taxonomy): domain Eukaryota; kingdom Metazoa; phylum Mollusca; class Bivalvia; order Pterioida; family Pteriidae; genus Pinctada; species Pinctada fucata. The sequence goes on from AP027103.1 coordinate 41,388,012, forward strand.
GGACACCTTTGACACACATAAAAATAATAGAAAAAAGGGGGGTCATGCATACCGTTTTCTCACAAATTCCACTTTTTTACATCACCCCTCTATCCATTTCGAAAATTTTACAAATTTCATCTATTTTTAAATCGATCAATAGATTGCATAAAAGACAAAAACAGGTTCAAAACTCAATTTATCCCGACTACAGGGAATGGTACAGGATCCAGATCCCAGTTATTTTTCAAGTACTTTCTTACCAAAAATGGGAGAAAAATTCTCAAATCGCACCAGCTCAAACACATTGACACTACTTTTAAATGATTAGAAATTTTATTTGAATCACATAGAAAAAATGCCGTAAAGATTAAAAATACGCAACTTTTTAAATATTTTTTCAAAGTCATGCACCTGGTTCCGGGCCGGAATTATTCGAATATTACTGATCTGAGGACCCATTTTCACACGTATTCTTCCACACATATGCATGTCTCACACACTTTAAAATATTTTCAGAATTTTATTTCATCTATCTAGTAAACATTGATGAGGAGACAATTCAAGATAAACATGATGTGCATTTTCCATGAATTGTTGAAAAAAATGAAGAAATAATAGGAACTATTTGACAGGACAATGACCTAGATATGTAAATAATTGGGATCTGTATCCTATAACTCTCCCCCTCTTTTACCTTCAACAAAATCATGGTACTGTCATATATATCAATATGTTTGTATGCCATATACAAAGTTTCATCAAAATATGTTCATCCGTTTTGAAATACTTCACCCAAAATGAAGCCCGATTGGCGCTATTTTTAAGCACGCAATATTTGACAAAATTCATTACATTTTCATGTCCGCTATTTTCAAAACTGTCCTGTTCTCTTCCAAATAAGGGTATTTACACAAAATAAACTGTGTTGTCTTCTTTGAAGATTAATATAATGATAATTTAAATGTAAAAACTTCAAACTGTATTTTTAGAATTTATATGATTTTTTTCCAGGAGGTCCGAGAGGGGTAATTCAAACTGTAAAAATCGCGGAAAATCAACCAGAAAAAAATAATTCTAGGCTAGTGTTGTAATTTTTTTCGTTGTTCTGTGTCAGTGACCATTTAGCAACTCTATAAAGTAAAAAAAGTACGCATATGTCAATATAACGACTCGTAGTAGGGCAAAAACGCTCCCCACCCCCCTAATTTTACAATTCCCGCGTTTTCCCTTTACGTTCGGTATAAGCTCAGAATGCAACCCAAAACTCTTTATTAGACTCCGAATTTGCTAGTTTTCCACTTGTAAATAAGTTATACATCAAATGAAAATCATGTTCTAAATAAATTATTCATTTCGTAACAATCAATAGCAAAATACAAAAAAAAAAAAAAAAAAAAAAAAAAATGGCGGGGGGGGGGGGGGGGGCAAAAAAAATCCAGCATTTCGATATGTATGCTTAACTTCATCATCAAGTTATACTTTTTTCTATCACATATGGTTATAAACAGAAAACTTTGTATAATCTGGTTGAATTAGAATGAATGGGGTGGGTTCGGCATCATAACGGAAAGGGGGAAGGGGGGGGGGGGCTCGTTGCCTTTATATGGGCGCGTTATACGTACATGTCAAATACATGTAAAACTCATCAAACCACATTCTGTGCCAGTATCTGCATTCTTTCATGAAATAATAACAACATTTCATCATTTTCTCATATAATTTTATGATACAAAGTATGTTTATTCGTAAACGCTAACTCTTGAATACTGAATTCGGCGTCAGGCTGAAATAACGATGAAATGTACATGTATAGAGTCAGTGATACGATTATTTCAAGTATATGTCTCAGTGTGTACACTAAAATACCGGAATTTTGAAAATGTTCACTATTCCCTATGATATAGATAAAATCTGTCATCCTTGGGACCGCTTGACTTGCACATCAAACCGCGCTTCTAGGATCCAGATCCCAGTTATTTTTCAAGTACTTTCTTACCAAAAATGGGAGAAAAATTCTCAAATCGCACCAGCTCAAACACATTGACACTACTTTTAAATGATTAGAAATTTTATTTGAATCACATAGAAAAAATGCCGTAAAGATTAAAAATACGCAACTTTTTAAATATTTTTTCAAAGTCATGCACCTGGTTCCGGGCCGGAATTATTCGAATATTACTGATCTGAGGACCCATTTTCACACGTATTCTTCCACACATATGCATGTCTCACACACTTTAAAATATTTTCAGAATTTTATTTCATCTATCTAGTAAACATTGATGAGGAGACAATTCAAGATAAACATGATGTGCATTTTCCATGAATTGTTGAAAAAAATGAAGAAATAATAGGAACTATTTGACAGGACAATGACCTAGATATGTAAATAATTGGGATCTGTATCCTATAACTCTCCCCCTCTTTTACCTTCAACAAAATCATGGTACTGTCATATATATCAATATGTTTGTATGCCATATACAAAGTTTCATCAAAATATGTTCATCCGTTTTGAAATACTTCACCCAAAATGAAGCCCGATTGGCGCTATTTTTAAGCACGCAATATTTGACAAAATTCATTACATTTTCATGTCCGCTATTTTCAAAACTGTCCTGTTCTCTTCCAAATAAGGGTATTTACACAAAATAAACTGTGTTGTCTTCTTTGAAGATTAATATAATGATAATTTAAATGTAAAAACTTCAAACTGTATTTTTAGAATTTATATGATTTTTTTCCAGGAGGTCCGAGAGGGGTAATTCAAACTGTAAAAATCGCGGAAAATCAACCAGAAAAAAATAATTCTAGGCTAGTGTTGTAATTTTTTTCGTTGTTCTGTGTCAGTGACCATTTAGCAACTCTATAAAGTAAAAAAAGTACGCATATGTCAATATAACGACTCGTAGTAGGGCAAAAACGCTCCCCACCCCCCTAATTTTACAATTCCCGCGTTTTCCCTTTACGTTCGGTATAAGCTCAGAATGCAACCCAAAACTCTTTATTAGACTCCGAATTTGCTAGTTTTCCACTTGTAAATAAGTTATACATCAAATGAAAATCATGTTCTAAATAAATTATTCATTTCGTAACAATCAATAGCAAAATACAAAAAAAAAAAAAAAAAAAAAAAAAATGGCGGGGGGGGGGGGGGCAAAAAAAATCCAGCATTTCGATATGTATGCTTAACTTCATCATCAAGTTATACTTTTTTCTATCACATATGGTTATAAACAGAAAACTTTGTATAATCTGGTTGAATTAGAATGAATGGGGTGGGTTCGGCATCATAACGGAAAGGGGGAAGGGGGGGGGGGGGGCTCGTTGCCTTTATATGGGCGCGTTATACGTACATGTCAAATACATGTAAAACTCATCAAACCACATTCTGTGCCAGTATCTGCATTCTTTCATGAAATAATAACAACATTTCATCATTTTCTCATATAATTTTATGATACAAAGTATGTTTATTCGTAAACGCTAACTCTTGAATACTGAATTCGGCGTCAGGCTGAAATAACGATGAAATGTACATGTATAGAGTCAGTGATACGATTATTTCAAGTATATGTCTCAGTGTGTACACTAAAATACCGGAATTTTGAAAATGTTCACTATTCCCTATGATATAGATAAAATCTGTCATCCTTGGGACCGCTTGACTTGCACATCAAACCGCGCTTCTAGGATCCAGATCCCAGTTATTTTTCAAGTACTTTCTTACCAAAAATGGGAGAAAAATTCTCAAATCGCACCAGCTCAAACACATTGACACTACTTTTAAATGATTAGAAATTTTATTTGAATCACATAGAAAAAATGCCGTAAAGATTAAAAATACGCAACTTTTTAAATATTTTTTCAAAGTCATGCACCTGGTTCCGGGCCGGAATTATTCGAATATTACTGATCTGAGGACCCATTTTCACACGTATTCTTCCACACATATGCATGTCTCACACACTTTAAAATATTTTCAGAATTTTATTTCATCTATCTAGTAAACATTGATGAGGAGACAATTCAAGATAAACATGATGTGCATTTTCCATGAATTGTTGAAAAAAATGAAGAAATAATAGGAACTATTTGACAGGACAATGACCTAGATATGTAAATAATTGGGATCTGTATCCTATAACTCTCCCCCTCTTTTACCTTCAACAAAATCATGGTACTGTCATATATATCAATATGTTTGTATGCCATATACAAAGTTTCATCAAAATATGTTCATCCGTTTTGAAATACTTCACCCAAAATGAAGCCCGATTGGCGCTATTTTTAAGCACGCAATATTTGACAAAATTCATTACATTTTCATGTCCGCTATTTTCAAAACTGTCCTGTTCTCTTCCAAATAAGGGTATTTACACAAAATAAACTGTGTTGTCTTCTTTGAAGATTAATATAATGATAATTTAAATGTAAAAACTTCAAACTGTATTTTTAGAATTTATATGATTTTTTTCCAGGAGGTCCGAGAGGGGTAATTCAAACTGTAAAAATCGCGGAAAATCAACCAGAAAAAAATAATTCTAGGCTAGTGTTGTAATTTTTTTCGTTGTTCTGTGTCAGTGACCATTTAGCAACTCTATAAAGTAAAAAAAGTACGCATATGTCAATATAACGACTCGTAGTAGGGCAAAAACGCTCCCCACCCCCCTAATTTTACAATTCCCGCGTTTTCCCTTTACGTTCGGTATAAGCTCAGAATGCAACCCAAAACTCTTTATTAGACTCCGAATTTGCTAGTTTTCCACTTGTAAATAAGTTATACATCAAATGAAAATCATGTTCTAAATAAATTATTCATTTCGTAACAATCAATAGCAAAATACAAAAAAAAAAAAAAAAAAAAAAAAAAATGGCGGGGGGGGGGGGGGGCAAAAAAAATCCAGCATTTCGATATGTATGCTTAACTTCATCATCAAGTTATACTTTTTTCTATCACATATGGTTATAAACAGAAAACTTTGTATAATCTGGTTGAATTAGAATGAATGGGGTGGGTTCGGCATCATAACGGAAAGGGGGAAGGGGGGGGGGGGGGCTCGTTGCCTTTATATGGGCGCGTTATACGTACATGTCAAATACATGTAAAACTCATCAAACCACATTCTGTGCCAGTATCTGCATTCTTTCATGAAATAATAACAACATTTCATCATTTTCTCATATAATTTTATGATACAAAGTATGTTTATTCGTAAACGCTAACTCTTGAATACTGAATTCGGCGTCAGGCTGAAATAACGATGAAATGTACATGTATAGAGTCAGTGATACGATTATTTCAAGTATATGTCTCAGTGTGTACACTAAAATACCGGAATTTTGAAAATGTTCACTATTCCCTATGATATAGATAAAATCTGTCATCCTTGGGACCGCTTGACTTGCACATCAAACCGCGCTTCTAGGATCCAGATCCCAGTTATTTTTCAAGTACTTTCTTACCAAAAATGGGAGAAAAATTCTCAAATCGCACCAGCTCAAACACATTGACACTACTTTTAAATGATTAGAAATTTTATTTGAATCACATAGAAAAAATGCCGTAAAGATTAAAAATACGCAACTTTTTAAATATTTTTTCAAAGTCATGCACCTGGTTCCGGGCCGGAATTATTCGAATATTACTGATCTGAGGACCCATTTTCACACGTATTCTTCCACACATATGCATGTCTCACACACTTTAAAATATTTTCAGAATTTTATTTCATCTATCTAGTAAACATTGATGAGGAGACAATTCAAGATAAACATGATGTGCATTTTCCATGAATTGTTGAAAAAAATGAAGAAATAATAGGAACTATTTGACAGGACAATGACCTAGATATGTAAATAATTGGGATCTGTATCCTATAACTCTCCCCCTCTTTTACCTTCAACAAAATCATGGTACTGTCATATATATCAATATGTTTGTATGCCATATACAAAGTTTCATCAAAATATGTTCATCCGTTTTGAAATACTTCACCCAAAATGAAGCCCGATTGGCGCTATTTTTAAGCACGCAATATTTGACAAAATTCATTACATTTTCATGTCCGCTATTTTCAAAACTGTCCTGTTCTCTTCCAAATAAGGGTATTTACACAAAATAAACTGTGTTGTCTTCTTTGAAGATTAATATAATGATAATTTAAATGTAAAAACTTCAAACTGTATTTTTAGAATTTATATGATTTTTTTCCAGGAGGTCCGAGAGGGGTAATTCAAACTGTAAAAATCGCGGAAAATCAACCAGAAAAAAATAATTCTAGGCTAGTGTTGTAATTTTTTTCGTTGTTCTGTGTCAGTGACCATTTAGCAACTCTATAAAGTAAAAAAAGTACGCATATGTCAATATAACGACTCGTAGTAGGGCAAAAACGCTCCCCACCCCCCTAATTTTACAATTCCCGCGTTTTCCCTTTACGTTCGGTATAAGCTCAGAATGCAACCCAAAACTCTTTATTAGACTCCGAATTTGCTAGTTTTCCACTTGTAAATAAGTTATACATCAAATGAAAATCATGTTCTAAATAAATTATTCATTTCGTAACAATCAATAGCAAAATACAAAAAAAAAAAAAAAAAAAAAAAAAATGGCGGGGGGGGGGGGGGGGGCAAAAAAAATCCAGCATTTCGATATGTATGCTTAACTTCATCATCAAGTTATACTTTTTTCTATCACATATGGTTATAAACAGAAAACTTTGTATAATCTGGTTGAATTAGAATGAATGGGGTGGGTTCGGCATCATAACGGAAAGGGGGAAGGGGGGGGGGGGGGCTCGTTGCCTTTATATGGGCGCGTTATACGTACATGTCAAATACATGTAAAACTCATCAAACCACATTCTGTGCCAGTATCTGCATTCTTTCATGAAATAATAACAACATTTCATCATTTTCTCATATAATTTTATGATACAAAGTATGTTTATTCGTAAACGCTAACTCTTGAATACTGAATTCGGCGTCAGGCTGAAATAACGATGAAATGTACATGTATAGAGTCAGTGATACGATTATTTCAAGTATATGTCTCAGTGTGTACACTAAAATACCGGAATTTTGAAAATGTTCACTATTCCCTATGATATAGATAAAATCTGTCATCCTTGGGACCGCTTGACTTGCACATCAAACCGCGCTTCTAGGATCCAGATCCCAGTTATTTTTCAAGTACTTTCTTACCAAAAATGGGAGAAAAATTCTCAAATCGCACCAGCTCAAACACATTGACACTACTTTTAAATGATTAGAAATTTTATTTGAATCACATAGAAAAAATGCCGTAAAGATTAAAAATACGCAACTTTTTAAATATTTTTTCAAAGTCATGCACCTGGTTCCGGGCCGGAATTATTCGAATATTACTGATCTGAGGACCCATTTTCACACGTATTCTTCCACACATATGCATGTCTCACACACTTTAAAATATTTTCAGAATTTTATTTCATCTATCTAGTAAACATTGATGAGGAGACAATTCAAGATAAACATGATGTGCATTTTCCATGAATTGTTGAAAAAAATGAAGAAATAATAGGAACTATTTGACAGGACAATGACCTAGATATGTAAATAATTGGGATCTGTATCCTATAACTCTCCCCCTCTTTTACCTTCAACAAAATCATGGTACTGTCATATATATCAATATGTTTGTATGCCATATACAAAGTTTCATCAAAATATGTTCATCCGTTTTGAAATACTTCACCCAAAATGAAGCCCGATTGGCGCTATTTTTAAGCACGCAATATTTGACAAAATTCATTACATTTTCATGTCCGCTATTTTCAAAACTGTCCTGTTCTCTTCCAAATAAGGGTATTTACACAAAATAAACTGTGTTGTCTTCTTTGAAGATTAATATAATGATAATTTAAATGTAAAAACTTCAAACTGTATTTTTAGAATTTATATGATTTTTTTCCAGGAGGTCCGAGAGGGGTAATTCAAACTGTAAAAATCGCGGAAAATCAACCAGAAAAAAATAATTCTAGGCTAGTGTTGTAATTTTTTTCGTTGTTCTGTGTCAGTGACCATTTAGCAACTCTATAAAGTAAAAAAAGTACGCATATGTCAATATAACGACTCGTAGTAGGGCAAAAACGCTCCCCACCCCCCTAATTTTACAATTCCCGCGTTTTCCCTTTACGTTCGGTATAAGCTCAGAATGCAACCCAAAACTCTTTATTAGACTCCGAATTTGCTAGTTTTCCACTTGTAAATAAGTTATACATCAAATGAAAATCATGTTCTAAATAAATTATTCATTTCGTAACAATCAATAGCAAAATACAAAAAAAAAAAAAAAAAAAAAAAAAATGGCGGGGGGGGGGGGGGGGGGGCAAAAAAAATCCAGCATTTCGATATGTATGCTTAACTTCATCATCAAGTTATACTTTTTTCTATCACATATGGTTATAAACAGAAAACTTTGTATAATCTGGTTGAATTAGAATGAATGGGGTGGGTTCGGCATCATAACGGAAAGGGGGAAGGGGGGGGGGGGCTCGTTGCCTTTATATGGGCGCGTTATACGTACATGTCAAATACATGTAAAACTCATCAAACCACATTCTGTGCCAGTATCTGCATTCTTTCATGAAATAATAACAACATTTCATCATTTTCTCATATAATTTTATGATACAAAGTATGTTTATTCGTAAACGCTAACTCTTGAATACTGAATTCGGCGTCAGGCTGAAATAACGATGAAATGTACATGTATAGAGTCAGTGATACGATTATTTCAAGTATATGTCTCAGTGTGTACACTAAAATACCGGAATTTTGAAAATGTTCACTATTCCCTATGATATAGATAAAATCTGTCATCCTTGGGACCGCTTGACTTGCACATCAAACCGCGCTTCTAGGATCCAGATCCCAGTTATTTTTCAAGTACTTTCTTACCAAAAATGGGAGAAAAATTCTCAAATCGCACCAGCTCAAACACATTGACACTACTTTTAAATGATTAGAAATTTTATTTGAATCACATAGAAAAAATGCCGTAAAGATTAAAAATACGCAACTTTTTAAATATTTTTTCAAAGTCATGCACCTGGTTCCGGGCCGGAATTATTCGAATATTACTGATCTGAGGACCCATTTTCACACGTATTCTTCCACACATATGCATGTCTCACACACTTTAAAATATTTTCAGAATTTTATTTCATCTATCTAGTAAACATTGATGAGGAGACAATTCAAGATAAACATGATGTGCATTTTCCATGAATTGTTGAAAAAAATGAAGAAATAATAGGAACTATTTGACAGGACAATGACCTAGATATGTAAATAATTGGGATCTGTATCCTATAACTCTCCCCCTCTTTTACCTTCAACAAAATCATGGTACTGTCATATATATCAATATGTTTGTATGCCATATACAAAGTTTCATCAAAATATGTTCATCCGTTTTGAAATACTTCACCCAAAATAAAGCCCGATTGGCGCTATTTTTAAGCACGCAATATTTGACAAAATTCATTACATTTTCATGTCCGCTATTTTCAAAACTGTCCTGTTCTCTTCCAAATAAGGGTATTTACACAAAATAAACTGTGTTGTCTTCTTTGAAGATTAATATAATGATAATTTAAATGTAAAAACTTCAAACTGTATTTTTAGAATTTATATGATTTTTTTCCAGGAGGTCCGAGAGGGGTAATTCAAACTGTAAAAATCGCGGAAAATCAACCAGAAAAAAATAATTCTAGGCTAGTGTTGTAATTTTTTTCGTTGTTCTGTGTCAGTGACCATTTAGCAACTCTATAAAGTAAAAAAAGTACGCATATGTCAATATAACGACTCGTAGTAGGGCAAAAACGCTCCCCACCCCCCTAATTTTACAATTCCCGCGTTTTCCCTTTACGTTCGGTATAAGCTCAGAATGCAACCCAAAACTCTTTATTAGACTCCGAATTTGCTAGTTTTCCACTTGTAAATAAGTTATACATCAAATGAAAATCATGTTCTAAATAAATTATTCATTTCGTAACAATCAATAGCAAAATACAAAAAAAAAAAAAAAAAAAAAAAAAATGGCGGGGGGGGGGGGGGGCAAAAAAAATCCAGCATTTCGATATGTATGCTTAACTTCATCATCAAGTTATACTTTTTTCTATCACATATGGTTATAAACAGAAAACTTTGTATAATCTGGTTGAATTAGAATGAATGGGGTGGGTTCGGCATCATAACGGAAAGGGGGAAGGGGGGGGGGGGGGGCTCGTTGCCTTTATATGGGCGCGTTATACGTACATGTCAAATACATGTAAAACTCATCAAACCACATTCTGTGCCAGTATCTGCATTCTTTCATGAAATAATAACAACATTTCATCATTTTCTCATATAATTTTATGATACAAAGTATGTTTATTCGTAAACGCTAACTCTTGAATACTGAATTCGGCGTCAGGCTGAAATAACGATGAAATGTACATGTATAGAGTCAGTGATACGATTATTTCAAGTATATGTCTCAGTGTGTACACTAAAATACCGGAATTTTGAAAATGTTCACTATTCCCTATGATATAGATAAAATCTGTCATCCTTGGGACCGCTTGACTTGCACATCAAACCGCGCTTCTAGGATCCAGATCCCAGTTATTTTTCAAGTACTTTCTTACCAAAAATGGGAGAAAAATTCTCAAATCGCACCAGCTCAAACACATTGACACTACTTTTAAATGATTAGAAATTTTATTTGAATCACATAGAAAAAATGCCGTAAAGATTAAAAATACGCAACTTTTTAAATATTTTTTCAAAGTCATGCACCTGGTTCCGGGCCGGAATTATTCGAATATTACTGATCTGAGGACCCATTTTCACACGTATTCTTCCACACATATGCATGTCTCACACACTTTAAAATATTTTCAGAATTTTATTTCATCTATCTAGTAAACATTGATGAGGAGACAATTCAAGATAAACATGATGTGCATTTTCCATGAATTGTTGAAAAAAATGAAGAAATAATAGGAACTATTTGACAGGACAATGACCTAGATATGTAAATAATTGGGATCTGTATCCTATAACTCTCCCCCTCTTTTACCTTCAACAAAATCATGGTACTGTCATATATATCAATATGTTTGTATGCCATATACAAAGTTTCATCAAAATATGTTCATCCGTTTTGAAATACTTCACCCAAAATGAAGCCCGATTGGCGCTATTTTTAAGCACGCAATATTTGACAAAATTCATTACATTTTCATGTCCGCTATTTTCAAAACTGTCCTGTTCTCTTCCAAATAAGGGTATTTACACAAAATAAACTGTGTTGTCTTCTTTGAAGATTAATATAATGATAATTTAAATGTAAAAACTTCAAACTGTATTTTTAGAATTTATATGATTTTTTTCCAGGAGGTCCGAGAGGGGTAATTCAAACTGTAAAAATCGCGGAAAATCAACCAGAAAAAAATAATTCTAGGCTAGTGTTGTAATTTTTTTCGTTGTTCTGTGTCAGTGACCATTTAGCAACTCTATAAAGTAAAAAAAGTACGCATATGTCAATATAACGACTCGTAGTAGGGCAAAAACGCTCCCCACCCCCCTAATTTTACAATTCCCGCGTTTTCCCTTTACGTTCGGTATAAGCTCAGAATGCAACCCAAAACTCTTTATTAGACTCCGAATTTGCTAGTTTTCCACTTGTAAATAAGTTATACATCAAATGAAAATCATGTTCTAAATAAATTATTCATTTCGTAACAATCAATAGCAAAATACAAAAAAAAAAAAAAAAAAAAAAAAAATGGCGGGGGGGGGGGGGGGCAAAAAAAATCCAGCATTTCGATATGTATGCTTAACTTCATCATCAAGTTATACTTTTTTCTATCACATATGGTTATAAACAGAAAACTTTGTATAATCTGGTTGAATTAGAATGAATGGGGTGGGTTCGGCATCATAACGGAAAGGGGGAAGGGGGGGGGGGGGGCTCGTTGCCTTTATATGGGCGCGTTATACGTACATGTCAAATACATGTAAAACTCATCAAACCACATTCTGTGCCAGTATCTGCATTCTTTCATGAAATAATAACAACATTTCATCATTTTCTCATATAATTTTATGATACAAAGTATGTTTATTCGTAAACGCTAACTCTTGAATACTGAATTCGGCGTCAGGCTGAAATAACGATGAAATGTACATGTATAGAGTCAGTGATACGATTATTTCAAGTATATGTCTCAGTGTGTACACTAAAATACCGGAATTTTGAAAATGTTCACTATTCCCTATGATATAGATAAAATCTGTCATCCTTGGGACCGCTTGACTTGCACATCAAACCGCGCTTCTAGGATCCAGATCCCAGTTATTTTTCAAGTACTTTCTTACCAAAAATGGGAGAAAAATTCTCAAATCGCACCAGCTCAAACACATTGACACTACTTTTAAATGATTAGAAATTTTATTTGAATCACATAGAAAAAATGCCGTAAAGATTAAAAATACGCAACTTTTTAAATATTTTTTCAAAGTCATGCACCTGGTTCCGGGCCGGAATTATTCGAATATTACTGATCTGAGGACCCATTTTCACACGTATTCTTCCACACATATGCATGTCTCACACACTTTAAAATATTTTCAGAATTTTATTTCATCTATCTAGTAAACATTGATGAGGAGACAATTCAAGATAAACATGATGTGCATTTTCCATGAATTGTTGAAAAAAATGAAGAAATAATAGGAACTATTTGACAGGACAATGACCTAGATATGTAAATAATTGGGATCTGTATCCTATAACTCTCCCCCTCTTTTACCTTCAACAAAATCATGGTACTGTCATATATATCAATATGTTTGTATGCCATATACAAAGTTTCATCAAAATATGTTCATCCGTTTTGAAATACTTCACCCAAAATGAAGCCCGATTGGCGCTATTTTTAAGCACGCAATATTTGACAAAATTCATTACATTTTCATGTCCGCTATTTTCAAAACTGTCCTGTTCTCTTCCAAATAAGGGTATTTACACAAAATAAACTGTGTTGTCTTCTTTGAAGATTAATATAATGATAATTTAAATGTAAAAACTTCAAACTGTATTTTTAGAATTTATATGATTTTTTTCCAGGAGGTCCGAGAGGGGTAATTCAAACTGTAAAAATCGCGGAAAATCAACCAGAAAAAAATAATTCTAGGCTAGTGTTGTAATTTTTTTCGTTGTTCTGTGTCAGTGACCATTTAGCAACTCTATAAAGTAAAAAAAGTACGCATATGTCAATATAACGACTCGTAGTAGGGCAAAAACGCTCCCCACCCCCCTAATTTTACAATTCCCGCGTTTTCCCTTTACGTTCGGTATAAGCTCAGAATGCAACCCAAAACTCTTTATTAGACTCCGAATTTGCTAGTTTTCCACTTGTAAATAAGTTATACATCAAATGAAAATCATGTTCTAAATAAATTATTCATTTCGTAACAATCAATAGCAAAATACAAAAAAAAAAAAAAAAAAAAAAAAAATGGCGGGGGGGGGGGGGGCAAAAAAAATCCAGCATTTCGATATGTATGCTTAACTTCATCATCAAGTTATACTTTTTTCTATCACATATGGTTATAAACAGAAAACTTTGTATAATCTGGTTGAATTAGAATGAATGGGGTGGGTTCGGCATCATAACGGAAAGGGGGAAGGGGGGGGGGGGGGGCTCGTTGCCTTTATATGGGCGCGTTATACGTACATGTCAAATACATGTAAAACTCATCAAACCACATTCTGTGCCAGTATCTGCATTCTTTCATGAAATAATAACAACATTTCATCATTTTCTCATATAATTTTATGATACAAAGTATGTTTATTCGTAAACGCTAACTCTTGAATACTGAATTCGGCGTCAGGCTGAAATAACGATGAAATGTACATGTATAGAGTCAGTGATACGATTATTTCAAGTATATGTCTCAGTGTGTACACTAAAATACCGGAATTTTGAAAATGTTCACTATTCCCTATGATATAGATAAAATCTGTCATCCTTGGGACCGCTTGACTTGCACATCAAACCGCGCTTCTAGGATCCAGATCCCAGTTATTTTTCAAGTACTTTCTTACCAAAAATGGGAGAAAAATTCTCAAATCGCACCAGCTCAAACACATTGACACTACTTTTAAATGATTAGAAATTTTATTTGAATCACATAGAAAAAATGCCGTAAAGATTAAAAATACGCAACTTTTTAAATATTTTTTCAAAGTCATGCACCTGGTTCCGGGCCGGAATTATTCGAATATTACTGATCTGAGGACCCATTTTCACACGTATTCTTCCACACATATGCATGTCTCACACACTTTAAAATATTTTCAGAATTTTATTTCATCTATCTAGTAAACATTGATGAGGAGACAATTCAAGATAAACATGATGTGCATTTTCCATGAATTGTTGAAAAAAATGAAGAAATAATAGGAACTATTTGACAGGACAATGACCTAGATATGTAAATAATTGGGATCTGTATCCTATAACTCTCCCCCTCTTTTACCTTCAACAAAATCATGGTACTGTCATATATATCAATATGTTTGTATGCCATATACAAAGTTTCATCAAAATATGTTCATCCGTTTTGAAATACTTCACCCAAAATGAAGCCCGATTGGCGCTATTTTTAAGCACGCAATATTTGACAAAATTCATTACATTTTCATGTCCGCTATTTTCAAAACTGTCCTGTTCTCTTCCAAATAAGGGTATTTACACAAAATAAACTGTGTTGTCTTCTTTGAAGATTAATATAATGATAATTTAAATGTAAAAACTTCAAACTGTATTTTTAGAATTTATATGATTTTTTTCCAGGAGGTCCGAGAGGGGTAATTCAAACTGTAAAAATCGCGGAAAATCAACCAGAAAAAAATAATTCTAGGCTAGTGTTGTAATTTTTTTCGTTGTTCTGTGTCAGTGACCATTTAGCAACTCTATAAAGTAAAAAAAGTACGCATATGTCAATATAACGACTCGTAGTAGGGCAAAAACGCTCCCCACCCCCCTAATTTTACAATTCCCGCGTTTTCCCTTTACGTTCGGTATAAGCTCAGAATGCAACCCAAAACTCTTTATTAGACTCCGAATTTGCTAGTTTTCCACTTGTAAATAAGTTATACATCAAATGAAAATCATGTTCTAAATAAATTATTCATTTCGTAACAATCAATAGCAAAATACAAAAAAAAAAAAAAAAAAAAAAAAAATGGCGGGGGGGGGGGGCAAAAAAAATCCAGCATTTCGATATGTATGCTTAACTTCATCATCAAGTTATACTTTTTTCTATCACATATGGTTATAAACAGAAAACTTTGTATAATCTGATTGAATTAGAATGAATGGGGTGGGTTCGGCATCATAACGGAAAGGGGGAAGGGGGGGGGGGGGCTCGTTGCCTTTATATGGGCGCGTTATACGTACATGTCAAATACATGTAAAACTCATCAAACCACATTCTGTGCCAGTATCTGCATTCTTTCATGAAATAATAACAACATTTCATCATTTTCTCATATAATTTTATGATACAAAGTATGTTTATTCGTAAACGCTAACTCTTGAATACTGAATTCGGCGTCAGGCTGAAATAACGATGAAATGTACATGTATAGAGTCAGTGATACGATTATTTCAAGTATATGTCTCAGTGTGTACACTAAAATACCGGAATTTTGAAAATGTTCACTATTCCCTATGATATAGATAAAATCTGTCATCCTTGGGACCGCTTGACTTGCACATCAAACCGCGCTTCTAGGATCCAGATCCCAGTTATTTTTCAAGTACTTTCTTACCAAAAATGGGAGAAAAATTCTCAAATCGCACCAGCTCAAACACATTGACACTACTTTTAAATGATTAGAAATTTTATTTGAATCACATAGAAAAAATGCCGTAAAGATTAAAAATACGCAACTTTTTAAATATTTTTTCAAAGTCATGCACCTGGTTCCGGGCCGGAATTATTCGAATATTACTGATCTGAGGACCCATTTTCACACGTATTCTTCCACACATATGCATGTCTCACACACTTTAAAATATTTTCAGAATTTTATTTCATCTATCTAGTAAACATTGATGAGGAGACAATTCAAGATAAACATGATGTGCATTTTCCATGAATTGTTGAAAAAAATGAAGAAATAATAGGAACTATTTGACAGGACAATGACCTAGATATGTAAATAATTGGGATCTGTATCCTATAACTCTCCCCCTCTTTTACCTTCAACAAAATCATGGTACTGTCATATATATCAATATGTTTGTATGCCATATACAAAGTTTCATCAAAATATGTTCATCCGTTTTGAAATACTTCACCCAAAATGAAGCCCGATTGGCGCTATTTTTATGCACGCAATATTTGACAAAATTCATTACATTTTCATGTCCGCTATTTTCAAAACTGTCCTGTTCTCTTCCAAATAAGGGTATTTACACAAAATAAACTGTGTTGTCTTCTTTGAAGATTAATATAATGATAATTTAAATGTAAAAACTTCAAACTGTATTTTTAGAATTTATATGATTTTTTTCCAGGAGGTCCGAGAGGGGTAATTCAAACTGTAAAAATCGCGGAAAATCAACCAGAAAAAAATAATTCTAGGCTAGTGTTGTAATTTTTTTCGTTGTTCTGTGTCAGTGACCATTTAGCAACTCTATAAAGTAAAAAAAGTACGCATATGTCAATATAACGACTCGTAGTAGGGCAAAAACGCTCCCCACCCCCCTAATTTTACAATTCCCGCGTTTTCCCTTTACGTTCGGTATAAGCTCAGAATGCAACCCAAAACTCTTTATTAGACTCCGAATTTGCTAGTTTTCCACTTGTAAATAAGTTATACATCAAATGAAAATCATGTTCTAAATAAATTATTCATTTCGTAACAATCAATAGCAAAATACAAAAAAAAAAAAAAAAAAAAAAAAAATGGCGGGGGGGGGGGGGCAAAAAAAATCCAGCATTTCGATATGTATGCTTAACTTCATCATCAAGTTATACTTTTTTCTATCACATATGGTTATAAACAGAAAACTTTGTATAATCTGGTTGAATTAGAATGAATGGGGTGGGTTCGGCATCATAACGGAAAGGGGGAAGGGGGGGGGGGGGGCTCGTTGCCTTTATATGGGCGCGTTATACGTACATGTCAAATACATGTAAAACTCATCAAACCACATTCTGTGCCAGTATCTGCATTCTTTCATGAAATAATAACAACATTTCATCATTTTCTCATATAATTTTATGATACAAAGTATGTTTATTCGTAAACGCTAACTCTTGAATACTGAATTCGGCGTCAGGCTGAAATAACGATGAAATGTACATGTATAGAGTCAGTGATACGATTATTTCAAGTATATGTCTCAGTGTGTACACTAAAATACCGGAATTTTGAAAATGTTCACTATTCCCTATGATATAGATAAAATCTGTCATCCTTGGGACCGCTTGACTTGCACATCAAACCGCGCTTCTAGGATCCAGATCCCAGTTATTTTTCAAGTACTTTCTTACCAAAAATGGGAGAAAAATTCTCAAATCGCACCAGCTCAAACACATTGACACTACTTTTAAATGATTAGAAATTTTATTTGAATCACATAGAAAAAATGCCGTAAAGATTAAAAATACGCAACTTTTTAAATATTTTTTCAAAGTCATGCACCTGGTTCCGGGCCGGAATTATTCGAATATTACTGATCTGAGGACCCATTTTCACACGTATTCTTCCACACATATGCATGTCTCACACACTTTAAAATATTTTCAGAATTTTATTTCATCTATCTAGTAAACATTGATGAGGAGACAATTCAAGATAAACATGATGTGCATTTTCCATGAATTGTTGAAAAAAATGAAGAAATAATAGGAACTATTTGACAGGACAATGACCTAGATATGTAAATAATTGGGATCTGTATCCTATAACTCTCCCCCTCTTTTACCTTCAACAAAATCATGGTACTGTCATATATATCAATATGTTTGTATGCCATATACAAAGTTTCATCAAAATATGTTCATCCGTTTTGAAATACTTCACCCAAAATGAAGCCCGATTGGCGCTATTTTTAAGCACGCAATATTTGACAAAATTCATTACATTTTCATGTCCGCTATTTTCAAAACTGTCCTGTTCTCTTCCAAATAAGGGTATTTACACAAAATAAACTGTGTTGTCTTCTTTGAAGATTAATATAATGATAATTTAAATGTAAAAACTTCAAACTGTATTTTTAGAATTTATATGATTTTTTTCCAGGAGGTCCGAGAGGGGTAATTCAAACTGTAAAAATCGCGGAAAATCAACCAGAAAAAAATAATTCTAGGCTAGTGTTGTAATTTTTTTCGTTGTTCTGTGTCAGTGACCATTTAGCAACTCTATAAAGTAAAAAAAGTACGCATATGTCAATATAACGACTCGTAGTAGGGCAAAAACGCTCCCCACCCCCCTAATTTTACAATTCCCGCGTTTTCCCTTTACGTTCGGTATAAGCTCAGAATGCAACCCAAAACTCTTTATTAGACTCCGAATTTGCTAGTTTTCCACTTGTAAATAAGTTATACATCAAATGAAAATCATGTTCTAAATAAATTATTCATTTCGTAACAATCAATAGCAAAATACAAAAAAAAAAAAAAAAAAAAAAAAAAATGGCGGGGGGGGGGGGGGCAAAAAAAATCCAGCATTTCGATATGTATGCTTAACTTCATCATCAAGTTATACTTTTTTCTATCACATATGGTTATAAACAGAAAACTTTGTATAATCTGGTTGAATTAGAATGAATGGGGTGGGTTCGGCATCATAACGGAAAGGGGGAAGGGGGGGGGGGGGGGGCTCGTTGCCTTTATATGGGCGCGTTATACGTACATGTCAAATACATGTAAAACTCATCAAACCACATTCTGTGCCAGTATCTGCATTCTTTCATGAAATAATAACAACATTTCATCATTTTCTCATATAATTTTATGATACAAAGTATGTTTATTCGTAAACGCTAACTCTTGAATACTGAATTCGGCGTCAGGCTGAAATAACGATGAAATGTACATGTATAGAGTCAGTGATACGATTATTTCAAGTATATGTCTCAGTGTGTACACTAAAATACCGGAATTTTGAAAATGTTCACTATTCCCTATGATATAGATAAAATCTGTCATCCTTGGGACCGCTTGACTTGCACATCAAACCGCGCTTCTAGGATCCAGATCCCAGTTATTTTTCAAGTACTTTCTTACCAAAAATGGGAGAAAAATTCTCAAATCGCACCAGCTCAAACACATTGACACTACTTTTAAATGATTAGAAATTTTATTTGAATCACATAGAAAAAATGCCGTAAAGATTAAAAATACGCAACTTTTTAAATATTTTTTCAAAGTCATGCACCTGGTTCCGGGCCGGAATTATTCGAATATTACTGATCTGAGGACCCATTTTCACACGTATTCTTCCACACATATGCATGTCTCACACACTTTAAAATATTTTCAGAATTTTATTTCATCTATCTAGTAAACATTGATGAGGAGACAATTCAAGATAAACATGATGTGCATTTTCCATGAATTGTTGAAAAAAATGAAGAAATAATAGGAACTATTTGACAGGACAATGACCTAGATATGTAAATAATTGGGATCTGTATCCTATAACTCTCCCCCTCTTTTACCTTCAACAAAATCATGGTACTGTCATATATATCAATATGTTTGTATGCCATATACAAAGTTTCATCAAAATATGTTCATCCGTTTTGAAATACTTCACCCAAAATGAAGCCCGATTGGCGCTATTTTTAAGCACGCAATATTTGACAAAATTCATTACATTTTCATGTCCGCTATTTTCAAAACTGTCCTGTTCTCTTCCAAATAAGGGTATTTACACAAAATAAACTGTGTTGTCTTCTTTGAAGATTAATATAATGATAATTTAAATGTAAAAACTTCAAACTGTATTTTTAGAATTTATATGATTTTTTTCCAGGAGGTCCGAGAGGGGTAATTCAAACTGTAAAAATCGCGGAAAATCAACCAGAAAAAAATAATTCTAGGCTAGTGTTGTAATTTTTTTCGTTGTTCTGTGTCAGTGACCATTTAGCAACTCTATAAAGTAAAAAAAGTACGCATATGTCAATATAACGACTCGTAGTAGGGCAAAAACGCTCCCCACCCCCCTAATTTTACAATTCCCGCGTTTTCCCTTTACGTTCGGTATAAGCTCAGAATGCAACCCAAAACTCTTTATTAGACTCCGAATTTGCTAGTTTTCCACTTGTAAATAAGTTATACATCAAATGAAAATCATGTTCTAAATAAATTATTCATTTCGTAACAATCAATAGCAAAATACAAAAAAAAAAAAAAAAAAAAAAAAAAATGGCGGGGGGGGGGGGGGGGGGCAAAAAAAATCCAGCATTTCGATATGTATGCTTAACTTCATCATCAAGTTATACTTTTTTCTATCACATATGGTTATAAACAGAAAACTTTGTATAATCTGGTTGAATTAGAATGAATGGGGTGGGTTCGGCATCATAACGGAAAGGGGGAAGGGGGGGGGGGGGGGCTCGTTGCCTTTATATGGGCGCGTTATACGTACATGTCAAATACATGTAAAACTCATCAAACCACATTCTGTGCCAGTATCTGCATTCTTTCATGAAATAATAACAACATTTCATCATTTTCTCATATAATTTTATGATACAAAGTATGTTTATTCGTAAACGCTAACTCTTGAATACTGAATTCGGCGTCAGGCTGAAATAACGATGAAATGTACATGTATAGAGTCAGTGATACGATTATTTCAAGTATATGTCTCAGTGTGTACACTAAAATACCGGAATTTTGAAAATGTTCACTATTCCCTATGATATAGATAAAATCTGTCATCCTTGGGACCGCTTGACTTGCACATCAAACCGCGCTTCTAGGATCCAGATCCCAGTTATTTTTCAAGTACTTTCTTACCAAAAATGGGAGAAAAATTCTCAAATCGCACCAGCTCAAACACATTGACACTACTTTTAAATGATTAGAAATTTTATTTGAATCACATAGAAAAAATGCCGTAAAGATTAAAAATACGCAACTTTTTAAATATTTTTTCAAAGTCATGCACCTGGTTCCGGGCCGGAATTATTCGAATATTACTGATCTGAGGACCCATTTTCACACGTATTCTTCCACACATATGCATGTCTCACACACTTTAAAATATTTTCAGAATTTTATTTCATCTATCTAGTAAACATTGATGAGGAGACAATTCAAGATAAACATGATGTGCATTTTCCATGAATTGTTGAAAAAAATGAAGAAATAATAGGAACTATTTGACAGGACAATGACCTAGATATGTAAATAATTGGGATCTGTATCCTATAACTCTCCCCCTCTTTTACCTTCAACAAAATCATGGTACTGTCATATATATCAATATGTTTGTATGCCATATACAAAGTTTCATCAAAATATGTTCATCCGTTTTGAAATACTTCACCCAAAATGAAGCCCGATTGGCGCTATTTTTAAGCACGCAATATTTGACAAAATTCATTACATTTTCATGTCCGCTATTTTCAAAACTGTCCTGTTCTCTTCCAAATAAGGGTATTTACACAAAATAAACTGTGTTGTCTTCTTTGAAGATTAATATAATGATAATTTAAATGTAAAAACTTCAAACTGTATTTTTAGAATTTATATGATTTTTTTCCAGGAGGTCCGAGAGGGGTAATTCAAACTGTAAAAATCGCGGAAAATCAACCAG
This sequence comes from Pinctada fucata, assembly GCA_028142955.1. Taxonomy (NCBI): domain Eukaryota; kingdom Metazoa; phylum Mollusca; class Bivalvia; order Pterioida; family Pteriidae; genus Pinctada; species Pinctada fucata. The sequence continues at coordinate 41,409,883 of AP027103.1, forward strand.
AAAAAAATAATTCTAGGCTAGTGTTGTAATTTTTTTCGTTGTTCTGTGTCAGTGACCATTTAGCAACTCTATAAAGTAAAAAAAGTACGCATATGTCAATATAACGACTCGTAGTAGGGCAAAAACGCTCCCCACCCCCCTAATTTTACAATTCCCGCGTTTTCCCTTTACGTTCGGTATAAGCTCAGAATGCAACCCAAAACTCTTTATTAGACTCCGAATTTGCTAGTTTTCCACTTGTAAATAAGTTATACATCAAATGAAAATCATGTTCTAAATAAATTATTCATTTCGTAACAATCAATAGCAAAATACAAAAAAAAAAAAAAAAAAAAAAAAATGGCGGGGGGGGGGGCAAAAAAAATCCAGCATTTCGATATGTATGCTTAACTTCATCATCAAGTTATACTTTTTTCTATCACATATGGTTATAAACAGAAAACTTTGTATAATCTGGTTGAATTAGAATGAATGGGGTGGGTTCGGCATCATAACGGAAAGGGGGAAGGGGGGGGGGGGGGGCTCGTTGCCTTTATATGGGCGCGTTATACGTACATGTCAAATACATGTAAAACTCATCAAACCACATTCTGTGCCAGTATCTGCATTCTTTCATGAAATAATAACAACATTTCATCATTTTCTCATATAATTTTATGATACAAAGTATGTTTATTCGTAAACGCTAACTCTTGAATACTGAATTCGGCGTCAGGCTGAAATAACGATGAAATGTACATGTATAGAGTCAGTGATACGATTATTTCAAGTATATGTCTCAGTGTGTACACTAAAATACCGGAATTTTGAAAATGTTCACTATTCCCTATGATATAGATAAAATCTGTCATCCTTGGGACCGCTTGACTTGCACATCAAACCGCGCTTCTAGGATCCAGATCCCAGTTATTTTTCAAGTACTTTCTTACCAAAAATGGGAGAAAAATTCTCAAATCGCACCAGCTCAAACACATTGACACTACTTTTAAATGATTAGAAATTTTATTTGAATCACATAGAAAAAATGCCGTAAAGATTAAAAATACGCAACTTTTTAAATATTTTTTCAAAGTCATGCACCTGGTTCCGGGCCGGAATTATTCGAATATTACTGATCTGAGGACCCATTTTCACACGTATTCTTCCACACATATGCATGTCTCACACACTTTAAAATATTTTCAGAATTTTATTTCATCTATCTAGTAAACATTGATGAGGAGACAATTCAAGATAAACATGATGTGCATTTTCCATGAATTGTTGAAAAAAATGAAGAAATAATAGGAACTATTTGACAGGACAATGACCTAGATATGTAAATAATTGGGATCTGTATCCTATAACTCTCCCCCTCTTTTACCTTCAACAAAATCATGGTACTGTCATATATATCAATATGTTTGTATGCCATATACAAAGTTTCATCAAAATATGTTCATCCGTTTTGAAATACTTCACCCAAAATGAAGCCCGATTGGCGCTATTTTTAAGCACGCAATATTTGACAAAATTCATTACATTTTCATGTCCGCTATTTTCAAAACTGTCCTGTTCTCTTCCAAATAAGGGTATTTACACAAAATAAACTGTGTTGTCTTCTTTGAAGATTAATATAATGATAATTTAAATGTAAAAACTTCAAACTGTATTTTTAGAATTTATATGATTTTTTTCCAGGAGGTCCGAGAGGGGTAATTCAAACTGTAAAAATCGCGGAAAATCAACCAGAAAAAAATAATTCTAGGCTAGTGTTGTAATTTTTTTCGTTGTTCTGTGTCAGTGACCATTTAGCAACTCTATAAAGTAAAAAAAGTACGCATATGTCAATATAACGACTCGTAGTAGGGCAAAAACGCTCCCCACCCCCCTAATTTTACAATTCCCGCGTTTTCCCTTTACGTTCGGTATAAGCTCAGAATGCAACCCAAAACTCTTTATTAGACTCCGAATTTGCTAGTTTTCCACTTGTAAATAAGTTATACATCAAATGAAAATCATGTTCTAAATAAATTATTCATTTCGTAACAATCAATAGCAAAATACAAAAAAAAAAAAAAAAAAAAAAAAAAAATGGCGGGGGGGGGGGCAAAAAAAATCCAGCATTTCGATATGTATGCTTAACTTCATCATCAAGTTATACTTTTTTCTATCACATATGGTTATAAACAGAAAACTTTGTATAATCTGGTTGAATTAGAATGAATGGGGTGGGTTCGGCATCATAACGGAAAGGGGGAAGGGGGGCTCGTTGCCTTTATATGGGCGCGTTATACGTACATGTCAAATACATGTAAAACTCATCAAACCACATTCTGTGCCAGTATCTGCATTCTTTCATGAAATAATAACAACATTTCATCATTTTCTCATATAATTTTATGATACAAAGTATGTTTATTCGTAAACGCTAACTCTTGAATACTGAATTCGGCGTCAGGCTGAAATAACGATGAAATGTACATGTATAGAGTCAGTGATACGATTATTTCAAGTATATGTCTCAGTGTGTACACTAAAATACCGGAATTTTGAAAATGTTCACTATTCCCTATGATATAGATAAAATCTGTCATCCTTGGGACCGCTTGACTTGCACATCAAACCGCGCTTCTAGGATCCAGATCCCAGTTATTTTTCAAGTACTTTCTTACCAAAAATGGGAGAAAAATTCTCAAATCGCACCAGCTCAAACACATTGACACTACTTTTAAATGATTAGAAATTTTATTTGAATCACATAGAAAAAATGCCGTAAAGATTAAAAATACGCAACTTTTTAAATATTTTTTCAAAGTCATGCACCTGGTTCCGGGCCGGAATTATTCGAATATTACTGATCTGAGGACCCATTTTCACACGTATTCTTCCACACATATGCATGTCTCACACACTTTAAAATATTTTCAGAATTTTATTTCATCTATCTAGTAAACATTGATGAGGAGACAATTCAAGATAAACATGATGTGCATTTTTATACGCCCGTCATTTGACGGGACGTATTATGGTATGGCGAAGTCCGTCCGTCCGTCCGTCTGTCCGTCTGTCCGTCTGTCCGTCTGTCCGTCCGCCTATGGAACGCAATAACTTGAATACGCGTCAACGGATTTTTATGAAATTTATACACAGTGATCAGACTGTGGAGAGGAAGCCGCCTTTCGATTTTCAGGTTCATCTGATTTGTCGTTACAGAGTTATGGGACTTAGATTTTTAAAATACAGTGAAAATATACTAAAATATTTAAAAATTATTTAAAAATCTATTTCTGGTCGAAATGTTTTGAAATTTGGTATACTTCAAGTAGAAAGGATGTTCTTTGACATATGTAACGGGTTTTTAATTTTTTTGTCGCATAACCGAATTATTGTGTGTAAGGGAAGGGGGGGTGGGTTATATGCACATACATTTTAAGCTAAGGGCAAAATATAGGCGCATGGAACGCGATAACTTGAATATGCGTCAACGGATTTTCATGATATTCATACATTATGATTGGACTGTGGAGAGGAAGCCGCCTTTCGATTTTCAGGTTTATTCGATAGGTCGTTACAGAGTTATGGGACTTAGATTTTTAAAATACAGTGAAAATATACTAAAATATTTAAAAATTATTTAAAAATCTATTTCTGGTCGAAATGTTTTGAAATTTTGTATACATCATGTAAGAAGGATGTTCTTTGACATATGTAACGGGTTTTTAATTTTTTTGTCGCATAAGCGAGATATTGTGTGTAATAGGAAGGGGGGGAGGGGTGGGTTATATGCACATACATGTTAAGCTAAGGGCAAAATATAGGCGCATGGAACGCAAGAACTTGAATATGCGTCAACGGATTTTCATGATATTCATACATTTTGATTGGACTGTGGAGAGGAAGCCGCCTTTCGATTTTCAGGTTAATTCGATATGTCGTTACAGAGTTATGGGACTTAGACAATTTAAAATACAGTGAAAATATACTAAAATAGTTAAAAATTATTTAAAAATCTATTTCTGGTCGAAATGTTTTGAAATTTTGTATACTTAAGGTAGAAAGGATGCTCTTTGACATATGTAACGGGTTTTTAATTTTTTGGTCGCATAAGCGAGATATTGTGTGTAATAGGAAGGGGGGGGGGGTTATATGCACATACATGTTAAGCTATGGGCAAAATATAGGCGCATGGAACGCAATAACTTGAATATGCGTCAACGGATTTTCATGATATTCATACATTTTGATTGGACTGTGGAGAGGAAGCCGCCTTTCGATTTTCAGGTTCATTCGATATGTCGTTACAGAGTTATGGGACTTAGATATTTTAAAATACAGTGAAAATATACTAAAATAGTTAAAAATTATTTAAAAATCTATTTCTGGTTGAAATGTTTTGAAATTTTGTATACTTCAAGTAGAAAGGATGTTCTTTCACATTTATAAGGGGTTCTTGAATTTTTTGTCACATAATCCAGAAATTATGTGTAATGGGGGGGGGGGGGGGGGGTTGTATGCACATACATGTTAAGCTAAGGGCAAAATATAGGTGCATGGAACGCAATAACTTGAATATGTGTCAACAGATTTTCATGATATTTGTACATTTTGATCAGACTTTGAAGAGGAAGCCGCCTTTCGATTTTAAGCTAGGTTCATCCAATTTGTCCTTATGGAGTTATGGGACTTAAATATTTTGGTGTTGTGAAAAAAATCCCAACGGGCGTATCTTGCTGCGTGAGCGTAGGCTTTTCCATGAATTGTTGAAAAAAATGAAGAAATAATAGGAACTATTTGACAGGACAATGACCTAGATATGTAAATAATTGGGATCTGTATCCTATAACTCTCCCCCTCTTTTACCTTCAACAAAATCATGGTACTGTCATATATATCAATATGTTTGTATGCCATATACAAAGTTTCATCAAAATATGTTCATCCGTTTTGAAATACTTCACCCAAAATGAAGCCCGATTGGCGCTATTTTTAAGCACGCAATATTTGACAAAATTCATTACATTTTCATGTCCGCTATTTTCAAAACTGTCCTGTTCTCTTCCAAATAAGGGTATTTACACAAAATAAACTGTGTTGTCTTCTTTGAAGATTAATATAATGATAATTTAAATGTAAAAACTTCAAACTGTATTTTTAGAATTTATATGATTTTTTTCCAGGAGGTCCGAGAGGGGTAATTCAAACTGTAAAAATCGCGGAAAATCAACCAGAAAAAAATAATTCTAGGCTAGTGTTGTAATTTTTTTCGTTGTTCTGTGTCAGTGACCATTTAGCAACTCTATAAAGTAAAAAAAGTACGCATATGTCAATATAACGACTCGTAGTAGGGCAAAAACGCTCCCCACCCCCCTAATTTTACAATTCCCGCGTTTTCCCTTTACGTTCGGTATAAGCTCAGAATGCAACCCAAAACTCTTTATTAGACTCCGAATTTGCTAGTTTTCCACTTGTAAATAAGTTATACATCAAATGAAAATCATGTTCTAAATAAATTATTCATTTCGTAACAATCAATAGCAAAATACAAAAAAAAAAAAAAAAAAAAAAAAAATGGCGGGGGGGGGGGGGGGGGGGGCAAAAAAAATCCAGCATTTCGATATGTATGCTTAACTTCATCATCAAGTTATACTTTTTTCTATCACATATGGTTATAAACAGAAAACTTTGTATAATCTGGTTGAATTAGAATGAATGGGGTGGGTTCGGCATCATAACGGAAAGGGGGAAGGGGGGGGGGGGGCTCGTTGCCTTTATATGGGCGCGTTATACGTACATGTCAAATACATGTAAAACTCATCAAACCACATTCTGTGCCAGTATCTGCATTCTTTCATGAAATAATAACAACATTTCATCATTTTCTCATATAATTTTATGATACAAAGTATGTTTATTCGTAAACGCTAACTCTTGAATACTGAATTCGGCGTCAGGCTGAAATAACGATGAAATGTACATGTATAGAGTCAGTGATACGATTATTTCAAGTATATGTCTCAGTGTGTACACTAAAATACCGGAATTTTGAAAATGTTCACTATTCCCTATGATATAGATAAAATCTGTCATCCTTGGGACCGCTTGACTTGCACATCAAACCGCGCTTCTAGGATCCAGATCCCAGTTATTTTTCAAGTACTTTCTTACCAAAAATGGGAGAAAAATTCTCAAATCGCACCAGCTCAAACACATTGACACTACTTTTAAATGATTAGAAATTTTATTTGAATCACATAGAAAAAATGCCGTAAAGATTAAAAATACGCAACTTTTTAAATATTTTTTCAAAGTCATGCACCTGGTTCCGGGCCGGAATTATTCGAATATTACTGATCTGAGGACCCATTTTCACACGTATTCTTCCACACATATGCATGTCTCACACACTTTAAAATATTTTCAGAATTTTATTTCATCTATCTAGTAAACATTGATGAGGAGACAATTCAAGATAAACATGATGTGCATTTTCCATGAATTGTTGAAAAAAATGAAGAAATAATAGGAACTATTTGACAGGACAATGACCTAGATATGTAAATAATTGGGATCTGTATCCTATAACTCTCCCCCTCTTTTACCTTCAACAAAATCATGGTACTGTCATATATATCAATATGTTTGTATGCCATATACAAAGTTTCATCAAAATATGTTCATCCGTTTTGAAATACTTCACCCAAAATGAAGCCCGATTGGCGCTATTTTTAAGCACGCAATATTTGACAAAATTCATTACATTTTCATGTCCGCTATTTTCAAAACTGTCCTGTTCTCTTCCAAATAAGGGTATTTACACAAAATAAACTGTGTTGTCTTCTTTGAAGATTAATATAATGATAATTTAAATGTAAAAACTTCAAACTGTATTTTTAGAATTTATATGATTTTTTTCCAGGAGGTCCGAGAGGGGTAATTCAAACTGTAAAAATCGCGGAAAATCAACCAGAAAAAAATAATTCTAGGCTAGTGTTGTAATTTTTTTCGTTGTTCTGTGTCAGTGACCATTTAGCAACTCTATAAAGTAAAAAAAGTACGCATATGTCAATATAACGACTCGTAGTAGGGCAAAAACGCTCCCCACCCCCCTAATTTTACAATTCCCGCGTTTTCCCTTTACGTTCGGTATAAGCTCAGAATGCAACCCAAAACTCTTTATTAGACTCCGAATTTGCTAGTTTTCCACTTGTAAATAAGTTATACATCAAATGAAAATCATGTTCTAAATAAATTATTCATTTCGTAACAATCAATAGCAAAATACAAAAAAAAAAAAAAAAAAAAAAAAAATGGCGGGGGGGGGGGGGGGGCAAAAAAAATCCAGCATTTCGATATGTATGCTTAACTTCATCATCAAGTTATACTTTTTTCTATCACATATGGTTATAAACAGAAAACTTTGTATAATCTGGTTGAATTAGAATGAATGGGGTGGGTTCGGCATCATAACGGAAAGGGGGAAGGGGGGGGGGGGGGGGCTCGTTGCCTTTATATGGGCGCGTTATACGTACATGTCAAATACATGTAAAACTCATCAAACCACATTCTGTGCCAGTATCTGCATTCTTTCATGAAATAATAACAACATTTCATCATTTTCTCATATAATTTTATGATACAAAGTATGTTTATTCGTAAACGCTAACTCTTGAATACTGAATTCGGCGTCAGGCTGAAATAACGATGAAATGTACATGTATAGAGTCAGTGATACGATTATTTCAAGTATATGTCTCAGTGTGTACACTAAAATACCGGAATTTTGAAAATGTTCACTATTCCCTATGATATAGATAAAATCTGTCATCCTTGGGACCGCTTGACTTGCACATCAAACCGCGCTTCTAGGATCCAGATCCCAGTTATTTTTCAAGTACTTTCTTACCAAAAATGGGAGAAAAATTCTCAAATCGCACCAGCTCAAACACATTGACACTACTTTTAAATGATTAGAAATTTTATTTGAATCACATAGAAAAAATGCCGTAAAGATTAAAAATACGCAACTTTTTAAATATTTTTTCAAAGTCATGCACCTGGTTCCGGGCCGGAATTATTCGAATATTACTGATCTGAGGACCCATTTTCACACGTATTCTTCCACACATATGCATGTCTCACACACTTTAAAATATTTTCAGAATTTTATTTCATCTATCTAGTAAACATTGATGAGGAGACAATTCAAGATAAACATGATGTGCATTTTCCATGAATTGTTGAAAAAAATGAAGAAATAATAGGAACTATTTGACAGGACAATGACCTAGATATGTAAATAATTGGGATCTGTATCCTATAACTCTCCCCCTCTTTTACCTTCAACAAAATCATGGTACTGTCATATATATCAATATGTTTGTATGCCATATACAAAGTTTCATCAAAATATGTTCATCCGTTTTGAAATACTTCACCCAAAATGAAGCCCGATTGGCGCTATTTTTAAGCACGCAATATTTGACAAAATTCATTACATTTTCATGTCCGCTATTTTCAAAACTGTCCTGTTCTCTTCCAAATAAGGGTATTTACACAAAATAAACTGTGTTGTCTTCTTTGAAGATTAATATAATGATAATTTAAATGTAAAAACTTCAAACTGTATTTTTAGAATTTATATGATTTTTTTCCAGGAGGTCCGAGAGGGGTAATTCAAACTGTAAAAATCGCGGAAAATCAACCAGAAAAAAATAATTCTAGGCTAGTGTTGTAATTTTTTTCGTTGTTCTGTGTCAGTGACCATTTAGCAACTCTATAAAGTAAAAAAAGTACGCATATGTCAATATAACGACTCGTAGTAGGGCAAAAACGCTCCCCACCCCCCTAATTTTACAATTCCCGCGTTTTCCCTTTACGTTCGGTATAAGCTCAGAATGCAACCCAAAACTCTTTATTAGACTCCGAATTTGCTAGTTTTCCACTTGTAAATAAGTTATACATCAAATGAAAATCATGTTCTAAATAAATTATTCATTTCGTAACAATCAATAGCAAAATACAAAAAAAAAAAAAAAAAAAAAAAAAAATGGCGGGGGGGGGGGGGGCAAAAAAAATCCAGCATTTCGATATGTATGCTTAACTTCATCATCAAGTTATACTTTTTTCTATCACATATGGTTATAAACAGAAAACTTTGTATAATCTGGTTGAATTAGAATGAATGGGGTGGGTTCGGCATCATAACGGAAAGGGGGAAGGGGGGGGGGGGGGGGGGCTCGTTGCCTTTATATGGGCGCGTTATACGTACATGTCAAATACATGTAAAACTCATCAAACCACATTCTGTGCCAGTATCTGCATTCTTTCATGAAATAATAACAACATTTCATCATTTTCTCATATAATTTTATGATACAAAGTATGTTTATTCGTAAACGCTAACTCTTGAATACTGAATTCGGCGTCAGGCTGAAATAACGATGAAATGTACATGTATAGAGTCAGTGATACGATTATTTCAAGTATATGTCTCAGTGTGTACACTAAAATACCGGAATTTTGAAAATGTTCACTATTCCCTATGATATAGATAAAATCTGTCATCCTTGGGACCGCTTGACTTGCACATCAAACCGCGCTTCTAGGATCCAGATCCCAGTTATTTTTCAAGTACTTTCTTACCAAAAATGGGAGAAAAATTCTCAAATCGCACCAGCTCAAACACATTGACACTACTTTTAAATGATTAGAAATTTTATTTGAATCACATAGAAAAAATGCCGTAAAGATTAAAAATACGCAACTTTTTAAATATTTTTTCAAAGTCATGCACCTGGTTCCGGGCCGGAATTATTCGAATATTACTGATCTGAGGACCCATTTTCACACGTATTCTTCCACACATATGCATGTCTCACACACTTTAAAATATTTTCAGAATTTTATTTCATCTATCTAGTAAACATTGATGAGGAGACAATTCAAGATAAACATGATGTGCATTTTCCATGAATTGTTGAAAAAAATGAAGAAATAATAGGAACTATTTGACAGGACAATGACCTAGATATGTAAATAATTGGGATCTGTATCCTATAACTCTCCCCCTCTTTTACCTTCAACAAAATCATGGTACTGTCATATATATCAATATGTTTGTATGCCATATACAAAGTTTCATCAAAATATGTTCATCCGTTTTGAAATACTTCACCCAAAATGAAGCCCGATTGGCGCTATTTTTAAGCACGCAATATTTGACAAAATTCATTACATTTTCATGTCCGCTATTTTCAAAACTGTCCTGTTCTCTTCCAAATAAGGGTATTTACACAAAATAAACTGTGTTGTCTTCTTTGAAGATTAATATAATGATAATTTAAATGTAAAAACTTCAAACTGTATTTTTAGAATTTATATGATTTTTTTCCAGGAGGTCCGAGAGGGGTAATTCAAACTGTAAAAATCGCGGAAAATCAACCAGAAAAAAATAATTCTAGGCTAGTGTTGTAATTTTTTTCGTTGTTCTGTGTCAGTGACCATTTAGCAACTCTATAAAGTAAAAAAAGTACGCATATGTCAATATAACGACTCGTAGTAGGGCAAAAACGCTCCCCACCCCCCTAATTTTACAATTCCCGCGTTTTCCCTTTACGTTCGGTATAAGCTCAGAATGCAACCCAAAACTCTTTATTAGACTCCGAATTTGCTAGTTTTCCACTTGTAAATAAGTTATACATCAAATGAAAATCATGTTCTAAATAAATTATTCATTTCGTAACAATCAATAGCAAAATACAAAAAAAAAAAAAAAAAAAAAAAAAAATGGCGGGGGGGGGGGGGGCAAAAAAAATCCAGCATTTCGATATGTATGCTTAACTTCATCATCAAGTTATACTTTTTTCTATCACATATGGTTATAAACAGAAAACTTTGTATAATCTGGTTGAATTAGAATGAATGGGGTGGGTTCGGCATCATAACGGAAAGGGGGAAGGGGGGGGGGGGGCTCGTTGCCTTTATATGGGCGCGTTATACGTACATGTCAAATACATGTAAAACTCATCAAACCACATTCTGTGCCAGTATCTGCATTCTTTCATGAAATAATAACAACATTTCATCATTTTCTCATATAATTTTATGATACAAAGTATGTTTATTCGTAAACGCTAACTCTTGAATACTGAATTCGGCGTCAGGCTGAAATAACGATGAAATGTACATGTATAGAGTCAGTGATACGATTATTTCAAGTATATGTCTCAGTGTGTACACTAAAATACCGGAATTTTGAAAATGTTCACTATTCCCTATGATATAGATAAAATCTGTCATCCTTGGGACCGCTTGACTTGCACATCAAACCGCGCTTCTAGGATCCAGATCCCAGTTATTTTTCAAGTACTTTCTTACCAAAAATGGGAGAAAAATTCTCAAATCGCACCAGCTCAAACACATTGACACTACTTTTAAATGATTAGAAATTTTATTTGAATCACATAGAAAAAATGCCGTAAAGATTAAAAATACGCAACTTTTTAAATATTTTTTCAAAGTCATGCACCTGGTTCCGGGCCGGAATTATTCGAATATTACTGATCTGAGGACCCATTTTCACACGTATTCTTCCACACATATGCATGTCTCACACACTTTAAAATATTTTCAGAATTTTATTTCATCTATCTAGTAAACATTGATGAGGAGACAATTCAAGATAAACATGATGTGCATTTTCCATGAATTGTTGAAAAAAATGAAGAAATAATAGGAACTATTTGACAGGACAATGACCTAGATATGTAAATAATTGGGATCTGTATCCTATAACTCTCCCCCTCTTTTACCTTCAACAAAATCATGGTACTGTCATATATATCAATATGTTTGTATGCCATATACAAAGTTTCATCAAAATATGTTCATCCGTTTTGAAATACTTCACCCAAAATGAAGCCCGATTGGCGCTATTTTTAAGCACGCAATATTTGACAAAATTCATTACATTTTCATGTCCGCTATTTTCAAAACTGTCCTGTTCTCTTCCAAATAAGGGTATTTACACAAAATAAACTGTGTTGTCTTCTTTGAAGATTAATATAATGATAATTTAAATGTAAAAACTTCAAACTGTATTTTTAGAATTTATATGATTTTTTTCCAGGAGGTCCGAGAGGGGTAATTCAAACTGTAAAAATCGCGGAAAATCAACCAGAAAAAAATAATTCTAGGCTAGTGTTGTAATTTTTTTCGTTGTTCTGTGTCAGTGACCATTTAGCAACTCTATAAAGTAAAAAAAGTACGCATATGTCAATATAACGACTCGTAGTAGGGCAAAAACGCTCCCCACCCCCCTAATTTTACAATTCCCGCGTTTTCCCTTTACGTTCGGTATAAGCTCAGAATGCAACCCAAAACTCTTTATTAGACTCCGAATTTGCTAGTTTTCCACTTGTAAATAAGTTATACATCAAATGAAAATCATGTTCTAAATAAATTATTCATTTCGTAACAATCAATAGCAAAATACAAAAAAAAAAAAAAAAAAAAAAAAAAATGGCGGGGGGGGGGGGGGGGGGCAAAAAAAATCCAGCATTTCGATATGTATGCTTAACTTCATCATCAAGTTATACTTTTTTCTATCACATATGGTTATAAACAGAAAACTTTGTATAATCTGGTTGAATTAGAATGAATGGGGTGGGTTCGGCATCATAACGGAAAGGGGGAAGGGGGGGGGGGCTCGTTGCCTTTATATGGGCGCGTTATACGTACATGTCAAATACATGTAAAACTCATCAAACCACATTCTGTGCCAGTATCTGCATTCTTTCATGAAATAATAACAACATTTCATCATTTTCTCATATAATTTTATGATACAAAGTATGTTTATTCGTAAACGCTAACTCTTGAATACTGAATTCGGCGTCAGGCTGAAATAACGATGAAATGTACATGTATAGAGTCAGTGATACGATTATTTCAAGTATATGTCTCAGTGTGTACACTAAAATACCGGAATTTTGAAAATGTTCACTATTCCCTATGATATAGATAAAATCTGTCATCCTTGGGACCGCTTGACTTGCACATCAAACCGCGCTTCTAGGATCCAGATCCCAGTTATTTTTCAAGTACTTTCTTACCAAAAATGGGAGAAAAATTCTCAAATCGCACCAGCTCAAACACATTGACACTACTTTTAAATGATTAGAAATTTTATTTGAATCACATAGAAAAAATGCCGTAAAGATTAAAAATACGCAACTTTTTAAATATTTTTTCAAAGTCATGCACCTGGTTCCGGGCCGGAATTATTCGAATATTACTGATCTGAGGACCCATTTTCACACGTATTCTTCCACACATATGCATGTCTCACACACTTTAAAATATTTTCAGAATTTTATTTCATCTATCTAGTAAACATTGATGAGGAGACAATTCAAGATAAACATGATGTGCATTTTCCATGAATTGTTGAAAAAAATGAAGAAATAATAGGAACTATTTGACAGGACAATGACCTAGATATGTAAATAATTGGGATCTGTATCCTATAACTCTCCCCCTCTTTTACCTTCAACAAAATCATGGTACTGTCATATATATCAATATGTTTGTATGCCATATACAAAGTTTCATCAAAATATGTTCATCCGTTTTGAAATACTTCACCCAAAATGAAGCCCGATTGGCGCTATTTTTAAGCACGCAATATTTGACAAAATTCATTACATTTTCATGTCCGCTATTTTCAAAACTGTCCTGTTCTCTTCCAAATAAGGGTATTTACACAAAATAAACTGTGTTGTCTTCTTTGAAGATTAATATAATGATAATTTAAATGTAAAAACTTCAAACTGTATTTTTAGAATTTATATGATTTTTTTCCAGGAGGTCCGAGAGGGGTAATTCAAACTGTAAAAATCGCGGAAAATCAACCAGAAAAAAATAATTCTAGGCTAGTGTTGTAATTTTTTTCGTTGTTCTGTGTCAGTGACCATTTAGCAACTCTATAAAGTAAAAAAAGTACGCATATGTCAATATAACGACTCGTAGTAGGGCAAAAACGCTCCCCACCCCCCTAATTTTACAATTCCCGCGTTTTCCCTTTACGTTCGGTATAAGCTCAGAATGCAACCCAAAACTCTTTATTAGACTCCGAATTTGCTAGTTTTCCACTTGTAAATAAGTTATACATCAAATGAAAATCATGTTCTAAATAAATTATTCATTTCGTAACAATCAATAGCAAAATACAAAAAAAAAAAAAAAAAAAAAAAAAATGGCGGGGGGGGGGGGGGCAAAAAAAATCCAGCATTTCGATATGTATGCTTAACTTCATCATCAAGTTATACTTTTTTCTATCACATATGGTTATAAACAGAAAACTTTGTATAATCTGGTTGAATTAGAATGAATGGGGTGGGTTCGGCATCATAACGGAAAGGGGGAAGGGGGGGGGGGGGGGGGCTCGTTGCCTTTATATGGGCGCGTTATACGTACATGTCAAATACATGTAAAACTCATCAAACCACATTCTGTGCCAGTATCTGCATTCTTTCATGAAATAATAACAACATTTCATCATTTTCTCATATAATTTTATGATACAAAGTATGTTTATTCGTAAACGCTAACTCTTGAATACTGAATTCGGCGTCAGGCTGAAATAACGATGAAATGTACATGTATAGAGTCAGTGATACGATTATTTCAAGTATATGTCTCAGTGTGTACACTAAAATACCGGAATTTTGAAAATGTTCACTATTCCCTATGATATAGATAAAATCTGTCATCCTTGGGACCGCTTGACTTGCACATCAAACCGCGCTTCTAGGATCCAGATCCCAGTTATTTTTCAAGTACTTTCTTACCAAAAATGGGAGAAAAATTCTCAAATCGCACCAGCTCAAACACATTGACACTACTTTTAAATGATTAGAAATTTTATTTGAATCACATAGAAAAAATGCCGTAAAGATTAAAAATACGCAACTTTTTAAATATTTTTTCAAAGTCATGCACCTGGTTCCGGGCCGGAATTATTCGAATATTACTGATCTGAGGACCCATTTTCACACGTATTCTTCCACACATATGCATGTCTCACACACTTTAAAATATTTTCAGAATTTTATTTCATCTATCTAGTAAACATTGATGAGGAGACAATTCAAGATAAACATGATGTGCATTTTCCATGAATTGTTGAAAAAAATGAAGAAATAATAGGAACTATTTGACAGGACAATGACCTAGATATGTAAATAATTGGGATCTGTATCCTATAACTCTCCCCCTCTTTTACCTTCAACAAAATCATGGTACTGTCATATATATCAATATGTTTGTATGCCATATACAAAGTTTCATCAAAATATGTTCATCCGTTTTGAAATACTTCACCCAAAATGAAGCCCGATTGGCGCTATTTTTATGCACGCAATATTTGACAAAATTCATTACATTTTCATGTCCGCTATTTTCAAAACTGTCCTGTTCTCTTCCAAATAAGGGTATTTACACAAAATAAACTGTGTTGTCTTCTTTGAAGATTAATATAATGATAATTTAAATGTAAAAACTTCAAACTGTATTTTTAGAATTTATATGATTTTTTTCCAGGAGGTCCGAGAGGGGTAATTCAAACTGTAAAAATCGCGGAAAATCAACCAGAAAAAAATAATTCTAGGCTAGTGTTGTAATTTTTTTCGTTGTTCTGTGTCAGTGACCATTTAGCAACTCTATAAAGTAAAAAAAGTACGCATATGTCAATATAACGACTCGTAGTAGGGCAAAAACGCTCCCCACCCCCCTAATTTTACAATTCCCGCGTTTTCCCTTTACGTTCGGTATAAGCTCAGAATGCAACCCAAAACTCTTTATTAGACTCCGAATTTGCTAGTTTTCCACTTGTAAATAAGTTATACATCAAATGAAAATCATGTTCTAAATAAATTATTCATTTCGTAACAATCAATAGCAAAATACAAAAAAAAAAAAAAAAAAAAAAAAAATGGCGGGGGGGGGGGGGCAAAAAAAATCCAGCATTTCGATATGTATGCTTAACTTCATCATCAAGTTATACTTTTTTCTATCACATATGGTTATAAACAGAAAACTTTGTATAATCTGGTTGAATTAGAATGAATGGGGTGGGTTCGGCATCATAACGGAAAGGGGGAAGGGGGGGGGGGGGGGGCTCGTTGCCTTTATATGGGCGCGTTATACGTACATGTCAAATACATGTAAAACTCATCAAACCACATTCTGTGCCAGTATCTGCATTCTTTCATGAAATAATAACAACATTTCATCATTTTCTCATATAATTTTATGATACAAAGTATGTTTATTCGTAAACGCTAACTCTTGAATACTGAATTCGGCGTCAGGCTGAAATAACGATGAAATGTACATGTATAGAGTCAGTGATACGATTATTTCAAGTATATGTCTCAGTGTGTACACTAAAATACCGGAATTTTGAAAATGTTCACTATTCCCTATGATATAGATAAAATCTGTCATCCTTGGGACCGCTTGACTTGCACATCAAACCGCGCTTCTAGGATCCAGATCCCAGTTATTTTTCAAGTACTTTCTTACCAAAAATGGGAGAAAAATTCTCAAATCGCACCAGCTCAAACACATTGACACTACTTTTAAATGATTAGAAATTTTATTTGAATCACATAGAAAAAATGCCGTAAAGATTAAAAATACGCAACTTTTTAAATATTTTTTCAAAGTCATGCACCTGGTTCCGGGCCGGAATTATTCGAATATTACTGATCTGAGGACCCATTTTCACACGTATTCTTCCACACATATGCATGTCTCACACACTTTAAAATATTTTCAGAATTTTATTTCATCTATCTAGTAAACATTGATGAGGAGACAATTCAAGATAAACATGATGTGCATTTTCCATGAATTGTTGAAAAAAATGAAGAAATAATAGGAACTATTTGACAGGACAATGACCTAGATATGTAAATAATTGGGATCTGTATCCTATAACTCTCCCCCTCTTTTACCTTCAACAAAATCATGGTACTGTCATATATATCAATATGTTTGTATGCCATATACAAAGTTTCATCAAAATATGTTCATCCGTTTTGAAATACTTCACCCAAAATGAAGCCCGATTGGCGCTATTTTTAAGCACGCAATATTTGACAAAATTCATTACATTTTCATGTCCGCTATTTTCAAAACTGTCCTGTTCTCTTCCAAATAAGGGTATTTACACAAAATAAACTGTGTTGTCTTCTTTGAAGATTAATATAATGATAATTTAAATGTAAAAACTTCAAACTGTATTTTTAGAATTTATATGATTTTTTTCCAGGAGGTCCGAGAGGGGTAATTCAAACTGTAAAAATCGCGGAAAATCAACCAGAAAAAAATAATTCTAGGCTAGTGTTGTAATTTTTTTCGTTGTTCTGTGTCAGTGACCATTTAGCAACTCTATAAAGTAAAAAAAGTACGCATATGTCAATATAACGACTCGTAGTAGGGCAAAAACGCTCCCCACCCCCCTAATTTTACAATTCCCGCGTTTTCCCTTTACGTTCGGTATAAGCTCAGAATGCAACCCAAAACTCTTTATTAGACTCCGAATTTGCTAGTTTTCCACTTGTAAATAAGTTATACATCAAATGAAAATCATGTTCTAAATAAATTATTCATTTCGTAACAATCAATAGCAAAATACAAAAAAAAAAAAAAAAAAAAAAAAAAATGGCGGGGGGGGGGGGGGCAAAAAAAATCCAGCATTTCGATATGTATGCTTAACTTCATCATCAAGTTATACTTTTTTCTATCACATATGGTTATAAACAGAAAACTTTGTATAATCTGGTTGAATTAGAATGAATGGGGTGGGTTCGGCATCATAACGGAAAGGGGGAAGGGGGGGGGGGGGGGGGGGCTCGTTGCCTTTATATGGGCGCGTTATACGTACATGTCAAATACATGTAAAACTCATCAAACCACATTCTGTGCCAGTATCTGCATTCTTTCATGAAATAATAACAACATTTCATCATTTTCTCATATAATTTTATGATACAAAGTATGTTTATTCGTAAACGCTAACTCTTGAATACTGAATTCGGCGTCAGGCTGAAATAACGATGAAATGTACATGTATAGAGTCAGTGATACGATTATTTCAAGTATATGTCTCAGTGTGTACACTAAAATACCGGAATTTTGAAAATGTTCACTATTCCCTATGATATAGATAAAATCTGTCATCCTTGGGACCGCTTGACTTGCACATCAAACCGCGCTTCTAGGATCCAGATCCCAGTTATTTTTCAAGTACTTTCTTACCAAAAATGGGAGAAAAATTCTCAAATCGCACCAGCTCAAACACATTGACACTACTTTTAAATGATTAGAAATTTTATTTGAATCACATAGAAAAAATGCCGTAAAGATTAAAAATACGCAACTTTTTAAATATTTTTTCAAAGTCATGCACCTGGTTCCGGGCCGGAATTATTCGAATATTACTGATCTGAGGACCCATTTTCACACGTATTCTTCCACACATATGCATGTCTCACACACTTTAAAATATTTTCAGAATTTTATTTCATCTATCTAGTAAACATTGATGAGGAGACAATTCAAGATAAACATGATGTGCATTTTCCATGAATTGTTGAAAAAAATGAAGAAATAATAGGAACTATTTGACAGGACAATGACCTAGATATGTAAATAATTGGGATCTGTATCCTATAACTCTCCCCCTCTTTTACCTTCAACAAAATCATGGTACTGTCATATATATCAATATGTTTGTATGCCATATACAAAGTTTCATCAAAATATGTTCATCCGTTTTGAAATACTTCACCCAAAATGAAGCCCGATTGGCGCTATTTTTAAGCACGCAATATTTGACAAAATTCATTACATTTTCATGTCCGCTATTTTCAAAACTGTCCTGTTCTCTTCCAAATAAGGGTATTTACACAAAATAAACTGTGTTGTCTTCTTTGAAGATTAATATAATGATAATTTAAATGTAAAAACTTCAAACTGTATTTTTAGAATTTATATGATTTTTTTCCAGGAGGTCCGAGAGGGGTAATTCAAACTGTAAAAATCGCGGAAAATCAACCAGAAAAAAATAATTCTAGGCTAGTGTTGTAATTTTTTTCGTTGTTCTGTGTCAGTGACCATTTAGCAACTCTATAAAGTAAAAAAAGTACGCATATGTCAATATAACGACTCGTAGTAGGGCAAAAACGCTCCCCACCCCCCTAATTTTACAATTCCCGCGTTTTCCCTTTACGTTCGGTATAAGCTCAGAATGCAACCCAAAACTCTTTATTAGACTCCGAATTTGCTAGTTTTCCACTTGTAAATAAGTTATACATCAAATGAAAATCATGTTCTAAATAAATTATTCATTTCGTAACAATCAATAGCAAAATACAAAAAAAAAAAAAAAAAAAAAAAAAAATGGCGGGGGGGGGGGGGGCAAAAAAAATCCAGCATTTCGATATGTATGCTTAACTTCATCATCAAGTTATACTTTTTTCTATCACATATGGTTATAAACAGAAAACTTTGTATAATCTGGTTGAATTAGAATGAATGGGGTGGGTTCGGCATCATAACGGAAAGGGGGAAGGGGGGGGGGGGGGGGGGGGGGGGCTCGTTGCCTTTATATGGGCGCGTTATACGTACATGTCAAATACATGTAAAACTCATCAAACCACATTCTGTGCCAGTATCTGCATTCTTTCATGAAATAATAACAACATTTCATCATTTTCTCATATAATTTTATGATACAAAGTATGTTTATTCGTAAACGCTAACTCTTGAATACTGAATTCGGCGTCAGGCTGAAATAACGATGAAATGTACATGTATAGAGTCAGTGATACGATTATTTCAAGTATATGTCTCAGTGTGTACACTAAAATACCGGAATTTTGAAAATGTTCACTATTCCCTATGATATAGATAAAATCTGTCATCCTTGGGACCGCTTGACTTGCACATCAAACCGCGCTTCTAGGATCCAGATCCCAGTTATTTTTCAAGTACTTTCTTACCAAAAATGGGAGAAAAATTCTCAAATCGCACCAGCTCAAACACATTGACACTACTTTTAAATGATTAGAAATTTTATTTGAATCACATAGAAAAAATGCCGTAAAGATTAAAAATACGCAACTTTTTAAATATTTTTTCAAAGTCATGCACCTGGTTCCGGGCCGGAATTATTCGAATATTACTGATCTGAGGACCCATTTTCACACGTATTCTTCCACACATATGCATGTCTCACACACTTTAAAATATTTTCAGAATTTTATTTCATCTATCTAGTAAACATTGATGAGGAGACAATTCAAGATAAACATGATGTGCATTTTCCATGAATTGTTGAAAAAAATGAAGAAATAATAGGAACTATTTGACAGGACAATGACCTAGATATGTAAATAATTGGGATCTGTATCCTATAACTCTCCCCCTCTTTTACCTTCAACAAAATCATGGTACTGTCATATATATCAATATGTTTGTATGCCATATACAAAGTTTCATCAAAATATGTTCATCCGTTTTGAAATACTTCACCCAAAATGAAGCCCGATTGGCGCTATTTTTAAGCACGCAATATTTGACAAAATTCATTACATTTTCATGTCCGCTATTTTCAAAACTGTCCTGTTCTCTTCCAAATAAGGGTATTTACACAAAATAAACTGTGTTGTCTTCTTTGAAGATTAATATAATGATAATTTAAATGTAAAAACTTCAAACTGTATTTTTAGAATTTATATGATTTTTTTTCCAGGAGGTCCGAGAGGGGTAATTCAAACTGTAAAAATCGCGGAAAATCAACCAGAAAAAAATAATTCTAGGCTAGTGTTGTAATTTTTTTCGTTGTTCTGTGTCAGTGACCATTTAGCAACTCTATAAAGTAAAAAAAGTACGCATATGTCAATATAACGACTCGTAGTAGGGCAAAAACGCTCCCCACCCCCCTAATTTTACAATTCCCGCGTTTTCCCTTTACGTTCGGTATAAGCTCAGAATGCAACCCAAAACTCTTTATTAGACTCCGAATTTGCTAGTTTTCCACTTGTAAATAAGTTATACATCAAATGAAAATCATGTTCTAAATAAATTATTCATTTCGTAACAATCAATAGCAAAATACAAAAAAAAAAAAAAAAAAAAAAAAAAATGGCGGGGGGGGGGGGGGGGGCAAAAAAAATCCAGCATTTCGATATGTATGCTTAACTTCATCATCAAGTTATACTTTTTTCTATCACATATGGTTATAAACAGAAAACTTTGTATAATCTGGTTGAATTAGAATGAATGGGGTGGGTTCGGCATCATAACGGAAAGGGGGAAGGGGGGGGGGGGGCTCGTTGCCTTTATATGGGCGCGTTATACGTACATGTCAAATACATGTAAAACTCATCAAACCACATTCTGTGCCAGTATCTGCATTCTTTCATGAAATAATAACAACATTTCATCATTTTCTCATATAATTTTATGATACAAAGTATGTTTATTCGTAAACGCTAACTCTTGAATACTGAATTCGGCGTCAGGCTGAAATAACGATGAAATGTACATGTATAGAGTCAGTGATACGATTATTTCAAGTATATGTCTCAGTGTGTACACTAAAATACCGGAATTTTGAAAATGTTCACTATTCCCTATGATATAGATAAAATCTGTCATCCTTGGGACCGCTTGACTTGCACATCAAACCGCGCTTCTAGGATCCAGATCCCAGTTATTTTTCAAGTACTTTCTTACCAAAAATGGGAGAAAAATTCTCAAATCGCACCAGCTCAAACACATTGACACTACTTTTAAATGATTAGAAATTTTATTTGAATCACATAGAAAAAATGCCGTAAAGATTAAAAATACGCAACTTTTTAAATATTTTTTCAAAGTCATGCACCTGGTTCCGGGCCGGAATTATTCGAATATTACTGATCTGAGGACCCATTTTCACACGTATTCTTCCACACATATGCATGTCTCACACACTTTAAAATATTTTCAGAATTTTATTTCATCTATCTAGTAAACATTGATGAGGAGACAATTCAAGATAAACATGATGTGCATTTTCCATGAATTGTTGAAAAAAATGAAGAAATAATAGGAACTATTTGACAGGACAATGACCTAGATATGTAAATAATTGGGATCTGTATCCTATAACTCTCCCCCTCTTTTACCTTCAACAAAATCATGGTACTGTCATATATATCAATATGTTTGTATGCCATATACAAAGTTTCATCAAAATATGTTCATCCGTTTTGAAATACTTCACCCAAAATGAAGCCCGATTGGCGCTATTTTTAAGCACGCAATATTTGACAAAATTCATTACATTTTCATGTCCGCTATTTTCAAAACTGTCCTGTTCTCTTCCAAATAAGGGTATTTACACAAAATAAACTGTGTTGTCTTCTTTGAAGATTAATATAATGATAATTTAAATGTAAAAACTTCAAACTGTATTTTTAGAATTTATATGATTTTTTTCCAGGAGGTCCGAGAGGGGTAATTCAAACTGTAAAAATCGCGGAAAATCAACCAGAAAAAAATAATTCTAGGCTAGTGTTGTAATTTTTTTCGTTGTTCTGTGTCAGTGACCATTTAGCAACTCTATAAAGTAAAAAAAGTACGCATATGTCAATATAACGACTCGTAGTAGGGCAAAAACGCTCCCCACCCCCCTAATTTTACAATTCCCGCGTTTTCCCTTTACGTTCGGTATAAGCTCAGAATGCAACCCAAAACTCTTTATTAGACTCCGAATTTGCTAGTTTTCCACTTGTAAATAAGTTATACATCAAATGAAAATCATGTTCTAAATAAATTATTCATTTCGTAACAATCAATAGCAAAATACAAAAAAAAAAAAAAAAAAAAAAAAATGGCGGGGGGGGGGCAAAAAAAATCCAGCATTTCGATATGTATGCTTAACTTCATCATCAAGTTATACTTTTTTCTATCACATATGGTTATAAACAGAAAACTTTGTATAATCTGGTTGAATTAGAATGAATGGGGTGGGTTCGGCATCATAACGGAAAGGGGGAAGGGGGGGGGGGGGGGGGCTCGTTGCCTTTATATGGGCGCGTTATACGTACATGTCAAATACATGTAAAACTCATCAAACCACATTCTGTGCCAGTATCTGCATTCTTTCATGAAATAATAACAACATTTCATCATTTTCTCATATAATTTTATGATACAAAGTATGTTTATTCGTAAACGCTAACTCTTGAATACTGAATTCGGCGTCAGGCTGAAATAACGATGAAATGTACATGTATAGAGTCAGTGATACGATTATTTCAAGTATATGTCTCAGTGTGTACACTAAAATACCGGAATTTTGAAAATGTTCACTATTCCCTATGATATAGATAAAATCTGTCATCCTTGGGACCGCTTGACTTGCACATCAAACCGCGCTTCTAGGATCCAGATCCCAGTTATTTTTCAAGTACTTTCTTACCAAAAATGGGAGAAAAATTCTCAAATCGCACCAGCTCAAACACATTGACACTACTTTTAAATGATTAGAAATTTTATTTGAATCACATAGAAAAAATGCCGTAAAGATTAAAAATACGCAACTTTTTAAATATTTTTTCAAAGTCATGCACCTGGTTCCGGGCCGGAATTATTCGAATATTACTGATCTGAGGACCCATTTTCACACGTATTCTTCCACACATATGCATGTCTCACACACTTTAAAATATTTTCAGAATTTTATTTCATCTATCTAGTAAACATTGATGAGGAGACAATTCAAGATAAACATGATGTGCATTTTCCATGAATTGTTGAAAAAAATGAAGAAATAATAGGAACTATTTGACAGGACAATGACCTAGATATGTAAATAATTGGGATCTGTATCCTATAACTCTCCCCCTCTTTTACCTTCAACAAAATCATGGTACTGTCATATATATCAATATGTTTGTATGCCATATACAAAGTTTCATCAAAATATGTTCATCCGTTTTGAAATACTTCACCCAAAATGAAGCCCGATTGGCGCTATTTTTAAGCACGCAATATTTGACAAAATTCATTACATTTTCATGTCCGCTATTTTCAAAACTGTCCTGTTCTCTTCCAAATAAGGGTATTTACACAAAATAAACTGTGTTGTCTTCTTTGAAGATTAATATAATGATAATTTAAATGTAAAAACTTCAAACTGTATTTTTAGAATTTATATGATTTTTTTCCAGGAGGTCCGAGAGGGGTAATTCAAACTGTAAAAATCGCGGAAAATCAACCAGAAAAAAATAATTCTAGGCTAGTGTTGTAATTTTTTTCGTTGTTCTGTGTCAGTGACCATTTAGCAACTCTATAAAGTAAAAAAAGTACGCATATGTCAATATAACGACTCGTAGTAGGGCAAAAACGCTCCCCACCCCCCTAATTTTACAATTCCCGCGTTTTCCCTTTACGTTCGGTATAAGCTCAGAATGCAACCCAAAACTCTTTATTAGACTCCGAATTTGCTAGTTTTCCACTTGTAAATAAGTTATACATCAAATGAAAATCATGTTCTAAATAAATTATTCATTTCGTAACAATCAATAGCAAAATACAAAAAAAAAAAAAAAAAAAAAAAAAAATGGCGGGGGGGGGGGCAAAAAAAATCCAGCATTTCGATATGTATGCTTAACTTCATCATCAAGTTATACTTTTTTCTATCACATATGGTTATAAACAGAAAACTTTGTATAATCTGGTTGAATTAGAATGAATGGGGTGGGTTCGGCATCATAACGGAAAGGGGGAAGGGGGGCTCGTTGCCTTTATATGGGCGCGTTATACGTACATGTCAAATACATGTAAAACTCATCAAACCACATTCTGTGCCAGTATCTGCATTCTTTCATGAAATAATAACAACATTTCATCATTTTCTCATATAATTTTATGATACAAAGTATGTTTATTCGTAAACGCTAACTCTTGAATACTGAATTCGGCGTCAGGCTGAAATAACGATGAAATGTACATGTATAGAGTCAGTGATACGATTATTTCAAGTATATGTCTCAGTGTGTACACTAAAATACCGGAATTTTGAAAATGTTCACTATTCCCTATGATATAGATAAAATCTGTCATCCTTGGGACCGCTTGACTTGCACATCAAACCGCGCTTCTAGGATCCAGATCCCAGTTATTTTTCAAGTACTTTCTTACCAAAAATGGGAGAAAAATTCTCAAATCGCACCAGCTCAAACACATTGACACTACTTTTAAATGATTAGAAATTTTATTTGAATCACATAGAAAAAATGCCGTAAAGATTAAAAATACGCAACTTTTTAAATATTTTTTCAAAGTCATGCACCTGGTTCCGGGCCGGAATTATTCGAATATTACTGATCTGAGGACCCATTTTCACACGTATTCTTCCACACATATGCATGTCTCACACACTTTAAAATATTTTCAGAATTTTATTTCATCTATCTAGTAAACATTGATGAGGAGACAATTCAAGATAAACATGATGTGCATTTTTATACGCCCGTCATTTGACGGGACGTATTATGGTATGGCGAAGTCCGTCCGTCCGTCCGTCTGTCCGTCTGTCCGTCTGTCCGTCCGCCTATGGAACGCAATAACTTGAATACGCGTCAACGGATTTTTATGAAATTTATACACAGTGATCAGACTGTGGAGAGGAAGCCGCCTTTCGATTTTCAGGTTCATCTGATTTGTCGTTACAGAGTTATGGGACTTAGATTTTTAAAATACAGTGAAAATATACTAAAATATTTAAAAATTATTTAAAAATCTATTTCTGGTCGAAATGTTTTGAAATTTGGTATACTTCAAGTAGAAAGGATGTTCTTTGACATATGTAACGGGTTTTTAATTTTTTTGTCGCATAACCGAATTATTGTGTGTAAGGGAAGGGGGGGTGGGTTATATGCACATACATTTTAAGCTAAGGGCAAAATATAGGCGCATGGAACGCGATAACTTGAATATGCGTCAACGGATTTTCATGATATTCATACATTATGATTGGACTGTGGAGAGGAAGCCGCCTTTCGATTTTCAGGTTTATTCGATAGGTCGTTACAGAGTTATGGGACTTAGATTTTTAAAATACAGTGAAAATATACTAAAATATTTAAAAATTATTTAAAAATCTATTTCTGGTCGAAATGTTTTGAAATTTTGTATACATCATGTAAGAAGGATGTTCTTTGACATATGTAACGGGTTTTTAATTTTTTTGTCGCATAAGCGAGATATTGTGTGTAATAGGAAGGGGGGGAGGGGTGGGTTATATGCACATACATGTTAAGCTAAGGGCAAAATATAGGCGCATGGAACGCAAGAACTTGAATATGCGTCAACGGATTTTCATGATATTCATACATTTTGATTGGACTGTGGAGAGGAAGCCGCCTTTCGATTTTCAGGTTAATTCGATATGTCGTTACAGAGTTATGGGACTTAGACAATTTAAAATACAGTGAAAATATACTAAAATAGTTAAAAATTATTTAAAAATCTATTTCTGGTCGAAATGTTTTGAAATTTTGTATACTTAAGGTAGAAAGGATGCTCTTTGACATATGTAACGGGTTTTTAATTTTTTGGTCGCATAAGCGAGATATTGTGTGTAATAGGAAGGGGGGGGGGGTTATATGCACATACATGTTAAGCTATGGGCAAAATATAGGCGCATGGAACGCAATAACTTGAATATGCGTCAACGGATTTTCATGATATTCATACATTTTGATTGGACTGTGGAGAGGAAGCCGCCTTTCGATTTTCAGGTTCATTCGATATGTCGTTACAGAGTTATGGGACTTAGATATTTTAAAATACAGTGAAAATATACTAAAATAGTTAAAAATTATTTAAAAATCTATTTCTGGTTGAAATGTTTTGAAATTTTGTATACTTCAAGTAGAAAGGATGTTCTTTCACATTTATAAGGGGTTCTTGAATTTTTTGTCACATAATCCAGAAATTATGTGTAATGGGGGGGGGGGGGGGGTTGTATGCACATACATGTTAAGCTAAGGGCAAAATATAGGTGCATGGAACGCAATAACTTGAATATGTGTCAACAGATTTTCATGATATTTGTACATTTTGATCAGACTTTGAAGAGGAAGCCGCCTTTCGATTTTAAGCTAGGTTCATCCAATTTGTCCTTATGGAGTTATGGGACTTAAATATTTTGGTGTTGTGAAAAAAATCCCAACGGGCGTATCTTGCTGCGTGAGCGTAGGCTTTTCCATGAATTGTTGAAAAAAATGAAGAAATAATAGGAACTATTTGACAGGACAATGACCTAGATATGTAAATAATTGGGATCTGTATCCTATAACTCTCCCCCTCTTTTACCTTCAACAAAATCATGGTACTGTCATATATATCAATATGTTTGTATGCCATATACAAAGTTTCATCAAAATATGTTCATCCGTTTTGAAATACTTCACCCAAAATGAAGCCCGATTGGCGCTATTTTTAAGCACGCAATATTTGACAAAATTCATTACATTTTCATGTCCGCTATTTTCAAAACTGTCCTGTTCTCTTCCAAATAAGGGTATTTACACAAAATAAACTGTGTTGTCTTCTTTGAAGATTAATATAATGATAATTTAAATGTAAAAACTTCAAACTGTATTTTTAGAATTTATATGATTTTTTTCCAGGAGGTCCGAGAGGGGTAATTCAAACTGTAAAAATCGCGGAAAATCAACCAGAAAAAAATAATTCTAGGCTAGTGTTGTAATTTTTTTCGTTGTTCTGTGTCAGTGACCATTTAGCAACTCTATAAAGTAAAAAAAGTACGCATATGTCAATATAACGACTCGTAGTAGGGCAAAAACGCTCCCCACCCCCCTAATTTTACAATTCCCGCGTTTTCCCTTTACGTTCGGTATAAGCTCAGAATGCAACCCAAAACTCTTTATTAGACTCCGAATTTGCTAGTTTTCCACTTGTAAATAAGTTATACATCAAATGAAAATCATGTTCTAAATAAATTATTCATTTCGTAACAATCAATAGCAAAATACAAAAAAAAAAAAAAAAAAAAAAAAATGGCGGGGGGGGGGGGGGGGGGGGCAAAAAAAATCCAGCATTTCGATATGTATGCTTAACTTCATCATCAAGTTATACTTTTTTCTATCACATATGGTTATAAACAGAAAACTTTGTATAATCTGGTTGAATTAGAATGAATGGGGTGGGTTCGGCATCATAACGGAAAGGGGGAAGGGGGGGGGGGGGGGCTCGTTGCCTTTATATGGGCGCGTTATACGTACATGTCAAATACATGTAAAACTCATCAAACCACATTCTGTGCCAGTATCTGCATTCTTTCATGAAATAATAACAACATTTCATCATTTTCTCATATAATTTTATGATACAAAGTATGTTTATTCGTAAACGCTAACTCTTGAATACTGAATTCGGCGTCAGGCTGAAATAACGATGAAATGTACATGTATAGAGTCAGTGATACGATTATTTCAAGTATATGTCTCAGTGTGTACACTAAAATACCGGAATTTTGAAAATGTTCACTATTCCCTATGATATAGATAAAATCTGTCATCCTTGGGACCGCTTGACTTGCACATCAAACCGCGCTTCTAGGATCCAGATCCCAGTTATTTTTCAAGTACTTTCTTACCAAAAATGGGAGAAAAATTCTCAAATCGCACCAGCTCAAACACATTGACACTACTTTTAAATGATTAGAAATTTTATTTGAATCACATAGAAAAAATGCCGTAAAGATTAAAAATACGCAACTTTTTAAATATTTTTTCAAAGTCATGCACCTGGTTCCGGGCCGGAATTATTCGAATATTACTGATCTGAGGACCCATTTTCACACGTATTCTTCCACACATATGCATGTCTCACACACTTTAAAATATTTTCAGAATTTTATTTCATCTATCTAGTAAACATTGATGAGGAGACAATTCAAGATAAACATGATGTGCATTTTCCATGAATTGTTGAAAAAAATGAAGAAATAATAGGAACTATTTGACAGGACAATGACCTAGATATGTAAATAATTGGGATCTGTATCCTATAACTCTCCCCCTCTTTTACCTTCAACAAAATCATGGTACTGTCATATATATCAATATGTTTGTATGCCATATACAAAGTTTCATCAAAATATGTTCATCCGTTTTGAAATACTTCACCCAAAATGAAGCCCGATTGGCGCTATTTTTAAGCACGCAATATTTGACAAAATTCATTACATTTTCATGTCCGCTATTTTCAAAACTGTCCTGTTCTCTTCCAAATAAGGGTATTTACACAAAATAAACTGTGTTGTCTTCTTTGAAGATTAATATAATGATAATTTAAATGTAAAAACTTCAAACTGTATTTTTAGAATTTATATGATTTTTTTCCAGGAGGTCCGAGAGGGGTAATTCAAACTGTAAAAATCGCGGAAAATCAACCAGAAAAAAATAATTCTAGGCTAGTGTTGTAATTTTTTTCGTTGTTCTGTGTCAGTGACCATTTAGCAACTCTATAAAGTAAAAAAAGTACGCATATGTCAATATAACGACTCGTAGTAGGGCAAAAACGCTCCCCACCCCCCTAATTTTACAATTCCCGCGTTTTCCCTTTACGTTCGGTATAAGCTCAGAATGCAACCCAAAACTCTTTATTAGACTCCGAATTTGCTAGTTTTCCACTTGTAAATAAGTTATACATCAAATGAAAATCATGTTCTAAATAAATTATTCATTTCGTAACAATCAATAGCAAAATACAAAAAAAAAAAAAAAAAAAAAAAAAATGGCGGGGGGGGGGGGGGGGGGGCAAAAAAAATCCAGCATTTCGATATGTATGCTTAACTTCATCATCAAGTTATACTTTTTTCTATCACATATGGTTATAAACAGAAAACTTTGTATAATCTGGTTGAATTAGAATGAATGGGGTGGGTTCGGCATCATAACGGAAAGGGGGAAGGGGGGGGGGGGCTCGTTGCCTTTATATGGGCGCGTTATACGTACATGTCAAATACATGTAAAACTCATCAAACCACATTCTGTGCCAGTATCTGCATTCTTTCATGAAATAATAACAACATTTCATCCTTTTCTCATATAATTTTATGATACAAAGTATGTTTATTCGTAAACGCTAACTCTTGAATACTGAATTCGGCGTCAGGCTGAAATAACGATGAAATGTACATGTATAGAGTCAGTGATACGATTATTTCAAGTATATGTCTCAGTGTGTACACTAAAATACCGGAATTTTGAAAATGTTCACTATTCCCTATGATATAGATAAAATCTGTCATCCTTGGGACCGCTTGACTTGCACATCAAACCGCGCTTCTAGGATCCAGATCCCAGTTATTTTTCAAGTACTTTCTTACCAAAAATGGGAGAAAAATTCTCAAATCGCACCAGCTCAAACACATTGACACTACTTTTAAATGATTAGAAATTTTATTTGAATCACATAGAAAAAATGCCGTAAAGATTAAAAATACGCAACTTTTTAAATATTTTTTCAAAGTCATGCACCTGGTTCCGGGCCGGAATTATTCGAATATTACTGATCTGAGGACCCATTTTCACACGTATTCTTCCACACATATGCATGTCTCACACACTTTAAAATATTTTCAGAATTTTATTTCATCTATCTAGTAAACATTGATGAGGAGACAATTCAAGATAAACATGATGTGCATTTTCCATGAATTGTTGAAAAAAATGAAGAAATAATAGGAACTATTTGACAGGACAATGACCTAGATATGTAAATAATTGGGATCTGTATCCTATAACTCTCCCCCTCTTTTACCTTCAACAAAATCATGGTACTGTCATATATATCAATATGTTTGTATGCCATATACAAAGTTTCATCAAAATATGTTCATCCGTTTTGAAATACTTCACCCAAAATGAAGCCCGATTGGCGCTATTTTTAAGCACGCAATATTTGACAAAATTCATTACATTTTCATGTCCGCTATTTTCAAAACTGTCCTGTTCTCTTCCAAATAAGGGTATTTACACAAAATAAACTGTGTTGTCTTCTTTGAAGATTAATATAATGATAATTTAAATGTAAAAACTTCAAACTGTATTTTTAGAATTTATATGATTTTTTTCCAGGAGGTCCGAGAGGGGTAATTCAAACTGTAAAAATCGCGGAAAATCAACCAGAAAAAAATAATTCTAGGCTAGTGTTGTAATTTTTTTCGTTGTTCTGTGTCAGTGACCATTTAGCAACTCTATAAAGTAAAAAAAGTACGCATATGTCAATATAACGACTCGTAGTAGGGCAAAAACGCTCCCCACCCCCCTAATTTTACAATTCCCGCGTTTTCCCTTTACGTTCGGTATAAGCTCAGAATGCAACCCAAAACTCTTTATTAGACTCCGAATTTGCTAGTTTTCCACTTGTAAATAAGTTATACATCAAATGAAAATCATGTTCTAAATAAATTATTCATTTCGTAACAATCAATAGCAAAATACAAAAAAAAAAAAAAAAAAAAAAAAAATGGCGGGGGGGGGGGGGGGGGGCAAAAAAAATCCAGCATTTCGATATGTATGCTTAACTTCATCATCAAGTTATACTTTTTTCTATCACATATGGTTATAAACAGAAAACTTTGTATAATCTGGTTGAATTAGAATGAATGGGGTGGGTTCGGCATCATAACGGAAAGGGGGAAGGGGGGGGGGGCTCGTTGCCTTTATATGGGCGCGTTATACGTACATGTCAAATACATGTAAAACTCATCAAACCACATTCTGTGCCAGTATCTGCATTCTTTCATGAAATAATAACAACATTTCATCATTTTCTCATATAATTTTATGATACAAAGTATGTTTATTCGTAAACGCTAACTCTTGAATACTGAATTCGGCGTCAGGCTGAAATAACGATGAAATGTACATGTATAGAGTCAGTGATACGATTATTTCAAGTATATGTCTCAGTGTGTACACTAAAATACCGGAATTTTGAAAATGTTCACTATTCCCTATGATATAGATAAAATCTGTCATCCTTGGGACCGCTTGACTTGCACATCAAACCGCGCTTCTAGGATCCAGATCCCAGTTATTTTTCAAGTACTTTCTTACCAAAAATGGGAGAAAAATTCTCAAATCGCACCAGCTCAAACACATTGACACTACTTTTAAATGATTAGAAATTTTATTTGAATCACATAGAAAAAATGCCGTAAAGATTAAAAATACGCAACTTTTTAAATATTTTTTCAAAGTCATGCACCTGGTTCCGGGCCGGAATTATTCGAATATTACTGATCTGAGGACCCATTTTCACACGTATTCTTCCACACATATGCATGTCTCACACACTTTAAAATATTTTCAGAATTTTATTTCATCTATCTAGTAAACATTGATGAGGAGACAATTCAAGATAAACATGATGTGCATTTTCCATGAATTGTTGAAAAAAATGAAGAAATAATAGGAACTATTTGACAGGACAATGACCTAGATATGTAAATAATTGGGATCTGTATCCTATAACTCTCCCCCTCTTTTACCTTCAACAAAATCATGGTACTGTCATATATATCAATATGTTTGTATGCCATATACAAAGTTTCATCAAAATATGTTCATCCGTTTTGAAATACTTCACCCAAAATGAAGCCCGATTGGCGCTATTTTTAAGCACGCAATATTTGACAAAATTCATTACATTTTCATGTCCGCTATTTTCAAAACTGTCCTGTTCTCTTCCAAATAAGGGTATTTACACAAAATAAACTGTGTTGTCTTCTTTGAAGATTAATATAATGATAATTTAAATGTAAAAACTTCAAACTGTATTTTTAGAATTTATATGATTTTTTTCCAGGAGGTCCGAGAGGGGTAATTCAAACTGTAAAAATCGCGGAAAATCAACCAGAAAAAAATAATTCTAGGCTAGTGTTGTAATTTTTTTCGTTGTTCTGTGTCAGTGACCATTTAGCAACTCTATAAAGTAAAAAAAGTACGCATATGTCAATATAACGACTCGTAGTAGGGCAAAAACGCTCCCCACCCCCCTAATTTTACAATTCCCGCGTTTTCCCTTTACGTTCGGTATAAGCTCAGAATGCAACCCAAAACTCTTTATTAGACTCCGAATTTGCTAGTTTTCCACTTGTAAATAAGTTATACATCAAATGAAAATCATGTTCTAAATAAATTATTCATTTCGTAACAATCAATAGCAAAATACAAAAAAAAAAAAAAAAAAAAAAAAATGGCGGGGGGGGGGGGGGGGGCAAAAAAAATCCAGCATTTCGATATGTATGCTTAACTTCATCATCAAGTTATACTTTTTTCTATCACATATGGTTATAAACAGAAAACTTTGTATAATCTGGTTGAATTAGAATGAATGGGGTGGGTTCGGCATCATAACGGAAAGGGGGAAGGGGGGGGGGGGGCTCGTTGCCTTTATATGGGCGCGTTATACGTACATGTCAAATACATGTAAAACTCATCAAACCACATTCTGTGCCAGTATCTGCATTCTTTCATGAAATAATAACAACATTTCATCATTTTCTCATATAATTTTATGATACAAAGTATGTTTATTCGTAAACGCTAACTCTTGAATACTGAATTCGGCGTCAGGCTGAAATAACGATGAAATGTACATGTATAGAGTCAGTGATACGATTATTTCAAGTATATGTCTCAGTGTGTACACTAAAATACCGGAATTTTGAAAATGTTCACTATTCCCTATGATATAGATAAAATCTGTCATCCTTGGGACCGCTTGACTTGCACATCAAACCGCGCTTCTAGGATCCAGATCCCAGTTATTTTTCAAGTACTTTCTTACCAAAAATGGGAGAAAAATTCTCAAATCGCACCAGCTCAAACACATTGACACTACTTTTAAATGATTAGAAATTTTATTTGAATCACATAGAAAAAATGCCGTAAAGATTAAAAATACGCAACTTTTTAAATATTTTTTCAAAGTCATGCACCTGGTTCCGGGCCGGAATTATTCGAATATTACTGATCTGAGGACCCATTTTCACACGTATTCTTCCACACATATGCATGTCTCACACACTTTAAAATATTTTCAGAATTTTATTTCATCTATCTAGTAAACATTGATGAGGAGACAATTCAAGATAAACATGATGTGCATTTTCCATGAATTGTTGAAAAAAATGAAGAAATAATAGGAACTATTTGACAGGACAATGACCTAGATATGTAAATAATTGGGATCTGTATCCTATAACTCTCCCCCTCTTTTACCTTCAACAAAATCATGGTACTGTCATATATATCAATATGTTTGTATGCCATATACAAAGTTTCATCAAAATATGTTCATCCGTTTTGAAATACTTCACCCAAAATGAAGCCCGATTGGCGCTATTTTTAAGCACGCAATATTTGACAAAATTCATTACATTTTCATGTCCGCTATTTTCAAAACTGTCCTGTTCTCTTCCAAATAAGGGTATTTACACAAAATAAACTGTGTTGTCTTCTTTGAAGATTAATATAATGATAATTTAAATGTAAAAACTTCAAACTGTATTTTTAGAATTTATATGATTTTTTTCCAGGAGGTCCGAGAGGGGTAATTCAAACTGTAAAAATCGCGGAAAATCAACCAGAAAAAAATAATTCTAGGCTAGTGTTGTAATTTTTTTCGTTGTTCTGTGTCAGTGACCATTTAGCAACTCTATAAAGTAAAAAAAGTACGCATATGTCAATATAACGACTCGTAGTAGGGCAAAAACGCTCCCCACCCCCCTAATTTTACAATTCCCGCGTTTTCCCTTTACGTTCGGTATAAGCTCAGAATGCAACCCAAAACTCTTTATTAGACTCCGAATTTGCTAGTTTTCCACTTGTAAATAAGTTATACATCAAATGAAAATCATGTTCTAAATAAATTATTCATTTCGTAACAATCAATAGCAAAATACAAAAAAAAAAAAAAAAAAAAAAAAAAATGGCGGGGGGGGGGGGGGGGGCAAAAAAAATCCAGCATTTCGATATGTATGCTTAACTTCATCATCAAGTTATACTTTTTTCTATCACATATGGTTATAAACAGAAAACTTTGTATAATCTGGTTGAATTAGAATGAATGGGGTGGGTTCGGCATCATAACGGAAAGGGGGAAGGGGGGGGGGGGGGGGCTCGTTGCCTTTATATGGGCGCGTTATACGTACATGTCAAATACATGTAAAACTCATCAAACCACATTCTGTGCCAGTATCTGCATTCTTTCATGAAATAATAACAACATTTCATCATTTTCTCATATAATTTTATGATACAAAGTATGTTTATTCGTAAACGCTAACTCTTGAATACTGAATTCGGCGTCAGGCTGAAATAACGATGAAATGTACATGTATAGAGTCAGTGATACGATTATTTCAAGTATATGTCTCAGTGTGTACACTAAAATACCGGAATTTTGAAAATGTTCACTATTCCCTATGATATAGATAAAATCTGTCATCCTTGGGACCGCTTGACTTGCACATCAAACCGCGCTTCTAGGATCCAGATCCCAGTTATTTTTCAAGTACTTTCTTACCAAAAATGGGAGAAAAATTCTCAAATCGCACCAGCTCAAACACATTGACACTACTTTTAAATGATTAGAAATTTTATTTGAATCACATAGAAAAAATGCCGTAAAGATTAAAAATACGCAACTTTTTAAATATTTTTTCAAAGTCATGCACCTGGTTCCGGGCCGGAATTATTCGAATATTACTGATCTGAGGACCCATTTTCACACGTATTCTTCCACACATATGCATGTCTCACACACTTTAAAATATTTTCAGAATTTTATTTCATCTATCTAGTAAACATTGATGAGGAGACAATTCAAGATAAACATGATGTGCATTTTCCATGAATTGTTGAAAAAAATGAAGAAATAATAGGAACTATTTGACAGGACAATGACCTAGATATGTAAATAATTGGGATCTGTATCCTATAACTCTCCCCCTCTTTTACCTTCAACAAAATCATGGTACTGTCATATATATCAATATGTTTGTATGCCATATACAAAGTTTCATCAAAATATGTTCATCCGTTTTGAAATACTTCACCCAAAATGAAGCCCGATTGGCGCTATTTTTAAGCACGCAATATTTGACAAAATTCATTACATTTTCATGTCCGCTATTTTCAAAACTGTCCTGTTCTCTTCCAAATAAGGGTATTTACACAAAATAAACTGTGTTGTCTTCTTTGAAGATTAATATAATGATAATTTAAATGTAAAAACTTCAAACTGTATTTTTAGAATTTATATGATTTTTTTCCAGGAGGTCCGAGAGGGGTAATTCAAACTGTAAAAATCGCGGAAAATCAACCAGAAAAAAATAATTCTAGGCTAGTGTTGTAATTTTTTTCGTTGTTCTGTGTCAGTGACCATTTAGCAACTCTATAAAGTAAAAAAAGTACGCATATGTCAATATAACGACTCGTAGTAGGGCAAAAACGCTCCCCACCCCCCTAATTTTACAATTCCCGCGTTTTCCCTTTACGTTCGGTATAAGCTCAGAATGCAACCCAAAACTCTTTATTAGACTCCGAATTTGCTAGTTTTCCACTTGTAAATAAGTTATACATCAAATGAAAATCATGTTCTAAATAAATTATTCATTTCGTAACAATCAATAGCAAAATACAAAAAAAAAAAAAAAAAAAAAAAAAATGGCGGGGGGGGGGGGGGGGGCAAAAAAAATCCAGCATTTCGATATGTATGCTTAACTTCATCATCAAGTTATACTTTTTTCTATCACATATGGTTATAAACAGAAAACTTTGTATAATCTGGTTGAATTAGAATGAATGGGGTGGGTTCGGCATCATAACGGAAAGGGGGAAGGGGGGGGGGGGGGCTCGTTGCCTTTATATGGGCGCGTTATACGTACATGTCAAATACATGTAAAACTCATCAAACCACATTCTGTGCCAGTATCTGCATTCTTTCATGAAATAATAACAACATTTCATCATTTTCTCATATAATTTTATGATACAAAGTATGTTTATTCGTAAACGCTAACTCTTGAATACTGAATTCGGCGTCAGGCTGAAATAACGATGAAATGTACATGTATAGAGTCAGTGATACGATTATTTCAAGTATATGTCTCAGTGTGTACACTAAAATACCGGAATTTTGAAAATGTTCACTATTCCCTATGATATAGATAAAATCTGTCATCCTTGGGACCGCTTGACTTGCACATCAAACCGCGCTTCTAGGATCCAGATCCCAGTTATTTTTCAAGTACTTTCTTACCAAAAATGGGAGAAAAATTCTCAAATCGCACCAGCTCAAACACATTGACACTACTTTTAAATGATTAGAAATTTTATTTGAATCACATAGAAAAAATGCCGTAAAGATTAAAAATACGCAACTTTTTAAATATTTTTTCAAAGTCATGCACCTGGTTCCGGGCCGGAATTATTCGAATATTACTGATCTGAGGACCCATTTTCACACGTATTCTTCCACACATATGCATGTCTCACACACTTTAAAATATTTTCAGAATTTTATTTCATCTATCTAGTAAACATTGATGAGGAGACAATTCAAGATAAACATGATGTGCATTTTCCATGAATTGTTGAAAAAAATGAAGAAATAATAGGAACTATTTGACAGGACAATGACCTAGATATGTAAATAATTGGGATCTGTATCCTATAACTCTCCCCCTCTTTTACCTTCAACAAAATCATGGTACTGTCATATATATCAATATGTTTGTATGCCATATACAAAGTTTCATCAAAATATGTTCATCCGTTTTGAAATACTTCACCCAAAATGAAGCCCGATTGGCGCTATTTTTAAGCACGCAATATTTGACAAAATTCATTACATTTTCATGTCCGCTATTTTCAAAACTGTCCTGTTCTCTTCCAAATAAGGGTATTTACACAAAATAAACTGTGTTGTCTTCTTTGAAGATTAATATAATGATAATTTAAATGTAAAAACTTCAAACTGTATTTTTAGAATTTATATGATTTTTTTCCAGGAGGTCCGAGAGGGGTAATTCAAACTGTAAAAATCGCGGAAAATCAACCAGAAAAAAATAATTCTAGGCTAGTGTTGTAATTTTTTTCGTTGTTCTGTGTCAGTGACCATTTAGCAACTCTATAAAGTAAAAAAAGTACGCATATGTCAATATAACGACTCGTAGTAGGGCAAAAACGCTCCCCACCCCCCTAATTTTACAATTCCCGCGTTTTCCCTTTACGTTCGGTATAAGCTCAGAATGCAACCCAAAACTCTTTATTAGACTCCGAATTTGCTAGTTTTCCACTTGTAAATAAGTTATACATCAAATGAAAATCATGTTCTAAATAAATTATTCATTTCGTAACAATCAATAGCAAAATACAAAAAAAAAAAAAAAAAAAAAAAAAATGGCGGGGGGGGGGGGGGGGGGGCAAAAAAAATCCAGCATTTCGATATGTATGCTTAACTTCATCATCAAGTTATACTTTTTTCTATCACATATGGTTATAAACAGAAAACTTTGTATAATCTGGTTGAATTAGAATGAATGGGGTGGGTTCGGCATCATAACGGAAAGGGGGAAGGGGGGGGGGGGGCTCGTTGCCTTTATATGGGCGCGTTATACGTACATGTCAAATACATGTAAAACTCATCAAACCACATTCTGTGCCAGTATCTGCATTCTTTCATGAAATAATAACAACATTTCATCATTTTCTCATATAATTTTATGATACAAAGTATGTTTATTCGTAAACGCTAACTCTTGAATACTGAATTCGGCGTCAGGCTGAAATAACGATGAAATGTACATGTATAGAGTCAGTGATACGATTATTTCAAGTATATGTCTCAGTGTGTACACTAAAATACCGGAATTTTGAAAATGTTCACTATTCCCTATGATATAGATAAAATCTGTCATCCTTGGGACCGCTTGACTTGCACATCAAACCGCGCTTCTAGGATCCAGATCCCAGTTATTTTTCAAGTACTTTCTTACCAAAAATGGGAGAAAAATTCTCAAATCGCACCAGCTCAAACACATTGACACTACTTTTAAATGATTAGAAATTTTATTTGAATCACATAGAAAAAATGCCGTAAAGATTAAAAATACGCAACTTTTTAAATATTTTTTCAAAGTCATGCACCTGGTTCCGGGCCGGAATTATTCGAATATTACTGATCTGAGGACCCATTTTCACACGTATTCTTCCACACATATGCATGTCTCACACACTTTAAAATATTTTCAGAATTTTATTTCATCTATCTAGTAAACATTGATGAGGAGACAATTCAAGATAAACATGATGTGCATTTTCCATGAATTGTTGAAAAAAATGAAGAAATAATAGGAACTATTTGACAGGACAATGACCTAGATATGTAAATAATTGGGATCTGTATCCTATAACTCTCCCCCTCTTTTACCTTCAACAAAATCATGGTACTGTCATATATATCAATATGTTTGTATGCCATATACAAAGTTTCATCAAAATATGTTCATCCGTTTTGAAATACTTCACCCAAAATGAAGCCCGATTGGCGCTATTTTTAAGCACGCAATATTTGACAAAATTCATTACATTTTCATGTCCGCTATTTTCAAAACTGTCCTGTTCTCTTCCAAATAAGGGTATTTACACAAAATAAACTGTGTTGTCTTCTTTGAAGATTAATATAATGATAATTTAAATGTAAAAACTTCAAACTGTATTTTTAGAATTTATATGATTTTTTTCCAGGAGGTCCGAGAGGGGTAATTCAAACTGTAAAAATCGCGGAAAATCAACCAGAAAAAAATAATTCTAGGCTAGTGTTGTAATTTTTTTCGTTGTTCTGTGTCAGTGACCATTTAGCAACTCTATAAAGTAAAAAAAGTACGCATATGTCAATATAACGACTCGTAGTAGGGCAAAAACGCTCCCCACCCCCCTAATTTTACAATTCCCGCGTTTTCCCTTTACGTTCGGTATAAGCTCAGAATGCAACCCAAAACTCTTTATTAGACTCCGAATTTGCTAGTTTTCCACTTGTAAATAAGTTATACATCAAATGAAAATCATGTTCTAAATAAATTATTCATTTCGTAACAATCAATAGCAAAATACAAAAAAAAAAAAAAAAAAAAAAAAAATGGCGGGGGGGGGGGGGGGGGGCAAAAAAAATCCAGCATTTCGATATGTATGCTTAACTTCATCATCAAGTTATACTTTTTTCTATCACATATGGTTATAAACAGAAAACTTTGTATAATCTGGTTGAATTAGAATGAATGGGGTGGGTTCGGCATCATAACGGAAAGGGGGAAGGGGGGGGGGGGGCTCGTTGCCTTTATATGGGCGCGTTATACGTACATGTCAAATACATGTAAAACTCATCAAACCACATTCTGTGCCAGTATCTGCATTCTTTCATGAAATAATAACAACATTTCATCATTTTCTCATATAATTTTATGATACAAAGTATGTTTATTCGTAAACGCTAACTCTTGAATACTGAATTCGGCGTCAGGCTGAAATAACGATGAAATGTACATGTATAGAGTCAGTGATACGATTATTTCAAGTATATGTCTCAGTGTGTACACTAAAATACCGGAATTTTGAAAATGTTCACTATTCCCTATGATATAGATAAAATCTGTCATCCTTGGGACCGCTTGACTTGCACATCAAACCGCGCTTCTAGGATCCAGATCCCAGTTATTTTTCAAGTACTTTCTTACCAAAAATGGGAGAAAAATTCTCAAATCGCACCAGCTCAAACACATTGACACTACTTTTAAATGATTAGAAATTTTATTTGAATCACATAGAAAAAATGCCGTAAAGATTAAAAATACGCAACTTTTTAAATATTTTTTCAAAGTCATGCACCTGGTTCCGGGCCGGAATTATTCGAATATTACTGATCTGAGGACCCATTTTCACACGTATTCTTCCACACATATGCATGTCTCACACACTTTAAAATATTTTCAGAATTTTATTTCATCTATCTAGTAAACATTGATGAGGAGACAATTCAAGATAAACATGATGTGCATTTTCCATGAATTGTTGAAAAAAATGAAGAAATAATAGGAACTATTTGACAGGACAATGACCTAGATATGTAAATAATTGGGATCTGTATCCTATAACTCTCCCCCTCTTTTACCTTCAACAAAATCATGGTACTGTCATATATATCAATATGTTTGTATGCCATATACAAAGTTTCATCAAAATATGTTCATCCGTTTTGAAATACTTCACCCAAAATGAAGCCCGATTGGCGCTATTTTTAAGCACGCAATATTTGACAAAATTCATTACATTTTCATGTCCGCTATTTTCAAAACTGTCCTGTTCTCTTCCAAATAAGGGTATTTACACAAAATAAACTGTGTTGTCTTCTTTGAAGATTAATATAATGATAATTTAAATGTAAAAACTTCAAACTGTATTTTTAGAATTTATATGATTTTTTTCCAGGAGGTCCGAGAGGGGTAATTCAAACTGTAAAAATCGCGGAAAATCAACCAGAAAAAAATAATTCTAGGCTAGTGTTGTAATTTTTTTCGTTGTTCTGTGTCAGTGACCATTTAGCAACTCTATAAAGTAAAAAAAGTACGCATATGTCAATATAACGACTCGTAGTAGGGCAAAAACGCTCCCCACCCCCCTAATTTTACAATTCCCGCGTTTTCCCTTTACGTTCGGTATAAGCTCAGAATGCAACCCAAAACTCTTTATTAGACTCCGAATTTGCTAGTTTTCCACTTGTAAATAAGTTATACATCAAATGAAAATCATGTTCTAAATAAATTATTCATTTCGTAACAATCAATAGCAAAATACAAAAAAAAAAAAAAAAAAAAAAAAAATGGCGGGGGGGGGGGGGGGGGGGGGGGCAAAAAAAATCCAGCATTTCGATATGTATGCTTAACTTCATCATCAAGTTATACTTTTTTCTATCACATATGGTTATAAACAGAAAACTTTGTATAATCTGGTTGAATTAGAATGAATGGGGTGGGTTCGGCATCATAACGGAAAGGGGGAAGGGGGGGGGGGGGGGCTCGTTGCCTTTATATGGGCGCGTTATACGTACATGTCAAATACATGTAAAACTCATCAAACCACATTCTGTGCCAGTATCTGCATTCTTTCATGAAATAATAACAACATTTCATCATTTTCTCATATAATTTTATGATACAAAGTATGTTTATTCGTAAACGCTAACTCTTGAATACTGAATTCGGCGTCAGGCTGAAATAACGATGAAATGTACATGTATAGAGTCAGTGATACGATTATTTCAAGTATATGTCTCAGTGTGTACACTAAAATACCGGAATTTTGAAAATGTTCACTATTCCCTATGATATAGATAAAATCTGTCATCCTTGGGACCGCTTGACTTGCACATCAAACCGCGCTTCTAGGATCCAGATCCCAGTTATTTTTCAAGTACTTTCTTACCAAAAATGGGAGAAAAATTCTCAAATCGCACCAGCTCAAACACATTGACACTACTTTTAAATGATTAGAAATTTTATTTGAATCACATAGAAAAAATGCCGTAAAGATTAAAAATACGCAACTTTTTAAATATTTTTTCAAAGTCATGCACCTGGTTCCGGGCCGGAATTATTCGAATATTACTGATCTGAGGACCCATTTTCACACGTATTCTTCCACACATATGCATGTCTCACACACTTTAAAATATTTTCAGAATTTTATTTCATCTATCTAGTAAACATTGATGAGGAGACAATTCAAGATAAACATGATGTGCATTTTCCATGAATTGTTGAAAAAAATGAAGAAATAATAGGAACTATTTGACAGGACAATGACCTAGATATGTAAATAATTGGGATCTGTATCCTATAACTCTCCCCCTCTTTTACCTTCAACAAAATCATGGTACTGTCATATATATCAATATGTTTGTATGCCATATACAAAGTTTCATCAAAATATGTTCATCCGTTTTGAAATACTTCACCCAAAATGAAGCCCGATTGGCGCTATTTTTAAGCACGCAATATTTGACAAAATTCATTACATTTTCATGTCCGCTATTTTCAAAACTGTCCTGTTCTCTTCCAAATAAGGGTATTTACACAAAATAAACTGTGTTGTCTTCTTTGAAGATTAATATAATGATAATTTAAATGTAAAAACTTCAAACTGTATTTTTAGAATTTATATGATTTTTTTCCAGGAGGTCCGAGAGGGGTAATTCAAACTGTAAAAATCGCGGAAAATCAACCAGAAAAAAATAATTCTAGGCTAGTGTTGTAATTTTTTTCGTTGTTCTGTGTCAGTGACCATTTAGCAACTCTATAAAGTAAAAAAAGTACGCATATGTCAATATAACGACTCGTAGTAGGGCAAAAACGCTCCCCACCCCCCTAATTTTACAATTCCCGCGTTTTCCCTTTACGTTCGGTATAAGCTCAGAATGCAACCCAAAACTCTTTATTAGACTCCGAATTTGCTAGTTTTCCACTTGTAAATAAGTTATACATCAAATGAAAATCATGTTCTAAATAAATTATTCATTTCGTAACAATCAATAGCAAAATACAAAAAAAAAAAAAAAAAAAAAAAAAAATGGCGGGGGGGGGGGGGGGGGGGCAAAAAAAATCCAGCATTTCGATATGTATGCTTAACTTCATCATCAAGTTATACTTTTTTCTATCACATATGGTTATAAACAGAAAACTTTGTATAATCTGGTTGAATTAGAATGAATGGGGTGGGTTCGGCATCATAACGGAAAGGGGGAAGGGGGGGGGGGGGGGC
The DNA here is from genome assembly GCA_028142955.1 of Pinctada fucata. NCBI lineage: Eukaryota > Metazoa > Mollusca > Bivalvia > Pterioida > Pteriidae > Pinctada > Pinctada fucata. The sequence goes on from AP027103.1 coordinate 41,453,850, forward strand.
TCGTTGCCTTTATATGGGCGCGTTATACGTACATGTCAAATACATGTAAAACTCATCAAACCACATTCTGTGCCAGTATCTGCATTCTTTCATGAAATAATAACAACATTTCATCATTTTCTCATATAATTTTATGATACAAAGTATGTTTATTCGTAAACGCTAACTCTTGAATACTGAATTCGGCGTCAGGCTGAAATAACGATGAAATGTACATGTATAGAGTCAGTGATACGATTATTTCAAGTATATGTCTCAGTGTGTACACTAAAATACCGGAATTTTGAAAATGTTCACTATTCCCTATGATATAGATAAAATCTGTCATCCTTGGGACCGCTTGACTTGCACATCAAACCGCGCTTCTAGGATCCAGATCCCAGTTATTTTTCAAGTACTTTCTTACCAAAAATGGGAGAAAAATTCTCAAATCGCACCAGCTCAAACACATTGACACTACTTTTAAATGATTAGAAATTTTATTTGAATCACATAGAAAAAATGCCGTAAAGATTAAAAATACGCAACTTTTTAAATATTTTTTCAAAGTCATGCACCTGGTTCCGGGCCGGAATTATTCGAATATTACTGATCTGAGGACCCATTTTCACACGTATTCTTCCACACATATGCATGTCTCACACACTTTAAAATATTTTCAGAATTTTATTTCATCTATCTAGTAAACATTGATGAGGAGACAATTCAAGATAAACATGATGTGCATTTTCCATGAATTGTTGAAAAAAATGAAGAAATAATAGGAACTATTTGACAGGACAATGACCTAGATATGTAAATAATTGGGATCTGTATCCTATAACTCTCCCCCTCTTTTACCTTCAACAAAATCATGGTACTGTCATATATATCAATATGTTTGTATGCCATATACAAAGTTTCATCAAAATATGTTCATCCGTTTTGAAATACTTCACCCAAAATGAAGCCCGATTGGCGCTATTTTTAAGCACGCAATATTTGACAAAATTCATTACATTTTCATGTCCGCTATTTTCAAAACTGTCCTGTTCTCTTCCAAATAAGGGTATTTACACAAAATAAACTGTGTTGTCTTCTTTGAAGATTAATATAATGATAATTTAAATGTAAAAACTTCAAACTGTATTTTTAGAATTTATATGATTTTTTTCCAGGAGGTCCGAGAGGGGTAATTCAAACTGTAAAAATCGCGGAAAATCAACCAGAAAAAAATAATTCTAGGCTAGTGTTGTAATTTTTTTCGTTGTTCTGTGTCAGTGACCATTTAGCAACTCTATAAAGTAAAAAAAGTACGCATATGTCAATATAACGACTCGTAGTAGGGCAAAAACGCTCCCCACCCCCCTAATTTTACAATTCCCGCGTTTTCCCTTTACGTTCGGTATAAGCTCAGAATGCAACCCAAAACTCTTTATTAGACTCCGAATTTGCTAGTTTTCCACTTGTAAATAAGTTATACATCAAATGAAAATCATGTTCTAAATAAATTATTCATTTCGTAACAATCAATAGCAAAATACAAAAAAAAAAAAAAAAAAAAAAAAAATGGCGGGGGGGGGGGGGGGGGGGGGCAAAAAAAATCCAGCATTTCGATATGTATGCCTTAACTTCATCATCAAGTTATACTTTTTTCTATCACATATGGTTATAAACAGAAAACTTTGTATAATCTGGTTTGAATTAGAATGAATGGGGTGGGTTCGGCATCATAACGGAAAGGGGGAAGGGGGGGGGGGGGCTCGTTGCCTTTATATGGGCGCGTTATACGTACATGTCAAATACATGTAAAACTCATCAAACCACATTCTGTGCCAGTATCTGCATTCTTTCATGAAATAATAACAACATTTCATCATTTTCTCATATAATTTTATGATACAAAGTATGTTTATTCGTAAACGCTAACTCTTGAATACTGAATTCGGCGTCAGGCTGAAATAACGATGAAATGTACATGTATAGAGTCAGTGATACGATTATTTCAAGTATATGTCTCAGTGTGTACACTAAAATACCGGAATTTTGAAAATGTTCACTATTCCCTATGATATAGATAAAATCTGTCATCCTTGGGACCGCTTGACTTGCACATCAAACCGCGCTTCTAGGATCCAGATCCCAGTTATTTTTCAAGTACTTTCTTACCAAAAATGGGAGAAAAATTCTCAAATCGCACCAGCTCAAACACATTGACACTACTTTTAAATGATTAGAAATTTTATTTGAATCACATAGAAAAAATGCCGTAAAGATTAAAAATACGCAACTTTTTAAATATTTTTTCAAAGTCATGCACCTGGTTCCGGGCCGGAATTATTCGAATATTACTGATCTGAGGACCCATTTTCACACGTATTCTTCCACACATATGCATGTCTCACACACTTTAAAATATTTTCAGAATTTTATTTCATCTATCTAGTAAACATTGATGAGGAGACAATTCAAGATAAACATGATGTGCATTTTCCATGAATTGTTGAAAAAAATGAAGAAATAATAGGAACTATTTGACAGGACAATGACCTAGATATGTAAATAATTGGGATCTGTATCCTATAACTCTCCCCCTCTTTTACCTTCAACAAAATCATGGTACTGTCATATATATCAATATGTTTGTATGCCATATACAAAGTTTCATCAAAATATGTTCATCCGCCGTTTTGAAATACTTCACCAAAATGAAGCCCGATTGGCGCTATTTTTAAGCACGCAATATTTGACAAAATTCATTACATTTTCATGTCCGCTATTTTCAAAACTGTCCTGTTCTCTTCCAAATAAGGGTATTTACACAAAATAAACTGTGTTGTCTTCTTTGAAGATTAATATAATGATAATTTAAATGTAAAAACTTCAAACTGTATTTTTAGAATTTATATGATTTTTTTCCAGGAGGTCCGAGAGGGGTAATTCAAACTGTAAAAAATCGCGGAAAATCAACCAGAAAAAAATAATTCTAGGCTAGTGTTGTAATTTTTTTCGTTGTTCTGTGTCAGTGACCATTTAGCAACTCTATAAAGTAAAAAAAGTACGCATATGTCAATATAACGACTCGTAGTAGGGCAAAACGCTCCCCACCCCCCTAATTTTACAATTCCCGCGTTTTCCCTTTACGTTCGGTATAAGCTCAGAATGCAACCCAAAACTCTTTATTAGACTCCGAATTTGCTAGTTTTCCACTTGTAAATAAGTTATACATCAAATGAAAATCATGTTCTAAATAAATTATTCATTTCGTAACAATCAATAGCAAAATACAAAAAAAAAAAAAAAAAAAAAAAAAAATGGGCGGGGGGGGGGGGGGGGCAAAAAAAATCCAGCATTTCGATATGTATGCTTAACTTCATCATCAAGTTATACTTTTTTTCTATCACATATGGTTATAAACAGAAAACTTTGTATAATCTGGTTGAATTAGAATGAATGGGGTGGGTTCGGCATCATAACGGAAAGGGGGAAGGGGGGGGGGGGGCTCGTTGCCTTTATATGGGCGCGTTATACGTACATGTCAAATACATGTAAAACTCATCAAACCACATCTGTGCCAGTATCTGCATTCTTTCATGAAATAATAACAACATTTCATCATTTTCTCATATAATTTTATGATACAAAGTATGTTTATTCGTAAACGCTAACTCTTGAATACTGAATTCGGCGTCAGGCTGAAATAACGATGAAATGTACATGTATAGAGTCAGTGATACGATTATTTCAAGTATATGTCTCAGTGTGTACACTAAAATACCGGAATTTTGAAAATGTTCACTATTCCCTATGATATAGATAAAATCTGTCATCCTTGGGACCGCTTGACTTGCACATCAAACCGCGCTTCTAGGATCCAGATCCCAGTTATTTTTCAAGTACTTTCTTACCAAAAATGGGAGAAAAATTCTCAAATCGCACCAGCTCAAAACACATTGACACTACTTTTAAATGATTAGAAATTTTATTTGAATCACATAGAAAAAATGCCGTAAAGATTAAAAATACGCAACTTTTTAAATATTTTTTCAAAGTCATGCACCTGGTTCCGGGCCGGAATTATTCGAATATTACTGATCTGAGGACCCATTTTCACACGTATTCTTCCACACATATGCATGTCTCACACACTTTAAAATATTTTCAGAATTTTATTTCATCTATCTAGTAAACATTGATGAGGAGACAATTCAAGATAAACATGATGTGCAATTTTCCATGAATTGTTGAAAAAAATGAAGAAATAATAGGAACTATTTGACAGGACAATGACCTAGATATGTAAATAATTGGGATCTGTATCCTATAACTCTCCCCCTCTTTTACCTTCAACAAAATCATGGTACTGTCATATATATCAATATGTTTGTATGCCATATACAAAGTTTCATCAAAATATGTTCATCCGTTTTGAAATACTTCACCCAAAATGAAGCCCGATTGGCGCTATTTTTAAGCACGCAATATTGACAAAATTCATTACATTTTCATGTCCGCTATTTTCAAAACTGTCCTGTTCTCTTCCAAAATAAGGGTATTACACAAAATAAACTGTGTTGTCTTCTTTGAAGATTAATATAATGATAATTTAAATGTAAAAACTTCAAACTGTATTTTTAGAATTTATATGATTTTTTTCCAGGAGGTCCGAGAGGGGTAATTCAAACTGTAAAAATCGCGGAAAATCAACCAGAAAAAAATAATTCTAGGCTAGTGTTGTAATTTTTTCGTTGTTCTGTGTCAGTGACCATTTAGCAACTCTATAAAGTAAAAAAGTACGCATATGTCAATATAACGACTCGTAGTAGGGCAAAAACGCTCCCCACCCCCCTAATTTTACAATTCCCGCGTTTTCCCTTTACGTTCGGTATAAGCTCAGAATGCAACCC